>JAODJW010000062.1:32465029-32482375 GCA_026777045.1 Hyperopisus bebe
AGCATTCAAAGCAGGCCTTCCTTTTGTAGGAAGTGCTCAGGACAGCCATGGAAGGCCTCCATCAGAGGCAGTGTGTACCAGCATCCAAAGCAGGCCTTCCTTATGTAGGAGGTGCTCCAGCAGCGTGTTCTGCTAACAGGCTAAATAGTTATATCTTGCTGGGGGGGGCAAGGTCCCCCCATGGACAGCTATTCGTATACAACCAGACACGTAGATCTTTGTATGCTGAGAGAAGCCGCTGGGCATGAGCTGGGATGGTAGAGCACTTGTTGTGGTGGAAATCTGCTTTAGATACTGAACACATCTGTCACAAGTCACATGCAAGTCCCAAACAACCAAGAAAACCATGACAGACTTTGCTGGGTGAGGTAAGTTGCCCACAGTCTACAAGGGGCTGTTTTCAGTCTCCTGTGATGCACAGCCTGGTGATTGATATCCAGAGTCCTCCACAGAATCCCCGGCAGAGTCCCCAGCAGAGTCCCCCCGGCAGAGCCCCTCCGCAGAGTCCCCGGCAGAGCCCCCTCGCAGAGTCCCCCCACAGAATCCCACACGGAGTCCCCTCGCAGAGTCCCACACAGAGACCCTGGCAGAGTCCCCACGCAGAGTCCCACACAGAGTGCACAGATCGTGGCACTTGATTAAATAACCATATACTTGCTTGGTTAAAGGGGATGGATAAGCTGGCAGGGTTTTTTGGATGTTCATGTAGTCCACGTCGTTTGGGGTCAGAAATAACAGGGATGAAAGGTGCCCTTTAAGAAAAAGAGAATGTTACGGGGTCCTGGTGATCAAAAGGGAAAGACGTCAACACTGACCTCAGCAGGTAATGCCTCAATCCCATTTTAAATTCCAACCACTTTAGAGAAGCAAAGATCTTTGGACGAGACTGCCCCCACTTCCATCCACAGGCAGTACATACCCAGGTACAAGAGAAAACAGCTGTGCTTAGATAGTAGACCACTTATTCTTCCATACTGGAGCTACATGGAGACAGCAGAAATGTCCCAGAAAATGCCAGAACTATCAGGCCCTATAAGGTCAGACAATGACATCACATCATGCTGGTGACTGACCGTGTGTGATAATCACACTCACTGTCAAGCCTAAATTCAACCGTCACTGTAGAAAAAACAGGAGTTGCTAACTGGATAGCATGGTGGTTGGACAGCTGGACTTATTGAGACGTATTCTGTCACACATGATGCCATTAGTTAAAGAAATTCGAGAACTAAAAACAGCAGGATGCATTTCATTCACTAGAAAGGAATGATGGTCGGTTAGCTTTTTGTTTAGACATCACACAGTAAGTAGACTCGATTTTGGGATCAGCATAGAAGGAAACTTTCTGTCTATAAACTGAGGAACTTTGCACGGTAATATAAAGCGTGGTGGGTCTGTATTTCGGAGACCAGTTTCCTCTTCAGATATATGTCACCCCCCTACTTCCTGCAGATGGTACTAGCATTCTAACAGGCACATTGAAAACACCTTTGGCTCCAGAGGAAAGAAGGTCAGCGGTCAACTGATATTAAAGATGTGAGCTTAAACAACACGGCCTGCTAATAGTGAGAACTACTTCCTGTGTCCTTCACAGACATTTTGCTCCAATGACTGTGTTTTCCAATTCTGCCATTTAATAAAAGATACATCATTTCAAGTGCTACAGCACACCAAAGGATGATTCATCATGTAATTCCTTCACAGAAGTTTCATGACCAAGCTCATTTTCCCTCATTTTTCCACTTTGTTCATCACAGCACTGAAAAAATGTAATTGCACAATATATCAGCATCCACCTGATACGTTGCAGTGTTAACTTACCTTCATGGTACTGTCACATAGCAATGCTAACTATCCTGTAGCCACACATTGTAATGTTCGTCACTACTTTTCTAGAATATCCAGAACACACACACTAGTCATATTACACACAAGATAAAGTTCTGATGAACTTTATTAATCAATGAGGATGGAAATGTCTTTGTCCAGCAGCACAGAAAGAAAAGGATAAAGTAAGAAGCCAATAAATTTGTAAGGAAAAAATTGTAATAAAATTAGCTAATATAGTAAAAAATAAGAATAACTGTGCAAAACGACATATGGGAAATACTGTACAGACCCTCCTCTACTTACGAACTTTCAAATTACAAACTTTCAGACATACGAACGAAGAGGACTGTACTGTAAGTCCAAATTGTGTTCCTCGGGCTCCCATTTCCTCTCCGCAACATTAAGTTTTTTTTCTGTGCGCCAATCCCGCCTAGTACGACTTCTGGCCGCTACTCCCGCCGCGCAGCAGCGTAGCGTGCGGACTCCCAGCATCCTAGTTCTTTGTACTTGCATATATTCTTAAAATGATGTTGAATAATGACTTACAACCATTTCAAGTTTGGAATGTATATCATTTGCAAGTAGAGGAGCGTCTGTATAATGCTAAATGGCTGTTGTGCAAATGAGACACATACATCGCATCTAACACTGGCACAGATATCCCCGACATCAAAGAGATCAGTTGACATGAAGGACGCAGAGTGTGATGTTCCGGACTGTGGCACCGATGCATGCCTGTGTGGCTGGGCCGGTGTGGAGGGTAGCTCTGGACAGCCTGTAAGAGGAGGGACATGCATCCCCCCCCCCCCCCCACCAGAGTGCCGTGTGGACAGACTCGATCAGTGAGGACTGAGGCCCTGTCAGGCATGGGGTCCACACAGATCTCGGCTCACAGGTGAAGTCTAACTGCAATCAGGGAACTTGTTTCTGTTTTAATGTTGACCCTTTATTCCAGCACTAGACACACATGGAACTCAGAGAGCATGCATTGTATTTCACTCCAATTATGACAATTTAATTACATATTTAACTATGTGTTTCACAGTAAGTACTCAGTGGGTACTCACAATTACAGTAATTATGACAATTTAATTACACATGTGGCAAGCCGGCTAATTCATTTACTACCCTGATATGACAAGCTCCAGTGCCATGAACACCAGACAACCAATAATAATAATGTGCTCAGCACCTGTGGCGTGACATGTCACAGATGTACAGTTACTCAGCACGGGGGGTGGGGGGGGGGTCATGTTTTTCCATGATGGGGAAGTCCTGAAGCAAAAACTTCACAAACACCTCTGGATAGCTGGAAATAAGAGAGGGTCACATGACTCGCTGGCTGCCCGCTGTTACCGTGGCATCCATGCCGCGTCCACGACAACACTTAAAGCTATGGATTCCCACAAAACCGACAGGAAGGGGGACATCATGACTTCCCAGCATGCTTTGATGTTGACAGGTAGAAGCAATTGAAGGTTGTCCTTGCCTATCGCCATGGACACCGAGCAGAATGTAACAGTGTGGAATGCGTGACGACATAAGCAGCAGCATCCTTCACTCCACTGTCTCCTTCCCCCCATGCATCTGTCCCCTACCTAGCAACTGTGATACAAGCAATTCATTGTGCTCCTCACAAGACACACGGCAATAAATCCTGAACGCTGACGTCACACAGAGCAGGACAAAACACAGCAGGTGTAGCAGATGAAAGCTAGCGGTGGCACTACAATGGCACCGTGATCCACATACACAGACAGACACACACGCGCAGACACACACACACACACACACACACACACACACACACACACACACACACGCAGACACACACAAGTTGGTCTTCCCATCTAAATGGGGACCATCCAATCATTTCTATGGGAAAAACCCTAATCCCAACCACGACACCCTTAACCCCTACCCATCCCTAACCTTAACCATAAGCAACCTACCAAAATACAAGACTTTTGGAATTTTTACATTTTAATTGCATTCACAGTTTTTTATAAAACAGGTTACCAAGTAGTAACCAAATATAATACAACACTTTTTAGTTTTCTGATTGCAGTCACATATTTTTTATAAAACTGAATTTCCCCTTATGGGTACTGAAAAAATGCCCCCACAGTGTTAAAATGACAGGATTTTATCATCCAGGTGGGGGCTCCTTATTGTCCCCACGCATACACACAGACACAGGCATTTAACACTTTACTAAACCTCTCTGGAAAAAGGAACCCTCATCCCATCATTCCCAGTTTGCACTGGAACCAGCAGCCCGAGCAAGCCCAAGAGCTTTAGAAGCAGCGACCAATCAGAGCGGAGCTCATCATGGCCGACTTGGCTGAAGGCCACAGCCTGCAAATACTCCTGGACACTAGGTAACAACAACTGGAGCAATTATTTTTGACCAGTTATTTTAGGACTACCTAAAAAAATGTGTGAAATGGGTCCAGGAACCCAGTAGAGCAGGTAAGCTGGAAGGTCTCTTTGTTTTATAGGTGCACTGCACATCAGTATGAAATTTAGGTAATTCTTCATGGTAACTAATTACCAAGCTAGTCTTGTGTTGCATCACACTTCAGAGTATATTTATGGTACATCAATACAAACTGAGGACGGTAACATAAGACGGATACGTACGTGGCGTAAATACAGTATTCTCCAATCGTGTGCCTCCGGTGCGTCCGAAAGGATAGCCCCTTCTTTTCTTACCCAAGACCGCCACCTTGTGGCCATTTCAATAGTGCATTTATTTCGTATGGATGTGAAGTTCAACAACAATGTCCTCAGAGTGCTGGGTGAAATTACACTGTGGTGTCAGTCGATGTCTGGTTTAGGTCAACAGGAAGCATTCACACGATAACTGACCGAGCACAGTCTTCTCATCCTTCCAGGGTTTAACGCTCATCCCGCCGCTTAGTCAATGTGCACTTTTAAGGTTTCATTGTGGACTAAACAAAACAATGGTAAAGTAACGGAGCTGTGCATAACAACACTAAATCTTTTAAATAACTGGCGAACTGCAATATGTATTTAATATATATTTATTATTTAGACTCATGGGAAACAGCTGTTTTTACAGCACGATTTGCATAAAATCTCAATACATCCTGTGGACGACCACATAACCGTGACTTCAAAGTGTCTCATAACCATTTTACATCTAGTGAAAACCCAGACAAATTTTACAGGCATGTACAGTGAGAATACTGCTTTACATACATGTACACTTTACATACATGTGGTTTTTATCCCCATTCATTCTGTTTTCTGTTTTACATATAAGCAAAAATACTAACAAACCATCAAGGACACATGCAATATCGAGCGCGCGGACACAAGCTGATGGCATTGTCACTGTCCTGTGGCGTCGATGTCTAGGCGTTCCTGGGTTGAGATTTTACACTCATTTTAACCAAAATGCGGGGTTATCGCTTCACTCCACGGGCGACCACGTAGATCAGTAAAAAATATCTGCTTTAAAATGAGTTTTCACATTCACATGCTCAATGGCAGACCAAATAAATAATAAAATGTCCTCTGGTATAAAAACAATGCAAGGTATTTACAAGGTTACATGTAGGAACCATTTTCCTCACAGTTATATAATTATTATCATTTTCTGTTCACTAGTAAACATTGGAACAACAACAGGAATGGACGTATGGAAACGTGAGGGAACATTGGAACCAGACCGACATATTCAGCGCATATACATCTGAAACGGAACGCTTGGTGATTTTTCACATTTTCACGATCATTATCACAAACGCTTTATGGGTGATGTGGTGATGGGTGTGGGATTCCCGTGAGGTGAGTGATGTGTCTGCGAAGGAAGGATCATGCATATCACACGTGTGACTGCGTTACCTCACCAGCCGCACGGAGAAACGGAGGTGAAATGAAGAAAACGGAATACAGAACGGAAAGCGCACTCCAGGCACACCCAGCAAGAATGTAAAAAACGGAAATATTACAATAAGCACTTCTTTTCAAATAATATAGAACCATTTCATATATATTATTTAATGTTTTTATATATATATATGTATGTAGTTATATATACGCATGTGCTGTTTTTAGTTGTTAAGAAAAGGCATTGTTGCCATGTTGCATAGAAGGATCGCAAAATACGCCAATAGAACCCATGGATTTGGTTTTAAAATAAGGTTGGCACACGCAAAATCAAACGCTCGGCCATAAGACGATTTACCGCTAGCAAAATTAAAAAAAAAAAAAAAACTGACGGTTACTGTCTGGAAGGTGCAGGTATCCCAGGATATGACGGTATCGTTTCGTTTCTCGGTAACTGACAGGAAGGAAATCGTACACAGGCAAGTATGTCGAGGGTCGTGTGTCGGGAGGGTTCCAGGAGCCCACAGACGGGATTCGTCTCTCCGGAGGAGAGCGAACACACGGGATCGAGCAGGGCGACCACCGGAGAGGACATTATTAAATAGACTTTTTTTTAACAGCAAGTAAAAATCACGGACTATGATACAATCAACACCACCTCCTTCGAAATGTACACACATAACCGTCTACCATGGGAGCAAAACGCGTCCAGCAAGACGCCGCCCTGGGATTCCTTGGGTCAGCGCTAGCGACCTCAAGGGCCGCTAAGCAGTGTTGCCAGGTCCGGCAAAAATCTCCTGCCCAATGTTGTCTTAAAATCCGCCCAACGGAAGCTGAAACTAGCCCAATATCCGAAATTCAAGTATACTGTGTCTCAAAGAAATAAACCAGTGTTTTGCATGCTGATGACATTCAAATGTTCGACATTTTAAAACCACAGTTAAACACAATGACGTCACATAGACAAACTCTTTTCCCTGGGTTCCCAACTGTGGTTAGCTAACTTTCAATTTAGATTTTCAATTCGAGACTATTCCGCACACGCATTTACATGTATGTGTATTAGGGAATAAGATTGCTTGCGTGAGAACCAACGCGTGAGTTACGCTAGATGCGTGAGAGTTGCAGCCCTGCTTTCCGTCTGCGTCTGTCTCTGACTTTCGGTGGCTACAGCGATTCACTATTACTCAGCATTAGGAGCCACTTGCATTCATGATAATTAATTTCTGTTTCCCCCATACAGTCCGCTGCCATTTAGAGTCCGCTGCTATTTACCAGCAACTGTACTTTCAAAATAGCCCAAGTGGGAGGGAAGACCGCGGACCTGGCAACTCTGCCACTAAGGAAGCTCGCTGTGACGTCGCGCACTACTCCTGCCCACAGCCCGCGTTTTTTTAAAAAAGCTCTTTTCTGGGAAAAAGCAAGCTTTGTGGGATTAGATTCGTTTTACTGTAGCATCTTTCTATTTGTTCGACAGACAAACAGAGCAGTACCTCTCATTCAGTTCAAGGTGCAAATTATCTACTGTAAGTGTGACTCATAGTACAATAAGAAATGTAAGATTTTGTGCTTTAAATGTCACATTAAACAAAATTAGAACCAGATGATCCAATCCTACAAGACAGACCGATAGTCTGAACCAGCAAGTCAGCCGTCTGTAGCCAAATAGCTAATCAACCCCTACCTCTACGTGTGCATTCATAATATTCTTGTTAAGTATGTGCCTATCTAAGTTAGCCTGTGAGTCAGACATAACCTTCCCAGGTAATCTATTGCCTCTGTCCAGTATATAAAGTGTATAAGCCAGGATTATGTTAGACAGACAAACACTAGAATGAATGGAAGGCGCTCTGTGCACAGGCTGAGCGCAGACAGTGAGGCTGGAAGCCCAGTGCTGTGAGTGAGGCCAGGAGGAGCGCAATGAGAGCACACCGTCTCGTACCCGGGCACCTCGGAGCCAGATGGACGGGCACCTGCGGGCGTGCCCCCTTTAGCCTCCAGCTCCTACCTGGAGCCTGGCACCTGCCCGTATGGGTTCTCGTGCATCCAAAGAAAGACTCATGGCTGGGATGAGATGTGCAGTCTGCTCTGCCTCCATCCATCTACCTCTCTTCCTCCCCCACTAACTGCCATCTTTCTTGTGCCTTTGTTTACTCCACACACGCACAGCAGACCAGGAAAGCTGACCGAGATCCCTGCTTCCCCATTACGGTCTGCCCCTACCACAAGGTGCCAGTGCCTCCCAGCAGCTCAGAATCCCTGTCGCTGCTCTCCCCCGGGGAACCCTGCCGTGAAGCGGCGACCCCTAGGGGTGGCTCTGGGGGGAGCTGGCCAGAAGTTTGTGCCAGCTAGCGCTCCTCTTCTTCAGGTCTACTTTGTCCAGCCAGATGTAGGCCTCTCCCACCAGAGTCTTCTTCACAAACTTACCCCCATTGGACACCAAGAAGAGCTGAAAGATAGGAGGAGGGAATAAGGCAAAGCACAGCACAGTACCACACTGCCCCCAACTGGACAGCACCTCCGTCTTCTGGCCTCCATTCCATTCTCTTATACAGGCTTCAGATCACCAGTAACAATCCTGAATTTTACACCTGATTATTCTCAGTGTTTATGCTGATGGCACTGTGGAGGTTTTCCCGGTATTCATCCATCCATCCATCTATCCCCAAAACAGGGACCGTAGAGAGGGTCCACCCTGGCTGGGATGCCAGGTCATCAGGGTGCACATGCACACGTACACTCGCACATGCACTGTGTAAAAGCAGGGGCTGACACTGCACACACTTGGCATGGTAGTACCTGGATGGAGTGGCCCGCGGGATTCAGGGTGAAGCGGAATGTCTCGTTGAAGGAGGGCTCGCGGTCATGACGGCACACCCTTGTCTTCTTCTTGATCACCTTTTTCTGCGTGGCCACATTGACCACATACAGCTTCACATACAGATCTGTCTCAAGAGAACCATTGAAAGATAGTGAGACACCCCTTTTCTGACAGACAGGAGGACAAGGGAGAACAGACTAGATAAAAAAGGTTTCAAAAGAAGCTCTTGGCTGTCTATAATGGTGTAAGAATGGCAGGGTGGAGCAGCCCACCAGTACTTTTGTGACCCCGGGGGAGTCTCTCGTGGGGACACATGCCTGGGAGATGGTCTGGAGACTTGAATTTGTAGGTGATGTTTCTGCATTGCAGGATCTCCACCACGAGCTGCTCACCCTCCGTCTTTGTTTCCTTCTTCAGGGCCACCTTGATTTCCCCCATGGCCTGCGTCTTACCTGCCGACAGTGAGGCAACAGTGAGCTTACGATGACGTTCAATGGGAACATGAGCTTCCATCCTTGATGTGTCTAGTGACCAGGCTGTTACCATAAGCCGTCACACGGAGAAGGACAGGTCCTCCACGGAGACCTTCTACTCTAGCCTGCTGAGGCTCCTGGCTGTTCAAAAAGTTTCATGACAGCCATGTGGACAGTCTTAAATGCATGTTGAACTACTCGCAAACCCTCAGAAAAGCTTTGATGTGAATCAAATTTCCTGGGAAAAACACAAAGACCCTCGTGCAACAGGTTGTTTTTTGTGGCCAGAACATCAAAGGTTTTGGTCACCCCCCCCCCCAAGTGCAGCTAGATAAACTTGTTGGTTCTGAATTTAGTAATAACTGTCACATTTCACAGACCTAGAAAGTCTGCAAGGCATCAAACATGGATGACTCACCCTTTCACATTCACGTGACTCATTCTGGTGAACATTGCATGCGAGAAAAACGGAAATTACAGGAGCATTACTGACCCCAAGTGGCCATCTTTAAAAGGATGGCCAAATAAACGGAATATTAAATCTTTGGCCAATTATTTTCATCACTATTATAAGGCTTAATTACACTACCATAATAACAATAATAATAATAATAATGGCTGACTATGTGAGTCCTTACACTTCCATGCATGACCTGCCTCCACTTGGATTCTGGTCTGGGGTGGTGGAAAAACAAGTTGACCAGATGCTCCTACTGTAACCACAGAGTGCACGCTATATCTGTCACAGAACGTAAGTTGGCTCTCTCCTGCTGCACACGAGCTCGCACTCCCACATAAGCCCCCCCGGTGTACACAACTTATTGTCAGGGTTCATTTGAAAAAAGCTTTTCATACAAAGGCAGTAAACTTCTGAATAACAGCACAAATAACTATAAAGCCAACAGAGAGGTTATGACCCAGAGGGCATGTTTCTCACAATGTCAATATTAACATCAAATGAAGCAAAATAACATCATAACCATCGAAGACTGAAATGGATCCTATACGAAATCTGTCAGTAGCCCACTAGCTAATTTGTGCTTACTCCTGTCAATTACCCTCTGGATCGTCTAATTTGTGCTCTCTCTGGCTATTGACCAAAGGACGACCCAGCTCCCTCTGCCAGTCGCACAAAGCACCGTTCAATTCGTGCTCCCTCTATCAATCACCCAAAGGACCATCCAACTTGTGCTCTCTCTGTCAATCACCTAATTCGGGCTCCCTCTGTCAATCACTCAAAAGACCACCCAATTCATGCTCCCTCTGTCAGTCACACAAAGCACCATTCAATTTGTGTTCCCTCTATCAATCGCCCAAAGGACCATCCAATTCGGGTTCTCTCTGTTAGTCGCACAAAGCACCGTTCAATTCGTGCTCCCTCTATCAATCGCCCAAAGGACCATCCAATTTGTGCTCCCTCTGTCAATCACCAAAAAGACCATCCAATTCGTGCTCCCTCTGTCAGTCACCCAAAGGACCATCCAATTTGTGCTCCCTCTGTCAGTCACCCAAAGGACCATCCAATTCGGGCTCTTTCTGTCAATCACCAAAAAGACCATCCAATTCGTGCTCCCTCTGTCAGTCACCCAAAGGACCATCCAATTCGGGCTCTTTCTGTCAATCGCCTAAAGGACCATCCAATTCGTTCTCTCTCTGTCAATCACCCAAATGACTATCCAATTCGGGATCTCTCTGTCAATCGTCTAAAGGACCATCCAATTCAGGCTCCCTCTGTCAATCACTCAAAGGACCACCCAATTCATGCTCCCTATGTCAGTCACACAAAGCACCATTCAATTCATGCTCCCTCTATCAATCGCCCAAAGGACCATCCAATTTGGGCTCTCTCTGTCAATCGCCTAAAGGACCATCTAATTCGGGCTCCCTCTGTCAATCACCCAAAGGACCATCCAATTCATACTCCCTCTGTCAGTTGCACAAAGCATCATTCGATTTGTGTTCCCTCTATCAATCGCCCAAAGGACCATCCTATTCGGGCTCTGTTAGTCGCACAAAGCACCGTTCAATTCGTGCTCCCTCTATCAATCGCCCAAAGGACCATCCAATTTGTGCTCCCTCTGTCAATCACCAAAAAGACCATCCAATTTGGGCTCTCTCTGTCAATCACCCAAATGATTATCCAATTCGGGATCTCTGTCAATCGTCTAAAGGACCATCCAATTCAGGCTCCCTCTGTCAATCACTCAAAGCACCATTCAATTCATGCTCCCTCTATCAATCGCCCAAAGGACCATCCAATTCAGGCTCCCTCTGTCAATCACCCAAAGGACCACCCAATTCATACTCCCTCTGTCAGTCACACAAAGCACCGTTTAATTCGTGCTCCCTTTATCAATCGCCTGAAGGACCATCCAATTCACGCTCCCTCTGTCAATCAGCCAAAGGACCAGCTAATTCATGCTCCCTCTGTCAGTCGCACAAAGCACCATTCAGTTTGTGCTCCCTCAATCAATCACCCAAAGGACTATTCAATTGGGGCTCTCTCTGTCAATCACCCAAAAGACCATCCAATTCGGGCTCTCTCTGTCAATCAGCCAAAAGACCATCCAACCCGGGCTCTCTCTGACTCTGACCTCACTCCTACCATTCACCCACAGTACCATCTAATTTGTGTTCGCTCCTGTCAATGGGCCACAGGACGATCCAATTTATGCTCCCCTGTCAATTATCCAAAGGACTTTCCAATTTGTGCTTGTGCCGGTCAGTCGCCCACAGGACTGACCAATTTGTGGTCCTTCTGTCAATTGCCTAAAGGACCACCCAATTTGTGCTCGTGCCTGTAAATGACTACAAGACTTATCAATTTGTGCTCCCTCTGTCAATCACCCAAAGGATCTTCCAATTCGTGCTCATGCCTGTCAATGACCTACAGGACTAATTAATTCATACTCATGCCTACCAATCACCCATAGTACCATCTAATTCATGTTCACTCTTGTCAATGACCCACAGGACTGTCCAATCATGGAGACACACGGGGATAAAGGCAGAGCACACTTCCAGAAGATGCTAACACCGCCACCTGCTTACCTATGTTTTCTGCAGACCCCAGGTGGTCAAGTCCTCGCATGCCATCTGTCCCATTTGGGATGGTCTTCCCACTGCTCAAAACAGTGGCACGTTAAAGTGCTACCTTTTCAGTTATAACCACTTTCACTAACAAAATGTTATAAAGAGTAAATGTGTTTCATCATATTACCGTCATTATCATTATGTAATTCATCCGCACATATCTGCTTGCAGATTAACTATATTTAACTACTTAAAACTGATTAGATGAGATGAGATGAACTTTATTGATACCAGGGGGAGATTCTCGTGCAGACAGCAGAGAGGTGTCTCAAGTGCAGACCAGAAAATATTTCATGTAGATGGTACCATGTGTTTCATTCTTTTTTTAAACATGGAACCTAGTAACAGTCTATGTTTATGGGGGAAACCTGTCGGATGAGGCACTCACATCTGTGGGACCTGGAAGATGGCGCTGTCTACGGCATCAGCACCGTCCTCCTCCTCCAGGTTGAGATCGGTGGCAGCAAAAGTGCTCACCACGGAGGTGTTCTTCACAGTGCTGCCGGACGTCCTTTGGCTGGGCCGCACTGTATGGGTGACAGGCACAGCATCAGGAGCGATGATCGCCGAGTCACTGAATGACGGGGCATGTAATGGGTGACAGGCACAGCATCAGGAGCGATGACTGCAGAGTCACTGAATGACGAGGCACGTAATGGGAGACAGGCACCGTGTCAGGAGCGATGGCTGCCAAGCAACTAAGTTATGAGACACATGATGGGACACAGGTGCAGTGTCAGGAGCGATGACTGCCGAGTCGCTGAGTGACGAGGCACGTGATGGGAGACAGGCTCAGCATCAGGAACGATGACTGCCAGGGGGCAACAGGAGTGATGACCAGCATGTCGCTAAGCAATGAGGCACGTGATGGGAGACAGGTACAACATCAGGAGCAATGACTGCCAAGTTGCTAAGCAATGAGTCACGGGATAGTAGATTGTCAGGAATGGTGACTGCTGAGCAACTAAGTGATAAGGCATGTGTTGGTCATGTTTATGCTGAACACTGAGCAGCCTGCAGGTTCAGTATGAATAACTAGCTCCCTGTTCCGCCTCTGCTCTGAAGTTTCTAAGCGGCTTATATTACTAATGTAAATATAGCTTATTATTTGTCCATAAACCATCAACAATCAACTATAGGACTGATAAAAATAAATGTAATTAACAAATGAGGACATACTTTTTTTTTGCTTTCAATGTGATTGAAAAACCCACAACAGACGCATTCCATAAAGGTACTTTAAACTGGGATGCATTAGATGAATTCCTCAGTCATGCCTAATTAATTAAGAGCAGGGCCGGAATGGAAAGCAGCCTTCTCAGTGGTTTGTGGGGAGCGAGCATCAGAAGGGTCCATCTACATTTAGTTACTCTGAGTTTCTGACTGTCGGTGGGCCTGCAGGTCCATCCACACTAACAGGGTCCTCTATTTCTGGCCCAGATGCATGCTGGGAAATTAGATTATTTAATCTCTGAAGTGTTTTTACAGTAGATACAACAACCTGGCTGGCTGTGAGCTCTTACTTCAGTATAGTATGAGAATGACTGATGTTTAAAGCAGCATATGCTGGTCTTGCTGGTATCCGTAATGTCCAACTCCTCACCTGTCATACTATCGCTGTGTAGCAGAATGAAGTTACATCACTTTTTATTCTGTTGAGGCCGATTGATCACTCAATCAATAGACTGGATTTAATAAGACAAAGTCATGGGCTGGACAGGATCACCTGGCGTGCCTGACCCTCATCAGTCGTAAATGCTGGGACTCCCCGCCCTACAGAAGCGCATGCAGGCGACTGTGCGAGGGACTTGCAGGGGGGGCCGCCTACCTGGCTGGGTGCGCAGATGCTGGATGGCCGGGTCGGTGCCTGGCACGGGCTCTTCTGGAAGCGTTTGCCCCACACTGCTCTTGCTCTGGCTGCGGGATGGACCGTGGGAGCGGAGATGTCCCTCGGAGGAGGACTTTGAGCTGCCGGGGCTGCTGTGGGACTTCTCGATAGTGGGGAGCTGCATGTCTGAGGGAGCAGAGCCAGAGATAATGAGCAGCATGAACCTCAAACAGACCTTAGAGGCTTAATGTGGACTTCATGCAGGCTCCACCGGGGATTATGCAGATCTAAGTGGGCCTCAGGGGGCTTAATGCGGACCTCAATCGGGCCTCACGGGGATTAATGCGGACCTCAATTGGGCCACAATGGGGCTTAATGTGGACCTTAATGGGCCTCATGGGGGTTTAATGAGGATCTCAATCGGGCCTCACAGGGCTTAATGCGGACCTCAATCGGGCCTCACTGGAGCTTAATGCGGACCTCAATGGGCCTCAGGGGGCTCAATGCGGACCTCAATGGGCCTCACCGGGCTTAATGCGGGCCTCATTCGGGCCTCACAGGGGCTTAATGCGGACCTCAATGGGTCTCTTGGGGGCTTAATGCGGATCTCAAATGAGCGTCAGGGGGTTTAATGCGGATCTCAAGTGGGCGTCAGGAGGCTTAATGCGGAACTCAATGGGTCTCTTGGGGGCTTAATGCGGACCTCAATCGGGCCTCACGGGGCTTAATGTGGACCTCAATGGGCCTCAGGGGGCTTAACATGGGCCTCAATCAGGCCTCACAGGGGCTTCAGCATGTGTGGCTCCACATTTTATTAATTCAGCAGATATTTTCATCCAAAGCAACAAACTTTTTTGAGTAAGCAGGTCAGACTGTCTCTGGAACGACTGGGGTTTAAGGGCCTTGCTCGGCCCCAGTGTTGACATCACTCTGTTGACCCTGGGACTTGAATGGCGCCCTCCTGATCACAGGCATAGTGCCCTAATTCATTACTGTAATAGGGTGGTCCTAGTACACATCATGATCAGCAGCTCAATTCCTGCCCCTGCACTGTGTGTAGCATTTGCAGAGGTGGAGATTTCAGGTCCAGAGAGTTAAAATCCAGTTGAGTACTCTGTGACTGTGACTGGTTAGTTGAAAGAAAATCTTGGTGTGGATTTGTACTCTCTGGACCTGAAATCTCCACCTCTGGGCATTTGCCCCTGTTTGCCCCTGGCTCCCAACCACAGTTAAAGAAATCAGTGTTTTGACATTGTGGGGTGTGTGTGTCTGTATGGGCTGGCAGCCCGAGTCCTACCCTGTGCCCTATACTGCTTGGGACAAGGTTTGCTCTGATTTACCCTGGTGTACTCCAGGGTACTCTGTGCAGATGCCCCACTCCAACCTGCATTAAAGCCCCCTCCCAGGTCCCGGGCCTGCATCCACACTTGAGGGCAGCTTCGCTTCCTGCTTGGCTCCCGCTAGCATCCGTTATTCCGGTGGTTACGGGAGCAGCTCTTTCATTTTTCCGCCGTTTCCCCACCCACCAGTAGCTATATTTAGACGAGCTGTGAGCCTCTCTGTCTGGAGAGGAAGCTAAATTTAGCTGCCATCTGATTGAAGGAGAAACCCAAGGCCCAGGATGGTGCCCTTCAAGTCGGGATAGAGAGCAGCCTGCCTCGGTGCTGTCTGGAACATCTCCGAGGAGATGCCACCTACAGGCTCCAAATGGTTGCTGAATTACTGAGGTATCGTGGAGCAAATCCAAACCCTCCAGAAGCAGACTCTCGGTCAGCAGACTCTCTTACTTTGCAGAGTGACACAGCAGCGGTACCACAGTCAATGACAGCCCGGAACACAGGCCCTAGCGGTTCTGTACTCCAATCCCACATTCTGGGTCTGTCTGTCCTGGCTCTTAACACTGTGAGTCCAATTCCTCGAATGAAATCAAAACTGCAGGTGTGCAGCTCAATGGGTTAGGACATGATCTGAAGGTCGCTGGTTCAAATCCCAGGGTTCGCACAGTAATTCATTGTTGGGCCGCTGATAAGGGATGAAATGGTTTCCGATTTCAAAGTAAACCACAGTAAAATTCCTGACAATTAGTATTACTGTTTCAAATTTTAATAGTCATTAAAACCGTGGTTGGTTACCGTGCTTTGAAAAAAAAAACACATTAAATATTGCTCAGCATTAATCTCCCAGATGCAGGGGTTTGTTTAGTACCAGTGAATACACTGTGGTAGGCAGTGAGAGCTCTCTGGTGGTTTTTAGTGTTAATGCACATTATACCTGGTTTTCATGTGTTGGCATAAGGTATTGGCTTATTATTTCATGTTATCATTTTAATGTTCATGCAAACATAAAGTGCACAGTGCTGCTACAGTAAGTTTACTTATGGCTTTCAATATAAAACTTGGTGAAATTATTTCAGTTTGAGTATCAGTACTTTTTGAACATTTTCAGCACATTTTCACAATAGCGTGACAATACTGATAACCAAGATAATTTTGGTCACATTACATTTTTATATTATTTCATCTCTACCCCTTAGAAAGGCCATTAACCCCAGTCTCTCCAGGGACTGTCTGACCCTCCTCTCATCGCTATAGCAAACCACATTGGACTTCAGCATGAACAGTAAAATAGGGTGTCACAGAGCAGCCACTGGAGGGGTAACGCACCCTTGGACGGATCGGGGAAGACGCCATGGCTCCGGCTCTTGATGACGGAGGACTTAGACCCCGGAGCGCTCTGGCCCGGGGGAGCCCGGCCGTGGTCGATAACGTCGCCCTGCTCCTTGAGGGCCAGCCAGCGGGGAGTGTTATCCAGCTGCACCGTATTCGACAGGTCAATCAGCACCTGGAGGCCACGGGAACAGCGGAGTCACGGCATAAGTGTGTGCATGCGCGCAGTGTGCCCTCTGCTGGCCAAGAACAGGCACTACACTGGGGGGCCCAAAGTGACCAAACCCACCCTCGTGTGTGTGTGAATGATTATGTTCAAAACACTGCAGTGATGTCTCATCCACTGTAATACAGGACTGGCTCAGGCTTTGAAATATTTTGAAATATTGAGTGTTGGGGGTGGGGCATAGGGTTATCTAAGGGGGGTAGGGTGGGGATCTGTAAGCCCCAAGGTGGGTCAAACTTTTGACTGAGTAACTCAGGCTCAGCTTGGCGAGGCACCGTGGAACGCGGCCTGCTGAAAAATAACACAGGTGCAGTTACACTACGTACTGCAGAAAAGAACCTTAAGAACATTCTTCTTCAAAGAATAAAACTATTCGTGCGTTCCATTTGCCTCGGGATCCGATTTTCGGATTCTGATATTACGTCACATCCGCTGAAAAACCGAGTCGGATACATTCCATTTGCCAGAAAAAAAGCAATACCATGGACCCATATGAAAAAGCAAGATTTTTTGCTTAGCCGGACAACTTGTCAGATTTAAGGTACCTCAGT
>JAODJW010000062.1:32482475-32515292 GCA_026777045.1 Hyperopisus bebe
TTGGACGGTATAGTGTGTGCGACCGATTTAATGAGCCACAAATGAGAAGTAGTGCTTAAACAGGATAAAACTACAACATTCCCTTTTGTTAATAAAGGACGCAGCCATCTTGGATTCTGAACTCGGGATCCTCTGCGTTTTCCGAGATATTTCTCGGATCTCCGAGAAATGGGAGCGCGCATGTCGCCACTTCCGGCTCCAAAACTCGGAATCCAACTCGGAATCCGAGTTCCGAGGGCAAATGGAACGCACGATATGTATGCAGAGACACTCACTTCACCCAGGAAGTCGTTAGAGCCCATGCGGTCGTAATCCCACACGGTCACTTCCAGGGTCTTCTTTTTCAGCTGTGAGTGAAGACAGCAATGACCACACTAAGCAAACAGTCAGACATGAGCATTACCACTGTGCCCCTGCAGGGGTCGCTGTGTCTGCAGGAAGAACCTTCATCTTCCTAGACTGCATTCCTGCACTCAGACATCAAATTGATCAAGGGCTAATTAACATGGAAGCCGACACGTGCCCCTCGAGTCGGCTGGGGTAGAACCGCCTTCCGACTGACCTCCAGCCTGGCCCCGCCCCCATAGCGAGGTCCTAATAAACCAGGCGAACTTTCAAGAAAAGGAACCCATACGGGGTCAGAGCAGAAAAGCCAGAAGGCCACTTGGTAAACAAATTTTAAGCTGAGTTAAGACTTAAGGGATGAATCCCACAGAAAATGGACAGACAGATAGATCTGTACAGTGTATTTACACAGCATATTTGAAGTGAGATTATTGGAGCATGGAGATGGTTCAGTGCTGCCTCTACATTCTTTAACAATCTACAGTGACATTATCTGGCACACTGATCACCCGCACAGCCACTAGAGGCAGAACCCCGTAGAGTCACCTACCTGTTCCAGGTGGATGTTCTTGTAAATGACCGTCTGATTCCACTCTGGGTTCAGGCTTTTGTTCATAGACTTGCTCCGTCTTTTGTTCTCAGCACTGCAAGAAGAGACAGATAGAAATGAGAAATAAATACACGTATGCATGAAAAGACACTTCTTACAAGACTTCAGAACCAAGGTAGGTTGGACTTTACTGAGCTGCCAATCATAGGCTGGGTTTATCTAACAGAATCCGAGGTAGGCGGGATTATCCTGAGCTGCCAATCCCAGCCTGGGTTTATCCAAATGGAAACCAAAGTAGGTGGATTATCCTGAGCTGCCAATCATACAGTAGGCTGGATTTAGCCAACAGAAACAAAGGTAGGCGGGATTATCCTCAGCTGTCAATAAAAACCAGGGTTTTTCCAACAGCCAAGATAGACAGATTATCCTGAGCTGTCAATCACAGCCAGGGTTTATCCAATAGAAGCCAAATTAGGTGGCATTATCCTAAGCTGTCAATCACAGCCTTCATTTAACCAATAGAAACCAAGAAAATAATCACTAGTAAGCAGTGTCAACCAGTTCAAAATGATATACTACTACTACTAAAAATAAAGACAAGTCATCAATATATTTTTGTTGCTGTTGTTATTTTGCCGCCCATAAAGTTTGAAGCCTCTTTCTGTCATGGTGACACTCTGAACCTTTAAGAACAGCAATGTTACGTGCATTTAGCGAATGGAATGAAGGTTTTGGAAGTGAGACGTGTCGTGGACCAGAGCGTGGGATGTACAGGTCAGATATGCATGTGCAAGCAAAAAGCTGCCTTTTCGGGAAGAACGGCACAAACACGCACACGCGACAGGCACACGACAGGCACACGACAGCGACACGGGACAAGGCCAATCCCATGAAACGCGAAGGGTGGGTGCAGCGGGAACAGGAGGATCCAATTGGCTATGAGACGACGGGGCATGACAGGCTTGACAGTGGATCGTTCACATTGATCTGCGGTGGCGTCAGCGCCAGGTCCGTGGTGATTGGGGGGGCACATGCAGCGATGCTCGACCACAGAGAATCAGTAACTCAAAGTCATCACTTTACCTGGCATTCTGGACAACCATCACTTGGCTGAAAAATCCATTTTGGGTTTGCAGCAATTTACAGATTAAAAAAAACAGCAGTGAGGGGGGGTGGGGGCTGACTTCGGCGATAAATACAGCAAACAGGGCTGGATACAGGGACAGACATTATGACTGAAGGCGGTGCCTGTCAGCCGGGGGCTAGGCAGGCTGGAGTAGCAGGGATGCTGCTTCCTCTTTTGTACATGCAGCCACATGGGCCGGACAGAGAAGCCGTGACCAGTGTGGGGGGGGGGGGCATTATCACCAATCAAAAGGCAGCAGTGTCTCCCTCAGTGGTTTGGGTAGCATAGGGTGGCATGTGGCTTGGGAGGTTGGGGTTAGGATACTATGTCTGTGAAAGGAGGGCTGCAGATTCAACTAGCTGACAGTGATGTCACCGCTGGGCCCCTGAGCAAGACCCCCTGAGCAAGACCCCCTGAGCTGATTTGACGGCTGACCCTGTGCTCAGAGCCCGAGCTTCACTATCACCTCTATATGTGTCTTAATAAAGGAGAGCATGATGGGATATGTGACAACTAACTCATTCCTATGTCTCTGTATTTGTGGAAATGGTCAATAAGGTACCATTGATTAAGTGAAGCCGTACAGACAGAGTGGGGGCGCATGTAACCCAAACCTTCAGGTGCCACCCCCTGCTGTATTTACCAGGTGAGTAGTTCAGATAACCATCTCAAACACCCAGAATGCACAGTGGCATTGCGGTTTTACAGAAGAACAACTATCAGCTGACAAATAAAAACTGAGAACAGAAGGACCGAAGGAAGCGCATCGTCATAGACACAGACATGTGAAGTATCCGTGCCGTCAGGGAGAGAGTCCCCTGCTGACGCACCCTTAGAATGCGCAGAGGCTGCTGTGACGCCCAACAAATACATGAGGCTCACTTTTTGCTGAGCCGCAGCGTGACGCAAGCAGCAGCGCAGCAGCGTGTCGGGCATGCAGTCTGCCATGCACTCAGGAAGCCCCGGAAAAAAACCTGCCAGCGTAAATGACGACGGTTACCCGCTCTGGTACTCACCCCCTTCCAGGGAGCAGGTACACCTTGACAAAGGGGTCAGAGTAGCTGCCGCCATCTCTGGGGGAGAGGTTCCTTGCCTGCAGGACGTGGACGATGAGGTTGCCCAGACTGCGGTCATAGTTGATTTGAAGCTGTGAAATAGGATTAGAAGAACTGCTTCACTCACTAACACTGACTGGAGGAACTGCTTCACTCACTAACACTGACTGGAAGAACTGCTTCACTCACTAACACTGACTGGAAGAACTGCTTCACTGACTAATCACTGATTTGAAGTGCTGCTTCACTCATTAATACTGATTTGAAGATCTGCTTCCCTCACTAATACCGACAGCAGAGCAGCAGAGGAATTAAGAATAAATTTACCAGGTGCTTTTTAGCGAGCCACATAGCAGCCCCAAAACAGAGACAAACAAAAGATGGAGGTGTACAGTAAACATTATTCTGCTTTGTTATTGCAGAAGTCAGAGGCAGCAAGGTTTGTGAATTAAAAAAAAATTCATATGCAAAAAAAATCTGCAGTATCAGGGCACAGGACAGGGTATCAGGGAAACCATACTCTGGTCATGCTTATAAATGAGAATTCATGATAGCCACAGCCTACAGAGAGTTAAAAGCACGAGAATGTACATGAGTACCTGGATATCGCCTGTTATTGGATGCATCTGGGTCTTTGTTGGCTCTGCAAGCTGCAAAACATCAGGACATCAGCAAAGCAAAGCAGAGCGCCCCCTGGCTGTCGCCCCAGGCAGCACATCATGTAAAGCACGGTGAGTCGTACACCACAGGATGAGCTTGTACTCCTGCATGGAGGTGACCGTTTGGGACTATCATGAAAGCATCCAGGTGCCCGCCCCCCATATCAGACACAACGCCCCCATACCTGCAAGCTGCCTGAACATTTATGAAAAGTTAACAGCCTGATTCCTCACCTCAAACTTTGGGAAGCAGAATAAGCAGAGTGTTATTTTTAATGTACTTACTGGCATCTCCGTTAAGCTCATGCTAAGTGCTGAGACTGGAATAAAAACTAATTCCTGGCATGTGGACAAGAGATCTGCTCTCCTGGGCCCTGATGAAGGACACCTGCATGTCTACGCACTTGTGCAGCACACCTACAGGAGTTGGTCAATGGAACTGAAACACTGACCAATTAGGTGTTTGAGGTTTCAGTCCTATATATGTATGATCTGGCGAAAAATCTTCACTAATTGCATATTCCATCCGTAAGAGCAGACTGTGAAGGTTGAATCAGCAGAGCAATAGTACAGCTGTACATAAAATATCACAATCCACACAACAGCACGTCTTTGTGGTGTATGGAGTTCCAGAGTATCCACAGTAAAGTCAGCATACCACCAGTGGAGGACAAACTACACCCAACAGGAGTAACTCCGTAGGCAAGAGGAAGCCGTCTGACAGGGATGTCTGGGAACTAACTTGGAATGTATACAAAAAACATAAAACCATAGCTGCTCAACTCACTGCAGAGGTAAATGTGCAGTTTGACTCTCCTGTTTCCACCAAAACTGTTCGCTGGGAGCTCCGCAGGGTCAATATTCATGGCCAGGCCGCTACAGCTAAACCTTTGGTCACTTATGCCAGCGCCAGATGTTTCAATGACACCAGCAGCTCAAATCTTGGGCTGTGGACACTGTTACTGTCAAGTTTATACAATATAACATCTGGGAGAGTTATGGTGTGGAGAAGCCCCAGAGAGGCTCACCACCTGCACTGTTGCATACCCAGTGTAGCATGGGGGTGGGGGGGGTGTCAGTCATGGATCGGGCTGCAATATCATGGCATTCCCTAGGTCTACTATTTATTATTGATGAATGTGTCACTTCCAAGGACTGCCAAACCATTCTGGAGGACCATGTTCACCCAGCTGTTCAAGCATTGTACCCTGAAGGTAGTGCCGTGTATCAGGATGATAATGCACCAATACACACAGCCAGATTGGTGACAGAGGGGTTACATGAACATGAAAGTGAAGCTGAACATCTCCCATGGCCTGCACAGTTCCCAGATCTGAATATTACTGAGCCACTTTGGGGAGACTTGGAGGAGTGAGTCAGGTGACGGTTTCCTCCACCAGCATCGTGTAGTGCCTAAAAACGGTTCTGCTTGAGGAAACGCTCAAAATCCCTCCAGCCACTGTACAGGATGTGTATCTATCATTCCTGAGACAAATTAATGTTGTATTGACTGCAAAAGGAGGTCCTTCACCATCCCAAGAAATTATTGTGGTCTAAAACCAGGTGTTTTGGTTTCACTGTCCAACCCTTGTAGGTCAATGACCTGTCTGTGTTGTCATACCTTTCGTAAGTACTCCCCCGCTGCTCCAGTCCCAACCCCACTGTCAGCAAACCCCCGGTGGAGCAGGATGATGGATGTTAAAGGACGATAAATACTCCATGTAGATTATAGTGAAGATCAGAGGATGAGGTGTACGCCTCACATAGGAATAGTAAGATCTACTTATGAAGGTACTCCGTGCTGAAATGCACACAACTCATGACTGATTCGACTATTACCAAGACTGGAGATATATCAGAACGGCAGAATCAGCTTGGGGTGACATATTTAGCAGGGAAGCGTGAGGCAGAGGTATAGCTGGACCCAGAGAACTTGCCGGGAGCAGAGCTTGGGAGAGCCATCAAACTCGGGCTTTCCCCTGGAGAAGGCCTGGATGGCCCAGTGATGCCAGCTATCACTTATCCTGCAGGACTTGCCTTGCTGCTATGCCGCTTCTTGCTGACAGAGGGCGACCCCGGCCGAGCCGGGCTTGGGGTGGCTCCTGGGTGCCCTCGCTGCCCTTTCTCCATGGCAGGCAGAACCGAAGAAGGTGACTTCTGCTGAGAAACCTTCTGCAGTTCGGCGGCCAGCTGCTTCGGATCGATTCCGGGGGACCTCTGCCTGTCTCCTGGGGGCACGTCACACCAAGAATGGTTACACGCCGTCAAGAGATGTGTCACATCTTCCCCAGTAGCTAGATGGAGTCCATTCAGATATCTGCCCAGTTCCTAATTCAGCCTGATGGAAGTGGCCTCCAACCCAGCTGACTAGGCACACAAAGCCAGCGGATCTGTAGACCTTCAGGTCTGGGTCAGTTCTGGTCGTCTCCATCATGACACACAAATGCTGGCAAGGCCAATTCGTCATCCCTTCACAGTGATGCATAGCAGAATGTGCTCATTCTCCACTTACCAGCTTTTGGTTGGTCCAGAAGCTCCAGGCACTGGAGGTGACCTGAATCGGACAGCATGTTCAGGTCCCTGAGACAGAGCAGAGAGTTTTATCAGTGTCACAGGCCACAAATTATTACATTGCTCTGGATGCTAGTCTGACATTTTAGCCCCCCTGTTGAGATCTGTGCACTACCATCACCCTGAAATCACTCTTTGTTTTATACCACGACAATCAGGTGCATAGGCAGAGTATTCCTGAGTTTATGTCAATGGTATTTTAAGGAGCATCGGCTGGGTTTTAATGATAATCGAAGAGCGAACGTGGGTGCGGGGGAGGTGCGGAAGGTGAGGATGACTCACAGTCTGACACAGATTTCCACTTCGCTGCTTGATCGCATCACAAGGCCCTGGACCTCCTCGAATGTTTTACCCGTCAGAGGAATCCCGTCCCACTCCAGGACCTGCATTCCTGTAACCAGAAGATGGGGTAGATTTGATTCCACACCCAGCAACTACAGTAGGTGGCACATCATCAGCTTCGTTTCCTTACCTGGTTATTACTGACAGCCTCACTAGCGTGAATCATATTTGCCCAGACCTACACCTATTTATACTGTGACCCAACATGAGTGGGGGACACTCAGCTCAGCCTGGCTATGCATATAGCTGCAGTGTGGTTTCCAAGCATCCCCGCTTAATGTCACCAGAAACCTTCACACCAATCAATCGATAACACAGCAAAGAAGAAGAAGCATGTAATCTGAGCAGGACCCGAGGGCCACTTCATTAATGAAGCAGCATCTCCCTCCAATGAAGCAGAATTTCTGCCTTATTCTCCCTTTGGGGAAACAAGATTAAAGAACAATCAAAGAAAAAAATAACATGTTGTGCCTTTAAGATGGGTACTAGCATGACAGCCATGTGTTATCTTTGACAGGTCTAAGAAGCACACTGCTTGCTGATGTCATGCATCCTCTTATGTGGGTCCTCCCTCTGATTTAGTGCGCCAGCCTCTGGAAGTCTCTCGAGCGTGAGGCTGGGACCCGCGCCACGTCTCAGTCTGTGCTTGTGTGACCTCACTCATCATCACTTTCTGTGTCCTTGTTCTGGGCCGTCTGGGAATCAATGAATGAAGCCTGGATCCATATTCCCCCATTAACCCCAGAACACACTGAACATTTGATGAAGGACACTGTATATGTGTTTTCTTATTTATTTGACAGATGCTTATATCCAGAGCAAGGCACGTTTTTGCAAAAGCAGGGTCAGCCAGTTCCTGTAGTAATTGGGGGTTCAGGGCCTTGCTCAGGGGCCCACCAGCTATATCATTAGGGGCCTTGCCCAGGGGACACCAGGGACAACATTAGGGGCCTTGCTCAGGGGCCCACCAGTGACATCACTCTGCTGATCCAGAGATTTGAACCAATGACCTTCTGATCACAGACACAGTATCCAAGCTTGCTGAGCCACACACTGTTTGAATCCACAAACTGTTAAATTCTTGAATCAGATACTATAACAATATATGCTACATAACAACAAAATCATTATAATATCTGATCATGACAAGCAGTCAGACAGTTCATGGACATTCTGCTCGTCTTACTCTAAGTTTTGTTCTTTATCTGTGTTAGTTCTGCCATTAGGAAGCAGGGGTCGGTTTCCCAGTCTTCCCCACTCAGCTATAAAGGTAGCTCTGCCTTGAACAGCGGATTTGTTTCTCGTATCGTTAAATGCTTTTTAATGCCTCCTTAGATGTTCTGTAATGTTTCTCACGCCTCATCTGTGACCTTCTCAGAGAAAAGGGCGAGACTACAGTGACAGAAAAGACACACAGGGCAAACACAGCATGCCTACACACACCCCACACACGTGCTCACATGTCACTTACACAAACGACAGCCTGTCCTCAAGCATGCCGTTTGTTTATGCCACAGTTCTTCAGCTGCATGGAACAATGAGATGAATGAATGCAGCACCTTCACATTCATGGGTCAAAACACACAAACGGCCTAAATGTGTCCGACCTCACAGTGCATCCTTTTTTTTTTCTCCCTGCGTGGGAGTTTTTGGTTCCTCTCCTCTGTTGTCAATTGTTTTTTTTTCTTTTTTCTTTCTTTTCTATTCTGTCTTTCTTTTGTCTCATGTATCTCATTTTATATGTATATCAATGTGTTCGAACACACCCATGTAAAGCGCCCTGGGACAACTCTGTTGTGAAGTGCGCTATATAAAAATAAACTGAATTGAATTGAATCCTCACAGTGTGACCTAACAGTGTGACCACAGCATGATTTTACAGTGCAACCTCAATAGTGTGACCTCACAGTGCAACCTCAATAGTGTGACCTCACAGTGTGACCTAACAGCGTGCTTCTACGGTGCAACCGATCAGTGAGACCTCAGTGTGATCCTACGCTGCAGCGTAACAGTCAGACCAAACAGTGTGACCTCACAGTGCGACCTCACACACAAAGTCATTATCTGATTTTCACTCTACATGGTTTGGCGGTTTGGAGATTGGCTTCACATACAAGCCACAATCCGAGAAATTTTCTCTGTGCTGATTTCCGCACATTCACTTTAAATAAGAGAACAGGTGCCCAGGCCAGTTGGTGTGTGAGCAGCCCAAGGACAGTGAGCAGATGCTGCCACCTCCCTCCTGCCTTTTTAACTTATCAATAAGGTGCAGCTGGCGGCTCTCAATCCCACTCTCCCTGTCCTGTCATGGCACGGCCTTACCTGACTGACAGGTCATGTGGCCGTTCAGCTTCATGTGTGCTGAAACAAAGACACAGTAGAAATAACAGGCTGACCCTTGCTGTGTTTTTGATCGCTGACCTCTTGGCTGTACATTGGATCACCATGTTTTGACCTCTAAACTCTTGGCTGTGTGTGTGACTGGATCGTTGTGTTTTGATCTCTGACCTTTCCGCTGTATGTGTGGGTGGATCGCTGTGTTTTGACCTCTGACATTTCAGCTATTTGTGTGGCTGGATTGCTGTGTTTTGATAAAACCAGCATTAAAGACAGATTAAAGACATAAAACCAGCTGATAACACTGCAATGACTGTAAAACAATAGACATAGATCCTCTTCCTAAGTCAGGAGGTCTCAAACAGGCAGCAGAGCACTCTCACCTTCTACGATCTTCCCAGCATGTTCTATGGAAGAGCCGGGGAAAACCTCGGCCACATATGCCCCGATCTCCCTGCTGTTCCCTGGGATCTCCTTCCCACCCACCACGCGGATGCCAAGTCCAGCACCTGTAGAAAGCCACAGTGACACTCAGCCATGCAGCCCAGATAGAAGCAGAACTGCATATATTTTAATGGAGGGATCAGCAGAGTTAGAGTCAATTACAGTAGGTTATGGAAACAGCAGTTTTTTTACATTTATTTCCCCCTTTTACCCTAATAGCTTTAATCAATTTGCATACTCAGGTGTTGCAGGGCCCTGACCACAGCCTAGTGCAGCCTGGGCATTAGGCCGGCCTGCCCCTCTCTCTGTGACGGGTATGTACATGCGAGTGTTACACCTTGAAGGCCCGCACCTGAAACGCTGTGGTCGTTAGGGTCTCTCTGGACGTTCACTCGAGCGTAGGGGTAAGGGTAGCGGGGCTTCACCTGGCCAGAAAACAGGCATTTCCAAATGAAACCTTCTTTGCTATTTGTTCAGTTACATGTACAGGCACATTGGAGTGTGTTAGGTGTCATATATCCCATCATGCTCTCCTTTATAATGCAGACACACACATAGAGGGTAACTTGAGGCCTGAGCACAGAGTCAGCCATCTATCCTGCACTCCTGGAGCATTTTTCAGGTGGTTAAGGGTCAAAGCTCAAGGGCTCAAAGGGGATGCGGGTATTTGGCTGAGCATGGGATTTGAACTAGCAACCTTCTTCACATGCACAGGTGGCTACCCTGCACTCCTCACTGTTTTCTTTAATCATTGCATTGTATGTAGTTAGTCAAATGTGATATAACCAGTTTCCTGTGTGTAGTACATTAAAATCCCATACACTGCCTCACAGACGTCAACCTGCTGGTGTCACTGATAGCCATGCACTAGTGACATAAGTGGCAACACAAGGCCATTACCTCTCCAAGCTGATGGATCTGCTTGTGCAGGCCAGTGTTCCCATCCGTGACACGTCCCTCCCGGGGCCCATTAAACCAGTCCATCTCTTCCTGCCGTAGGTGATACGCTGTGGGAGATGGATCCCAAACATCAGTCAACCCGACCCCAGGCTGCCATCGCACGGCACACACATGCTCAGGCTGGCCTTACAAACCATGTATGGAGACACAAAGCAGGAGGTGAAAGAGGAAAGGGACCAGGAGTCAATGGAAGGGCTTGGTGGGCATAGGGGATTATGGGACACATGCATTTACATCTAAGACTTTTGGCTAAGAAGAGCCTTTCATTTATGACTTGACACTAAAAAGACAACCCTCAAGTAACCAGACCCCAGGAAGGCCCTGCAAATGTAAAGTGCAACGCATCAAATCAAGATGAGGGGGATAACAAAGCAAATCAGACTGTCTGCCAAGCTGCCCAATCCAAGTCCGGCTTTTGGCTTATGGAAACATCATTGTGACTTGTCAGTCTTTCCTATAAATTCTTTTTCAAAAGGGATTTGTATCACCAAAGAGCCATTTCACGTAAATGTAATCTCTCCGTAGAGTGAAAATCCCTGGGGTTCGGCAGCCAACTCTTAAATGACTTTCAACTTATGTTTCTTAAGCATTGCAATAAAGGACAAACAGCTTCCTGTTAGCCTTCAAATAGTTATGGTCCAGGGGTGTGTGTTAGGGTCGATGTGCCATATGCGCAGTGATGGGAGCAGAGCTGATGACACACATTTGTGTAGACCACAGTGAGTCATCCATGGCCAGGGGGTGGTGTACTTTGTGACTCTTTCTGACTCTCACCCTCCACATTCCAGACCACTGCTGGTACAGAACGTATAATGTTGATTCCATGAAAACCGTGTTGCTTGGTGATCCACATCAAGATGAACATTAACCCAGAGAACATGTGGCTACCAGAGCAATGTATGTAACTGTATGATGTGGCTACCTGTGCGATGCGGCCTCCTGCGTGATGCGGCTACCTCAGCGATGCAGCTACCTCAGCGATGCAGCCACCTGTGTGATGCAGCTACCTCAGCGATGCAGCCACCTGTGTGATGTGGCTACCTGTGCGATGCGGCTACCTCAGCGATGCAGCCACCTGTGTGATGCGGCTACCCCAGCGATGCAGCTACCTCAGCGATGCAGCTACCTGTGTGATGCAGCTACCTCAGCGATGCAGCCACCTGTGTGATGTGGCTACCTGTGCGATGCAGCTACCTCAGCGATGTAGCCACCTGTGTGATGTGGCTACCTCAGCGATGCAGCCACCTGTGTGATGCAGCCACCTGTGTGATGCGGCTACCTCAGCGATGCAGCCACCTGTGTGATGTGGCTACCTCAGCGATGCAGCCACCTGTGTGATGCGGCTACCTCAGCGATGCAGCCACCTGTGTGATGCGGCTACCTGTGCGATGCAGCTACCTCAGCGATGCAGCCACCTGTGTGATGCGACTACCTTCGCAATGCATCACTGTATTCTCAAGTCTGAAAATCTGGCTTTGTTGAGATGCTGCAGGACTCACTAGACAAATCACTGACTGTGGACCTATGATATTTACTAATATGACTTTTTATTCATTACACATTGAACTAAATTCAGTTTTGTTTTAATGATTCCGGTTTACTACTTAGCTTGAATGATTCCATTAGAGTGCATAAATATATTTTAAATGTAACTGAGATGAATGCATTCATCAAAATGCAACAACAGAACCTGCTTCTCTGAAAAAGTTTGCTATCTTTTGAAAGAGGCACTTTGCTTACAGGAACTGTGCTTTTACAGCTACCAGTATAATGACCCTGTCAACAGGCCATAATTAATGCTATATGTAATAAAACCTGCTACTTCCTCTTAAGCTTACCTCTGTGATCAGATTTGGCTGCACTTCCATTTCAACGGTAAATCATACTAGTCAAGAAGATGCCAAAAATAAAACAGATTTGATTGTTTTAAAATATGATACTAGGAAAAGCAAATTAAGAAATCCATATGTCAGAAGGAGGAACAAGTACAATGGAGACCTATACAGGCAATCCTTAACTGACGCAAGCAATCTGTCCCACACAGCCTGACATAAGTCAAATTTTATGCGAATCAGATTGGACCAACCATACCATTCAAAACACCTTACAGCAAAAAACACATAAGCTGTATATAGTACTAGTATGTGCTAAAGAGCACATATTAAATAAATGAAAAAAATAAAGTGCACAGTTACTTACAGGTGCATGATGCCTTAACGCTTCTGTAAACTATTTGTACCTTGGACATGTTTCACATAAGTCCAGGTTTACTTAATCTGGTTTAATGTATGTCAAGAGCTGCCTGTAATGGAGAGTCTGGAGAAGATGCACAGAGACAGCATGCAGCCACAGAAAGATGGCCAGCTTACCTTCGCTGTCGAACACGACACTTTGCATGTCCTCTGTCAGCAGTGCCAAGTCTCGGTCATATACACGTGCACGGGATTCTACCCGTGACCTGGACTCCTCCTTCATGTGTTGCTGTACCTCAGGGAGGGAGTGGCTGGAGCCAAATTGGTCCCTTAAGTCAGCTGATATGGGTGGGAGGGGCCCCGCGGATGCCCGAGCCATTCCCATTGGCTGGCCGACAGGACTCAGCGGACTCTCCTCCTCGGAGTTTTGCGCTATGATGGGAATGCGGCCCCTGCTCTGGCTGATGGGAAGGATGGAAGGCTTGGCCCTCAGAATAGAGGTACCATCACTCTCCATCTTTAATCTCAGTGAAGAACTGGACAGGTCCCTCTTGATGGAAAGGTCAATTCCGTAGACCGAGCATGGCCTGGAAGAAGGTCGCGACCTGCTACCACTTGGATACACAGCGCTGTCTGGGATGGGCGATCTTGAGTGGGGGCTTAGGTTCAGTGATTGTCCTAGATTGAGAGATGCAATACTAACTCCAAGATTGGACCCAAGGTATTTCTGCTGCTCTGTGATGTTCTTCCTAAGTCCAAAAGTAAAATTGTCCTGTAGCAGCCGTGATCGGGATGTGAGACCACTAACTGAGGTGCCACTGGGTGTTAAATAGCTACTATAGTCCAGCCCAAGGTCTCTGTTTTCATGGATAGAAGAAAACTTTGTGAGTTTTGGGTCCAGCGTGGCCTTTTTATGTTTGGCTTGTTTCTGGTAGAGCACAGAGGCCGGTAGCTGCTTTGCCGCCTGCTTCTCTAATGTCAGTCGGCCGATGCTGTACTTATCAGCCCTGGGAAAGTGCCGGTAGCCACTGTCGCTGGGGTAGCAGTGGGGCAGGCCTGTCAGGGGGTCCAGGCCGCTTGCCCCTCTGCGGAACTCCTGCTTTATCTGCTGCTTCAGGAGCTTCAGCTCATAGGGTTCCTCCATGGCATCTTCCTGGACCTTCATGCAAGGATGAAGCCTGGAAGATGCCTGCAGCGGCCCCAGGAAGTCCCGCAACTCTGCGGCACGGAGCAGCCGGTCGGCCTTGGCCAGGTCTTTGTCGGGAATGCTGAAGCTGGAGGACAGCCCGGTGGAACCCTTCGTAAGTTCACTGATGTCATTGAGCAGGACGTAGCTCTTGGGGGCGTGATGATCTACATCCGTGTACAGGGAGTCGGCAGAGACGCTGGACATAGGGCTGCTGGCGATGCTGCCTCTTTCATCTACACCCATCCTCAGGCTGCTATATTTGCCCCCGAGATGGGCTAGGTCATAGGTACTGTCTGTAGAAGAGGGGCCCAACAGCACATTCGGGTTACGTATGATCTCATAATTGGTGGTGATCTTCGTCTCCAATTCGGAGAGTGTGGAATGCCGGGATTTCTGGTACACTTGTGACCCGGAGTGCTGGTGTGACGCCTGAGGGTAGGACAGTGTGGGATCCGTGTAAATGGACTGAGTCTGGTATGGCGATGCTTGTGGACACTCGTAGAAGGTCTGTGGAGGGGTCTGTGTTGGCGAGGCATACTGGTACACAGAGTACGGGCTCTTTTTTGCACCCTGTGGTGGGATGAACTGCTCGAGGTCCGACTGCGGTGCCGTCTTGGGTCTCTCGAGTATGTGGCTGTCCGCCGTCGGCTCACGGATGTTACTGACCTCGCTGTCCGACATGTAGTCGCGCTCCTCGGCGACCCCTTGCAGGTAGTCCCTCTCCCGCTTCTCTCGCTCCTTCAGCAGAGCATCCTTCCTGCGATTGATGCCCATCTCCAGGTACCTCAGCTTGGCGTCAATCTCCTTCTCCTCCTCATCCAGCTCGGCCTGCTTCTTGCGGAGCTTAGAGGACTCCCGCTCCACGAGGCTGAGCTCCCTATCGATGTCCTGCAGGATCTTGGCACGTGCCATGGTGATGTTCCGGCAAAGGCGCCTGCGGGCGGAGCCGGTGCTGTAGCCGCAAGGGCTGAGCATGGACTCCTCTTCTTGGGGGGGGTTAGGGAGCGTACGCTTCACTTTCTTTTGGGTGCCTTTTCCCTATGAGAAAAGGATACACCAATTAAAGAAAACATTACGTGACGGTAAGATTTAAAGGATTTATTAACTTAAATAGTTAGAGTTAAAGTCTTTTGGGCCACAAAATTAAAAATCTATAGTAACTCACCTTCCAGCTGATTCTAATAAGACATTAATCAGGGCAGGGAATGTAAATAAAAGTGTGCAGATCTCTGCTGTTTCTATGGAGATGAAATTTTTTCATGTATTTACATGAATATGTGACAAACAGGAAGACAATCAGATGCTACCTATATATAGGCAGTTTTGGACACAGGTAATTTATTCAAATTAAGATTCTGTAGATTGTCCTGGACTCACATTTCTGTGCAAACTCTGACTGTCCTGCTGAATCTCATCGTGAAACCTGCTCAAGTCGCTCACTTCCTAGCTCACTTCCAAAACCCCAGAAGAAAGAACGTCTCCATTGATATAATGCTACATTTATGTTAATATAACCCAACATTTACATTTGTATAACCCTACATTTACGTCCTCCCTCTTGCAAAGTACCTTGCTACAGGTGTCTGCAATCGAGGCTGACCATATAATTTCCTCTTCAGAATAATCATATTAAAATACAAGGCTATTGGAAATAGAGGGAAATTAACGAACATAAAAATTCATTCAACAACAGTGGTTCTCAAACGCTTTGTTTTTTATGGAGACCCCTTAAAAAAAGAACATTGGTTCAGTATCGAGATCCGTTTCGATACAGTTTGAGAGCCAATAATGTTGAAAACCTAATGGAGATCTTGACCTAGAATTACTTCACTTTCCTGAGCAGAGAGCATGGCACCATAAGATCAATATATTTCATTTATACACTAAAACCTTTTCCATCCAAAAGTCCAGTTGGTGTTAAGCATTTGTCTAAAATGGGGAGTTTTCCAATACTACTACTACTACTACTACTACTACTACTACTACTAATAATAATAATAATAATAATAATAATAATAATAATAATAAAAATAATAATAATAATATTCAGAGGAAGGTGGGATATGATGTGTATTCGGTCAAATGCTGTCTTGAGGGATGCAAATGTGGGCTTTGAACCCAAAGTAAATTCAAATGCACTAGCAGACAGCGAGCATCACTGCGAAAAATCCAGGTACAGGCTGTAAAATGAATGGCCAGGCAGGTCACAGCATGTGGCAGGTGAGCCGCAAATGAAAGCCTGGGTTAATGGCTGGCTAACATGCTCTGTAGGCGACCGCATGAAAATCACATGCAAAATTAAATACATTAAATTTAATTTAATTAAATGAAGTTGGGGGAGGGGGGTAGATAAAAGGCAATGTATAAAAGCATATGTATTAAAATACTATTCAGAGACAGTGTGCAAATGGCAATACATCCAGACATGAAGAAATTTCATCTTGTATTTTACTGAATGGAGGATCCATTGCTTCCCGCCAAACGGCACTTACTGAATAGCTGTCGGAGAAGTGGAAGCTAGAGCCTGTCTGCCTGTCTGCCGTGAGCTTTGACATGTTCAGGTCCAGTGGCTGTGTGCTGTTTGGGGCATTTGAAGACTCCGAGCTGAAGGTATTATGCGGGCTTGAATCTCCGATGGATTTTTCGTAAGAGACGTACTCCAGAGAGGTCTTGGGGGACAGAGGAGAGACAGGCGAGTACAGCACCTTGGGAGACTTGGGAGTAGACGGTGCTATCTGCAGAGAGGACCCGTCTGCTTTCAGGTGAGCGGAGTAGCCTATTTCTAAAGGGCCTGGCCTCCTCTTATCTCTCTGGGGAGACCTCCTCTCCGAAGTCAAGCCGCCGCCCCTGTGCGATTTTTCTGGAGAGCATAACTCCACCTTAGTGTCAACGTGGGCCCTGACTGATGGCCGTTTCACAGACCCAGAGGGTTCTGTCTGGACTGAGATTTCGGCTACCGTCTGGATGGCAATGCTGGACAACTTGGAGGACTGCTTCCCCTTCTCTCCCTCTGCCGATCTGCTGGACCGTGCCCGGCGCCGGCTCCTGCTGGGGACATCCCACTCATCTTGGTCTTCCTCGTCTGTCTGAACACTGCTGTCCACGCTCTTCCTGGTCCTCCTTCTCCTCCCAGCGTACGCCCTGTCCGCTACATCCTCACTGTCAGCCTGGACCCCACTGTCTACTGTTGTCTTCTGGCCGTCAAGCTGTATTGTGTTGCTGAGCTGGAGATGAACCTGTCCATCTGACTCTTTTAGGGCCACATCAGATCCTGGCATGATTGGTATGTATTTTCCAACTCCCTGAGTGGGAACTGAAAACCAAGCCGGGTTCTGTGGGGTCTCTAACCCAGTAACCACGGAAGCTGCTGTGGTCTCATCCTTCACTGGCCAGAACTGAGTGTCGTCATGCCCTACGTACTGAATGTCCTGTGTTATCTGCTCGGAACCGCTGAGCGGAGGAACCCCCTCAGAGGGATCATAGCCATATACTTCTCTCATCTTTTGTTCCTGCAAGTGCAGTTGGAGCTGCTGCTGGAGTTGGTGTATCTGCTCCAACTGCAGCTGATGCTGGGCGTACGTCTCCTGCTGCATCATAAGGTGAGCCTGGCGCTCCTCCTCCTGCTGGAAGAGGAGCTGCTGCTTCATCGTCTGCAGCTTCTCCAGTTCCTGCTGGACGATGAGCTGCTCGTGCTCCCGGAACATCTGCATCTCCTGCCGTTCCCACTCGAGCTCCTCCGCCTGACGAAGCTGCTTCATCTTTTCCAGCTCAAGAAGCTCACGCTCCTTCTGAAACTGCTGCTCCTGGCTGCCATCCGACCCCTGAAGGATTGGAGCACTGAAAGGTTGTGTTGGTGCTGCTACGGTCTCCAGTGGTGCATCAATGTATGCGCCAGGGACCCCTGTTTCCATAGGAATGACTGCAGGGAATGCTGAAGGGAGAGTCTCCTTGCCAGTTTCTATGAGAACACCTCCATCTCCCATCGTGGGGGTGGTTAAAAAACTATATGACGGTGAAAGACGCTGATCACCTCTGGAATGCATTTCTGAGAAATCTTTATATGCTGTACTAAATATGGAGACTGGCTGGGTCGTGATTGCATATGTAGAAGGAACAGGTGCTGCGACAGAGGAGTACACCACTCCATTCGAACATTTCAGGACACTATTCACACTGAAGAGTGTCCCGGCAGCTGGACGTTGGGTGGCATATGGAGGAAGAGTCATCCTCGCATATCCCTCCGCTGATCTACTTGAGTAGTCCATAATTTCACCTGTAGACATAAGTGTAAAATTATTTCTTTCAAACAAGGCATTTCTGCAATGGCAGACAGGACAGTAAAGCTTATTCAGGTGTCAGAAAGCAAACCAGAGCGCATGCAGAAACGTCCAGCCTCTCCAGCTTGGCACCATGCCATGCCAAAACCGTCTGTGGGCACACGCATGCGTCTGTGCACAAAAATATGTCAAGACAAAAAATGTAAAATGACTCGGAGATCAACACAAACACTTTTCAAAAATGAAGACACAAAAAAAAAGAAAAAGAACAAAGAACAAAAAAGGAAGAACAAACATCAGCCCGGTATAAGTGGAGGCAAGTCAAAATGATATTTCAGTGACAGATCGGCAATGCCCTCATACTGACCTGTGGACATTTTTCCAGATGACAAGTCCACAGCGCCCTCCATTGGCCCATTATGATACTCATAACTATTTTTGCTTTTATAGAAGAACAGTCCTGCCTCGGATAAGTTGGTATCAGACATCGAGGGCTTCATGCCACAAAAAGCCTTGCTGCCGGCAGGTCCTGAGCGATTGTATTGGTAATGATCATCTCGGTATCCGAACCGGTCTTCTGGAAGGGCTGGTGCTGGCTGCGGTGTCGTGCATATGCCTGCGAAAGGAAGTTTGTAGACCATGTCGCAGCAGACAGCTCGTCGTCCCCCTGTAAGGTCCACAGGCTGGGAGTCATCCTCAATAACAGTGGTGAAGACCTCGGAGGTCGACTCCTCAAGAGTGACTACAGTCTGAACCGGCTTTGTTTTGGTTAGGTCCACCGCCCGCATCACCCCGGTCTCAATACACATGGTGCCATTGGTCATGCTCACTGGAACGTCGCCAATGGGCGATTTGGATGTTTCTATGCCAGTAATCGCCCCAAGAGAAAGATTAATGGGAGTGTCGATACAGAAGCTACTCATAGGTTTTGAATCTAGAGGCCTATATATTATTTGGGCAACAGGCTCAAATGTCTTGGATGTTGTTAGCTGAAGAGGAGTTGAAAAAACAGAAGCATGAGTCAAAGGCCTGTCCATAACACTGCTGGGTGTCACGGTGGCAGAGCAGGTGACAGTTATACTGTCAGTAACAAAAGACAGAGTTGGAACCGGTGATGCTGCCGCACTGAGATTTACTATTGCCGAGTGTACGGCACTCGTTGGACGTCCACTGCTATCACTTGAAAACGACTGCCGCCGAGAATCCAGGGAAGACAGATCCATCCCTTTCTCAGTCATGGGAATGCTGATCTTCAAAGTACGAAGATCCACGACATCTCCAGAGTAGGGAACCGTGCCATTTTCTTTTGGCTTTAGTTGCACTTTGGTTGCCATTTCGGAAGGAATGCTGATGGCAATGCTAGGACTTCTGGGAGTGGGGGAAGGCGGTAACCTTTCACAGATCAGAGAGACCGTTGTTCTCTGAACTTCTGTGGTGACCACTTGGGTGACGAGGTTAGGAAAACTAGCAGGCTGCCCAGAGACTGAAACAGCCACGTGTCCTCCATGCATTCCCTGATGTTCCACAGACTTTGTGTACTGAGTAAATGGAGTAAATGCACTAGGTGCGTCAAAGGTCGGATGTGTCATCTTTGTTTGGAACACTTCGCATTTATTTGTGGATACTTGGGTAGTTATGCTTTCAGTTGGTGAGTTAGGCTGTGAAGGTAAAGTGATGACTACATATGCTCCATTTAAGGAGCTTCCACTCCTTGGGGTCCGGGGCGACTTAGGTGATGCTGCATTCATTTTGCACTCTGGTGAAGTGCTCAAATTTAATGACAGTGCAGAGATGCTATGTGGAGATGTGGGCAGTGTGCTACTTGTTATAGGTGGCTGACTAACAGTATATTGATAATGAGGAGAAAGAGCCTCCTCTTGCTGAATATTGACTGGTAACCTATCTGGGATAGGTGACAGTATTGGCGGAGGCACCTGTGGTCCGTACACTGAGTATGATGTACTTAGGTCTCTAACTGGTTTAGTCACATGAGCCATTGTTAAAGGTTTTGAAAGGGCCAGTGGTCCAGTAGGTGAAATTATTGGTGGTGGTGGTGCTGTGCAAACAGGTGGCATGTCTCTAAGGGAGAAAGGTGGCTGAGGCTGGTAGGGGGGAGGTAAGGATTGTGTTTTAAGAGGTCCATCTACTCTTTCCCGGGATGAGTAGCTGAGTAATGCTATAGGACTAGGGGGCGCTGTTCGAACAGAAGACGTTATTAGAGCACCAGGAGTAGACCCGATTCTTGGTGGAGAGGAAGAGTATAGGGTTATAGCAGGTAAGGATGAAACACCAAGAACTGCAGAAGATACAGGGTTGTCCTCTGGTTTCACATATTTTGATGAATGGGTAATTAAGGAATCAGTATCCAAGTTGGGCACTGAGATCACAACGTGCTCCTTTGTAGATGCCTTCAGAGGGGGCGTGGCATATGATTTAGTAGTAAAGGAGTTTGCGATAGTTTCTGACTGAGGAGGAGCCACTGACCTCTCATCATCTGTGGCCTTCATGGAATCTTTCACACCACGCTGTATGTCCACAACTACAGAATGCATGTATGTGGACAAATTAAGTGGTGATGGACATGGAGGTGGTGCAGGCTGGCTGCTGGAAGCTGTCACTGGTGCTGCAGGGACAGATGCATTAGAGACTGTAACCAGTTCTAAACTTGATTTTAATTCTGGGGATGGAACAGTGGTTGGAACGAAAATAGTGACTTGAGCCATGACAGGGGGTAAGGTTGGAGGTGCTTTCTCTAAGTATGGATGGGGTTTTGAAGCTGAAATCTCAGTGGATGCAGCAGACAAGTCTAGTGCTAGAGGTGATGAAGCTGAAGTATCCTTTACTTGGGGAGCTGAAGTATCCTTTGCATGGGGCACTTCACAGACAACTGTTAAGGGTTCTATTTCAGCGGGAGGTAAAACTGGAGGAAGAAATGAAGCAGGACCCGGAGCAGAAGTACAAGTGGAATGAGGAGCTACATTATCTGTTACTTTGGGGACTTCAGAAATAACAGATATTGGTTCCATTTCAGCAGAGGCAGAAGCTGGAGTTGGATCAAGAGCAAGGACTGAAGTAGGATGTAGTGATATGTTTGAATCACGAAATGGCAGGGAAGGTGAAGTTGAACTAGATACCGTTTGAGCTACGAGACAAACAGCAGATAATGCATTCAATTCAGAAGAAGCTGGAACAGGAGGTAAAGCCACAGCCAGAGGTGGAGCTCCAGCTTTAACTAAGTTCTGTGTTTCTGCTGAAGATGGGACAGTCACTGGGTGCGGGACACAAATCATTGATACTGGCTCTGTGTCTGCAGAAGTGGTGACTGAAACGGGAAGAGGGGCTGGACGCGCAGTGACTGTTGGCTTGGGCACTTCACAAACAACTGATATAGGTTCCATTTCATCAACAGTTTGTGCATCAGCACTGCTGTCTCTTATAAATGACTGCTTGTCTTTAAACTTCTCTTGGAGAATTTGTGGAGCATCAGACAATGGGACTATATCCTGCTTTTCTGTAACATGGTCTCCTTCTACATCTTCCTCTGCAGATGAGCACTGAGTTATTTTCAGATCAGGTATAAGGTGGACAGTCCTAGTGAGACTAATATCTGAATATATGTTTGAATCAACATAATAATTTTGACCACTAGCATGGACTGGTATTTTACGTTTTTCTGTAACGCCATCTTTGGAAGAAATCAATTGTGGTGAGTGGGACACTGCCTGGGTGGGACTTGCTCCAGGTGTTTCAATGGTGCTTCGTTGACTCATTAATCCCATAATTGCAGCATCAACTATAACAGTGTTTTCATGTTTTTCTGTGTCACTTGGAGCTAGAGAGCAAATATCACTGACAGGAGGCAGTATCACAATCTCTTGCAGATGTTCACTTATCTGCTGAGTTGGTTTTGGTTCCAGTCCTTTCAGTGTTGAATCCTGCCCTTCTTGTCGCATACCTTCATACTCCTCTGGTGACTTTTTATCCTCTTCATGCACTGAAAGTGTACCTGTTCCTTGCTCTGAGATCACTATTTGAACTTGTTCTGTAGTTCTACACTTTGGTTTCTCCTCAACTACAGAATGAAGCGATGGTTCACGTATTTTCTGCTCAGTGGGAATCTGACTTGCATGACACTCTGCTGCCTCAGATTTAGGTTCAATGCCTGAGGAATCTGCAGGCGATCTGTGGAGTTTTTCCATTTCCTCTGACTGTTGCAGCTCTTGTGTTGGAGAGGCATCTTCAATGGGGGAGAGATTCCTTGGAGGAGCGGCTGGATGTTCTCCTCTCCTCTCTGAACACATCTCCTCTTTTCCTTTCTTAGACTTTCTACTAGAGCCCCTCTTTGCCAGATGCTGCTGATCCATGTCACCCCACCTATCTTGCTCCCTGAGGAGCTCTTCTTCTCGCATTTCCTCTTCCTCAGAGGAGTCCTCAATAGTTGGCAGTATGTGGCCATGTTGCCTGTGTCTAGCCTTTCTTTGTTTACTTTGCTCACTCAGTTTCTTATGACTCGGACTGCTGTCACTATCCTCATCCATTGAAGACACTGAAGTTGGTGATGTCCCAGGTGTAAAACTGGATGCATGAAAGCTGGAGGATCCTTCACCCTTTGACCTGTCCTCTGGGGAATTAGGTAGGCTTTCCAGCTCATCATCAGCTAAACCCTGTTGTACAGGGCCTACATCTTTGTATGGTAAAGTAGAGCTATACTCATGGTCTTGTTTCTCAGATGGTCTTTCCTCAGCTTCATCATAGCTAATACTGGTTGTTTTGACGAGCTTCTTGGACTGCCCAGAGGTACCTCCCTCTTTACCCTTTCTCTCTTCCTGCTTGTGCTTCTGCCAATGTATGTCACCCTTTTCATCCTTGTGCAAATCCAGGTGCCTCTCTGTTATAGATTTCCTTTTAACTTCCTCTTCATCGCTGATGGACAGGTTTTCCTTCACTCCCTGCAGTACTGTTGAGGTTTCAGCCACAGTATTGTCCTTGACAGAATCATAAAATTGTGCTCTGCTTGTGATTGCATCATTTACCTTCAACTTTCTGTGGCTGTCAGAGAGTGACTGCTCCTCTTGTTGGACCTCTCCTGGCATTGCATGTGTATGGTGCGATTCTGGGGATACAAGTAGAGTTCTTAGGCTGTGGCTGTCTTTTTCTTCATTTCTGTCATCATATAAATGATTGTCAGTTCTGCTTAGCTGAACTTTGGATGTTGTTAGTGCACTTGTTTCTAAGTTTGTCATATCAGAAGGACTTAAAGTGATCCTCTGCGCAGCAGGATCTATATCTTCTAGAGGGGCTTCTTCAATTTTTATTTCTTCCTCTGTCCCTTCCGAAGGTTGTACTATTGATGTTGTCCTTGAGATTACCCTGCCTGGAGGTGGTGTTGCACCTGCCTCTTCTGAAAGAACATCTGAAGCTTCATGTGGATGAGCAGGACCACAGTAAAGAACTGCCTCTGCTTGATCTGCAGACTTATGATGAGCCAGTTCTAATTCTGGAGGGGAAGCAGTTGATGCAAGAGGAAAAAAACGTTCAGGAGGAGCAGTAACAGCTTCAAGAGAAACAGTTCTAGATTCTGGATGAGAAGAAAGCATAGGTACTAAAGCAGGCTTCTCTGGAGGAGTGACAGGGTTAGGAGGTGGAGTTTCTTTTGTTATTACAGTAACATCTTCTGGAGAAGGTTTTAACACAGAAGGAACAGTGGTGGTTTGCACAGAGTCAGTATCAGGCTGTGGGTGGCCAGCGGCTTCTACAGCTGATGGTGTAGGCTCAAACAAAGGAGAAGGAATTTGAGAAGCAGCAGACTCTGTAGATGCACTCTGAGAATCAGAGAAATCTGCACTGGACTCTGACGAAGAAATGGCAACTTCATGGGGAAGAGTAGGTTCAAGAGCAGTAATATTCTCAAGGTGAAACTCAGTGTCTTTTGAGGGATCCACAACTTCAGGGGCAAGACTAGGCTCATAAAGAGAATCTATATTTGCCCCAAGGGGTCCAGTGACAGTAGCCTGTTCCAATGTGTGAGCTACAACAGGGGGCATATGCCCAGGAGTGGCAGCATCAACTTTAGGAGAAGAACTTAGCTTAGCAGAAGTATCAGTGGAAGTACTCGAACCTGTAGATTTAGGGGAGGGGCCGGCTGGAGCTGGAGATGCAGGAGGTTCAGGGGTAGGAGTATCAACTTCAGTGAGGGGGCTATCTGCAGAATGTTCAGATTCTGAAGAAGCAACAGCAGCTTCAGGGGGATGTATAAGCTCAGGATGTGTAATTTCAGGGGGATGTATAAGCTCAGGATGTGTAATTTCAGGGGGATGTATAAGCTCGGGGTGTGCAACTTCAGGGTGTTTAAGACAAAGTTCTGGCTGAAGAGGTTCTGGAGCAGGTAGAGATGTAGGTCCTAGAGGAGTACTTTCACATGGAGGAACAGGAGTGGCATCTTTTGCAGGAGGTGTGGACTTGGGGTCCTTTATTGGAGGGGATGTAGAGTCAGCAGGAGCAGCCGTGGTTTCAGAAGCAGAGCCAGCTGCTTTGCTAATCGAGGCGCGCTTAGGAGAGGCAGATGGAGCCTTGTGATCAGCAGCGGCCTTTTGGGCACCAGTGGGTCCTGAATGGGCGGCTTCTTTTGCAGGGACAGCCTGACTTTTCTGCTGACTGGCTGGCTTTGATGGGGGGGGCAGGGGTGGCGGTGGCGTCATGCCCATGTCTCCAAGCTGTCCAGCAAGGGCCCGTTGTGTTTGGCAGCTCAAACAGAGCCACTCGTTCTGTAAAACAAAACGGGAGGCAAACAGATGTCAGTAATCCAGCGGGCACATCCAAAGCCTGTATGAATGTAGAGCTTTTTCAACACATACACTAAAAACAAGTCTGAGTCAACAAGGAGAGCCAAGATGGTGAATTACACAAACAGCACATAGAAAGCACCGTCCACCCTGAGTGAGAACAACCTCATCACGTCCTTCTTTTGGATTCACTATTAAATATGTTTTAGACAATTTCAACCTGGCTATAAAATAATCCTGCATTTATAATTCCATTGTAAAAAAAAGAGGCTGAATCATTGTCTTTTTAGAATGTCATCACATTTAGGTAATTTCACATTAATGTGTTAAAATTAATCAGTGGTCATCCCTCACAGAAGTGAATGAGTGACTCTGAAAGTGCACACAGCACTCTGCATTGCATCAGATAGAGCTGCGTGTAATAAACTGCTGTGAAATATCTATTAGTAGGCAAGATTGAAAACATGATTCAGTTTTATAGGGCAGTTACAGCTTTTCTAGCATAATGTAATTCCGGGTATTAAGTGCCCTCTGACGGAGACGTTAGCTCCTCACTTTATCTACGTTTCATTTCCAGGCCCAGATGCGGTTTGTATCTCTATGCACCTGCACAAAGCCCCGCTGTCAGCACATTCTGCAGAAAAAAGGAAAACATGAAAATCGCTGAAATCACCGACTCTGCCACCCGTTTTAAGTTGTGCTCCACATTTAATTTCATCCTCTTCTGCTGACTAGGAGGAAGCTGCTGTCTGCCAGTAGCTATTTTGCTCAGAGCACGCAGACTTCGTCACTCCAACCCCCACCCTCCTCCCCTGCCGCCCCGCTCCCCACGCAAGGGCTGCACGCGCCGCCCGCCTTAGTCACGAAAAGCCAGCGCAGGGTGACGTCAGCCGCTCCAGTGAATCAGCCGCAGCGTGACTGACCCTCCCTCTTTCTAATGTCATACTGGCAGGGCTGCCGGGATTCCCGCTCTGTTCGTGCCTGACCACATCACGTAGCAGTGCATCATGGGAATGCTCACATCACTGTGAAGGCAGTATACTGGCACCCCATCGTACCCCTTTTCAGCCTGAGAGGTGCCAGAAAGTCAATAAATATAGATCACGAGGAAATGGCCAAGGCCGGAATAAATCGAGACATCTGGGAAACGCGCTGTTCCGTGATCCTCCTCTTCCTGTCACCGAGTTATACAGGCACACAAAACATACAACAGCAGCATGTACAGCCCTCAGGAAAACACGCTGTGAGACGAAGGTGACCAGGCATGTAATGACTCAGTTCACGATTTGGTTCGACTCATAACGTCAGATTCATGATTCAGTTTTCCCACAATATTTTTGGAAGAAGAAAAATTACATGAAGAAAACATGAAGAAACAAAAAAACCACAACATTTATTTTCCCGTTCTTTATCAACTTAAATATTCCTTTTGTTAAATAAACAATATATGATTTCTTCATTTTCTTAATAACTAGCAATAAATATTTACAAACATTTGTAAAAGCTGGAGTAAAACATTTGTTTCCACGATTTGAATCATCATAAATTTGTACTGTGATTTATCATTGTACAAATATATCATTACATGTCTACAGGTGACCATAATCACTTAACTCCAATTCAGTTCAAAACCAAAACATTAAGCTGGAAACAGCTTTGGTGCCCTAGAAGAGAGATGCAGGGGAGTTTCTGTGATTGCACGTTTTACTGATTTCAGGAAGGTCTGAGGTGAGTAATTTTAATGCGTGTAACAGATAATATCTCCATCCATCAGTCCTGCTGCTGAGAGACTTTCTGCAACCCCTGATATGCTGAAAAGTCATAAGCCATTAGTCCAAAGATGGTCAGAAAAGTCACGCGCTGCTCATTCATCTGGAGAAGGAGCAAAACTCTTATGAGAAGCTTGGAGGCAAAACTGATTCAATTCAAGTGGTGGGAAGAAAGTGTGTGTGCAAGGCCTACTAATTTAAATGTACAAGTATGGCCATGGGCAAAAGCAAATACCCATTTGGCACAATAAGATTTCCATGATTACTGCACATGTTTTTCTTCTACTGGACACTGATTCTGATAAATGCAGAGTTCTATTCATAAACTCCACTCATAAGGACGCTGTACAGAAAAATGCAGTTTAAACTCAAATGAAATACTAAGAAGTGTGTGTGTGTGTGTGGGGGGGGGGGGCTATATAGTCTAAAGGCAAGTTAATGCCATTAACGGAAAATACGACAAATTAATTCAATTTTGACTAATGAAGTTCTTCTCTGGGTGCCTTAACTTCAGTGACTTTCACACTGGATGATGAGGCTCTTCGTTGTGCATTCTGATGGAAGTCATGCAGAAAGAACCTTCAAGTCCATATCAGCAATTCCCGGTGATCTTTACATCATGGAAACACGAGGCGACAGCTGCCTCGCCATCTCTCAAAAAATCCCTGATTTACAACCCTCACTTTCTGCCGTATAAGGAACACAGGAGATTTGTTTCACTGCCTCAGTGTCTTTGTGGAACAAAACGTGCACTTTGTGCAACCAAACACAACAAGTAGGTATTCCTGTACTTTCATCATCATTTAAGGCCCATAAACGTACATTGGTATTGTGAGGTGGCAGGGTGCCAGTGACGCTAAATTACTTACTGATATATGACTCCATGGATCATTCATAAAAGAATCAGCAAGATCACAGACCAAGCTCTCTGAACTGCTGTTCTAGACTGAGGCTGGGCATGGATGAGCCCTTTTTCCACTTAATAACATCGCGGAAGCACAGAGAACTTCCTGGCCGACAGAAAACTGTAATTCAAATAACTGCTACACACTGACTCTGAGTCAGAATGCAGAGACGTGACAGACACATTCTCTGCTGTCACCTGCAGGTGTGTCTGATGTCCTGGAGTTTAAACAGTGTTTATTCCCCTCTAACACAATGATATCTACATCTGTCCCTGGTCAGTACTGACACAGGAGAACATTTACATTTATTTTGCCGAAGCTGTTTAGACTTTTTGAAAAGCACAGTTGAAGTAGTAGTAGTAGCAGTAGTATTAGTAGTAGTAGTAATAATAATAACAATAATAATAATAATAATAATAATAATAATAATAATAATAATACTTTCTTTTATCCAACACAATGTACAGTACTGTGTAAAAGTCCAAAGCCAGTCAAACAGAATGATTAAGATTATTTATCTGTGTATATTTGCTCAGGAAAAAAATACAATTTGACAATAAGAAATAAAAATTTCTTCTGTTCCTCAAAAAGTAAACATATTTTTTAAAAAGCATAATATTTTTTTAAAACATCACTTTCTTTGACTGCCCAAGATTTTTACTCAATACTGTACATTTTTGAGGGGGTGATCTGGGGTTAAGGAGCTTGCTCAGGAGCCCAGCAGTCACTCTGCTGAATGTGGGATTTGACCTTTGACCTTTGACCTTGGGATCAAAGCCACAGCTACAGAGTCCTAACACTATGAGGCACACAGACCCCCCGCCCCCCTGACACTGAAGATTTCTATGCAATCAGTTCTAACTGCTCCAAAGCTCCAGAGCTTCTTCCTTTATCACAAAAACTCACTCGCTGAACTGGACAGAAGTGAAACATGAACAATAAGCTCCTGCACTACCAGCTTATTGAACAGCAGACTCTGCTGTGATGTCTTCAATGGGGACAGTCCCGTACTTGTCCTGACTGAAATGTGGAAAGTTCCAGAGGACAATGTGGATTCACTGGGGCAGGTTCAGTGATCGACACAATGACTCCATAAGAGCCTAGTGATATTTGCAGAAGATCATTATTAATCACTCAGTCTGCGGTGACCTCCATCGTCATGCAAGGCATTCTGGGAGTTAAAGTGAGGCTGTCCCGCCCACCTCCTAAACTGCCTCCATTAGCTTGTAGGCCTCAATGAATCCAGTCACCCCACAGTGATCCCAGATAAAACAGACCGTCGGCTCATTTCTGTACATCAGTCAGGTAATGAAAAAGACCCCACCATCACTGGAAAGGATTCAAATGTGGCATGAATTTGGCAATGAGCTGCACTTGGACTTAAAGAACCTGAGTCAAGGCAGGCGACGCCAACGCAGGGCACCAGAGTCCAACTCGAACCGACCTGCAAAGTGAATTAAACTCTAAAATGTCCTGACAAAGCTTCATTCCCAGGAGGGGCCGCTGGCACCTTAGCGCCCGCCTGGCTGGGCTTGCTGGCACACACTGCAACTTCACTGCTGGGCTCGGGTGCTGTTCCTCATAAATCAGGGCCCGCGGTAATGGAGAACCTCAACCTGCTAATCCATAATAAAGGTGCAGAGCTGGGCCACTCCATCGGATAAACAGGCATCGTGGAGCTTCACACACACACACACACACAAGGCATGCAGGTCGACCGAGCCCCAAATGCACCACGCCCAAGGTGAGATCTTTCTGCGGGGAGATTTTCAGCATCACCTGAGAGAGCCTGACTTACCGTACACCAGGTCTAAAATTAGCTCCTCCTTACTGAACAGCGCTGCACTGTGCTGGTGGCCATTTAAAAGTGAGGAAACAGTCCATTTACACAAGCTGCAGCAGCCATGGACTTTAGACCTTCTGACACTCACAGAAACAGCTGAAGAATAAAAACACTGTGGAAGCAGCGTCACATTGTTCTCCTGTTTCTACTCTGATAAGATCCTGAGGTCAGGCTCCAGCAATCTGTCGTCTCTGTGGGTTCATACACAGCTGTTTACGCTTATGATATTAGCACTGTTATATACTAAAGTCATGAAGGTTAAAATGTTCTGCTGTTATCCTCAGATCCTTATTCCTGGAATAAAGGATCAGAAGTGCACTTGACAACCATAATATCACAGATGAGGACTTTTCACCCTGAGGTCCATACAGCAATACAGCAGTTAAAAGCAGCCTACAGAGATGTTTTGCAAAATTGACAAAATGTTGGCATTATGCTAGATGTCAAATGAGGGTGGATGGAGAAATAGTCTACAAAAAATACAGACTACAGTCACCCCTCAACACCGGTCCTTAGTTCTTAGTTACTTATGTGATCATTTGGAGAGTCCAGCATCTGAGAGGAGACACAGTCCAAAATGTGTGAAGGGGCAGAATGTCACATGAGTGATAAAAGCAGCACTCATAAGATAATAAGCTTTCAGATGGGACAGAGCAGGGGAGAGGAGCGGCCCGTTTGGCTCGGCCCAGCAAAGTGGGCGAGAGGAGGGGCCCGTTTGGCCCCGGCCAGCAGAGCAGGGGAGCGGAGGCGCCTATTCCTCCCCACCCAGCGGAACTGGATGCTATCTTTCTTACCCACTGCCACCTCCATCAGGCCAGACTCTTTCTGCCTATACATGGAATTCCTCAGTCGGTCACTCAGCATGCTGGGATTGCATATGGGTGGAAGCCGGAAATCTTTCACTGGTAATACGACTAAGGTGGGCTGGGTTTAAGTGTGCATCTGCCGCTCGACTCCGCACTATGACAGTAGCATGGCGCGTATTTGGGTCTCTGTTCAGTGGCTGGAAAGCTTTATAATCAAAGTGTCCAGGAAGTAAGAGAGATTAATGGCCTAAAAACAGAAGTGCAACAGTGCAACACATCAATGAGCACCCAATGTGAGCCAGACACAGGAAAGAAGCTGTAGAAGAACAGGCTCCTAACCCCCCCAGACCAGGCCCCTACCGTGAGCAGATGGCCAAAGGAAAACACTCTGGCTGTCTGGCAGGCCCAGCCACCATAATCTGCCCCTCCCCCTCATTCCTCAAAGCGCCTCCTCGCATGGGATGGAGGCTTCCAACCCGATAATCCCAAAGTACGACGTCAGTCACCCCGGTAATCCTTCACTCCCAGACGCTGGGCTGTGTGCACGAATCGTTACGCGAGTGAGCACTCGCTGGTGAAGCTGGTGGACTCTAATACACCACCCGTGTCTAATAAGATTTCACTTTCTTCACAATTGTAAAAATACCTGCTACCATTACATAAGCGGAGGGGCCAGTAACCAGCGCTGACGTCGCTTAAATGCCAGATATCAGACTGAGGGGCTGTGATTACTCACCATGTCCAGACAGCTTTCCAAATGATATCTGGCCCCCTAACAAAATGTGCAGCACTGCTGAAGTGTGGAGCTGTAATCGCAGGTGTACATATACATTCAGTTATAGAGCTTGCTGGGAGACTTTCAGGAGAACCTTGCTGCACACAAATCTGATCAGCAGCAGCAAAACTGTTTCGATGACAAATTCTCAAGAAGATGCTGTTTTCTCTTTGTCCCCAAGGAGGTCGTTTGCTGGTTCCCAAGTTAAGCTTTGTGTCACCTTCAACACATGCAGCATGATGATCTGAGACAAGAGGATACAGGCTGCGAAGGGCAGGGGTTAGCCAGAGGCTGTTCTGGGGGTCTGTCTGTGGTTCTGACTCTTTATACTCCACTAGTTGCCAGAGATCACAACACGGCCGTCGCTCGTACCCAAAGCCCGTTCACAGAAATGTTGAACCCTGCAAAGGAGTGCAGAGCCTGGACGTCTGACAGATGAAAGTAGCGTGGACTGGTTAGTCACCCTTTGGCATTTTACTGGCCATGGAATGTGGCCGTCTAAAAGGAGAACCTCATGGTGCAAACACCAATGCTGCCAAGACTATAACAGCCCCATCACAAGCACCAAAGTATATCACGCCAAAAAATAATACACCAAATAAGAATAATCCAGAAAGAAGGTTATGAACCCCATGAAGACAGAAGTGCTCATGAAGTTGTTTGGCTCTTAAGGTACAATGTAATTATCACAAATAGCTATAATATCAAACTGCTAACATCTGCTTAACAATAACAGGTCCTGAAGTACTTGGATACTCAAAGTACTGGGAATTCAAATGAGCTGTGATGAATGAAAGGGGGTGAACTGTGATTCTGAAGGGAATGGAAAAGTGTGTCCTTCCACACATCTAGGAAACTCTTGGAGGCTCTTGGAGATGCAGGACACCAGTAAGTGGGTGACGCAGGCTGGTACCTGGGAATACTGTCATTTCAAGGCTCCGTGATCTGACTGTAACTGACATGGATGAACTCCCCCCCCCCCATCATGCCACTCTCCTGGCTCTCCTGCTTATGTAACTCAGCTGTATGATTGGGTGAGGAAGCACAGGAGACTCTTTACTAATTGGATGGAATCAGCCCTAGCTCCAGGAATAACCCAGATCTATGCCGGCCTCCAATAAGAGCAGTGATTTCATAAAGCACAGCCCAAGACCTGGGTGCAAGGACGTAACAGGAGCCCCACCTCTATGGCACAGTCATGTGGTACAAACGCTTTTCACACAGGATGTGATGCAAATGCAAACAGGCCCGGGATGTTTGTTTGTTTATCTAACGGGCAATAGGTTTGTCTGTAGGATGTTTGTTTCTTCATTTACATTGTTACATATTTAACAGGCACTTTTGTCTAAAGCAATTTATAACTGAGGCAAACAGCACATGTAACAGGCACTATGTTTATTCATCTGCAGGATGTTTATTTGTTTATGTAACAGACACTATGTTTACCTGTCTGCACTATGTGTGTTTTGTGTCTTTGCGCTCTGTTGTTTGTTGTACTACCCTTTGTTGTTGTTTTGTACTATATGTTTGTTTGTCTGCCGTTTACCTGCCTCTCTGCTCTACGTGCCACAATTTCCTCCTGGGATCAATAAAGTTTTTATCTTTATCTCATCTTATCAAAATCATCATCAGGGCTCAGTAGTGAACGTTAATGCTGTAAAAGTGACCTCAGCAGCTGCAGGTCAGGATTTGGGTCACTATATGGCACTTTGGGGTATTTAATCTAACTTTTAATCTATCTAAACTAGAAGATGCTGAAAGTCAAATAGGAAGAAGGAAGAACAGCAGGATTGAATGACGATGAAAGAGCTCAAGGCAGCAGGCAGAGGGAAAGCAGCTCAGGCAGCAGGCAGAGGGAAAGCAGCTCAGGCAGCAGGCAGAGGGAAAGCA
>JAODJW010000062.1:32515392-32526011 GCA_026777045.1 Hyperopisus bebe
CTCAGGCAGCAGGCAGAGGGAAAGCAGCTCAGGCAGCAGGCAGAGGGAAAGCAGCTCAGGCAGCAGGCAGAGGGAAAGCAGCTCAGGCAGCAGTGGACCCCGTGGCACTTCAGCCTCATGAGGTACCCAGTGTAAGCTGCGGATGGGTATAGAGCAGCCGCACTGGCAAGCCATAGCTTAATGCTAGCATTGAGGGTATGTCGGATGTATTCCTCACTCATTTCCACATCTTAACAACCCCGCCTTCCGTGACTCAGTTTTGTATACATCTACAGCACTGGAATGCAGCCTCAATTTTTCGTCAACAGAAGCCCTTGGAAGAACAGCTGTGTGTTACACTAAGTTAAGATCCAGGTGATGGCAACTGTACCCTAGATACTCCATATGAAACCGATAACTTAAGGAGAGACAAGCAGGAGATGTTCACTGAAACCCAGGCGACGAGGAGATGATTTCAGCAGATATCAAAGTCCCCCGCACCCCCTGCAGCATAGTATTTACAAAGAGAGCTTGGCTGAGAGCTTTGAACAGGAGCAAGAGGACAAGGCAAACACTCCAAAGTTGATGACTATATTAAGTGTATATGAAGCAGCACATGGCTCACTAAAGGAACAGAGAGAGCGTTCAACCTTCATAGACGCCAAAACAAGGTGTCTCAGTAAAAACACCAAATTTCAGGTCATGACATTTCAGCAACCAGACGTGGATAGTTTAACCCTGATATAACCCAATGGAGACATACCCTGTAATTCCAACAGGGGTGCAGCCCTTTAAAGACGACGTAACACGCTCAATTCCATTGACTGATACCTCCACAGGAATCAAAACGTGTCAGATCTTCACAGGAAACAAAGCTATTTTCTGATGACACAAGTGATTACTTTCGTTGTATCTGACATGAGAAGCCATGAAAAACTTGTTGTCACTTGAGAGTAAGACTGCCAAAATAAATTATGAGCCAGAATCAATCTCCAAACAGATCTTAGCTAAGCTAGCAATCTACCACTATTAAATGAAAACAGACTCATTGAATGGCATCAATAAATTTCAAGCTGTCCAGTCTCAGTGTGGTGCATAAGCAGCACTTTGGGTTACCGGTGTCTACCAGGCTCATTTGACCAAAATATTACCATATGAGGCAAACATACAATGTCTAGGATTCCAAATAGGAAGGAGAAACAGAAGGCAGTGAATTACAGACTCAAGTGTCATGCTGTTGTCGTAAGCAGGACCACAAACATGAGAAGTGTGCTGAAAGGGACCTTGGCATTGTTTAGTCAGCCTGTAGAATGAGGATGCACTTTCAGAAGCATAAAACAAGACACCAGCCAAGTGAAGGCCTAGGCATACAGTGCACACCAGAATCTCATGGCAGGCTCCAAAAAGAGGGCTTCTCAAAAAGAAAATCAATTCAATATAAAACATTACACAATGAACTTAAGCAGGAAAAGCAAAAGGAAGATGGAGGGACAGATAAGACATTACATAGGTCCATTAATTATTATTTTGAGGCTAATAATCATTATTTTGAAATTCAACTTAATACTCGTATTTTGATACTGATATTTTGTAGATAATGAAACATTACGAAACTATTAAAAATTAACAGCTTTGTGTAACTAAATACCATCTTCCCACTATTATTAATTGCAAAGCATTTATCTGCTATTATTAATTGAAAAAAAATGTAGTTGCATTACCTTTGTTATGTGAGGCATGGGGTTAAATCCACAGAGGTTGCACACAATGTTTTTGCATCCCGTGCAGGTATCATAATTGGGAGGATCCTTGGAGCCCATGTTGAGTGCCACCTTGCAGAGCGGACAGTTGGACGGTGAGGATTTAGGAGGTGGAGCAGAGGTTGTAGATACATTTGAGCGTTCTGCCAGAGGTTTGTCCACTTTCTCCTGAAGGGGTTTCTTTTCCTTGGGAGGTGGACCCTTACCCTGTAGGGAAGATGGAGGTGCAGTTGAGGAGGCCTGGGCTGCTTGCTCATCGTGAACAGCAGAGGAAATCAGGTTGGAAGCAGAGCTGAAAATGGAAGAGCCAAAGCCAAACATCTTTCCTGACATAGAGTCAGAAGTCTGTGGTGCAGAAGGTTGAGTCTTGTGTGACTCTGTGATGCCACCAAACCCAAATAATTTCCCAGTGACAGGCTCTGCAGCCGATTGTTGGGAAGCAGGTTGAGGCTTAGGTGATTCTTTGCTGGCACCGAATCCAAAAAACTTTGCTGTGACTGACTCTGCAGCTGATTGGGGGGCAGTAGACTGACATTTTGAAGACTCAGTTGTGCCTCCAAACCCAAACAACTTCCCAGTGGTCGACTCTGCAGCTGGCTGTGGGGATGTGGGTTGAATTTTTAGTGTCTCAGTGGTACTTCCAAACAACTTCCCAGTGACTGACTTTGCAGCTGGCTGTGGGGTAATCGGCTGAATTTTTGAGGACTCCACGGTGCCTCCAAACAACTTCCCAGTGACTCCCTCTGCTGCCGATTGTGTGTCACTGGACTGAGTTTTTGGCGTTTCCTTGTTGCCAGGGAATCCAAACAATTTCCCAGTAACAGTCTCTGCAGCTGACTGAGGGGCAGTGGGTTGTGTTTTTGGTGTTTCAGTGGTGCCTCCAAACAACTTCCCAGTGACTGATTCTGCAGCTGACTGTGGGGCAATGGGTTGAGTTTTTGGTGTCTCAGTAGTGCCTCCAAACCACTTCCCAGTGATCGATTCTGAAGCTGACTGAGGGGCAGTGGGTTGTGTTTTTGGTGTTTCAGTGGTGCCTCCAAACCACTTCCCAGCGATTGACTCTGCAGCTGAACGTGGGACAGTGGGCTGAGTTTTTGGGGACTCTGTGGTGCCTCCAAACCCAAACAATTTTCCAGTGACCGACTCTGCAACTGACTGGGAGTCAGTGAGCTGAGTTTTTGGCGATTCCTTGTTGCCACTGAACCCAAACAACTTTCCAGTAATCGACTCTGCAGCTGACTGGGGGGCAGTAGCCTGAGTTTTTGAAGACTCCGTAGTGCCTGAAAACCCAAACATCTTTCCAGTGACTGACTCTGCAACTTGCTGTGAGTCAGTGGGATGAGTTTTTTGTGATTCCTTAGTGGCACCAAACCCAGACAACTTGCTGGTGATCAACTCAGTAGCCAGCTGTGGGGCAGTGGGCTCAGTTTGCGCAGACTCTGTGGTGCCTTCGAACAACTTCCCTGTGACTGACTCTGCAGCTGGCTGTGGGGAAGTGGGTTGAGTCTTTGGGGACTCTGTGGTACCTCCAAATAATTTCCCTTTGACTGACGCTGCAGCCGATTGTGATTCAGAGAGCTGAGTTTTTGGTGATTCCTTAGTACCACTGAATCCAAAAAGCTTCCCAGTGACTGAATCTGCAACAGACTGTGAGTCCAAGGCCTGGGTTTTTGGTGATTCTTTTGTGCTACCAAACCCAAATAACCTCCCAGTGACTGACTCTGCAACTGATTGTGAGTCACTGGGCTGAGATTTTGATAATTCCTTGGTGCCACCAAATCCAAACAATTTCCCAGTGACAGACTCTGTGGTTGACTGTGGGACAGTTGATTGAGTTTTTAGTGTCTCAGTGGTACCTCCAAATAACTTCCCAGTGACTGACTCGGCAGCTGGCTGTGGGGCAGTTGGCTGAATTTTTGAGGACTCCACGGTGCCTCCAAACAACTTCCCAGTGACTGCCTCTGCCGGCGATTGTGCGTCACTGGGAGTTTTTGGCGATTCCTTGGTGCCAGCAAATCCAAAGAATTTCCCAGTGACAGTCTCTGCAGCTGACTGAGGGGCAGTGGGTTGAGTTTTTGGGGATTCTGTGGTGCCTCCAAGCCCAAACAACTTCCCAGTGACTGACTCTGCCACCGATTGTGAGTCACTAGGCTGAGATTTAGATGATTCCTTGGTGCCACTGAATCCAAACAATTTCCCAGCGACAGACTCTGCAGCAGACTGTGGGGCAGTGGGTTGAGTTTTTGGGGACTCTGTAGTGCTTCCAAACAACTTCCCAGTGACTGATTCTGCAACTGATTGTGGGGCTGTGGACTGCGTTTTTGACGATTCCTTAGTGTCACCAAATCCAAACAATTTCCCAGTGACAGACTCTGCAGCTGACTGTGAGGCAGTGGGTTGAATTTTTGGTGTCTCAGTGGTGCTTCCAAACAACTTCCCAGTGATTGACTCTGCAGCTGACTGTGGGGTTGTGGATTGAGTTTTTGAGGATTCTATGGTGCCTCCAAACCCAAAGAACTTCCCAGTAACTGACTCTGCAACTGATTGTGAGTCACTGAGTTGAGTTTTTGGCGATTCCTTGGTGTTGCCAAATCCAAACAATTTCCCAGTGACAAACTCAGAAGCAGACTGTGGGGCAGTGGGTTGAGTTTTTGGGGACTCTGTAGTGCTTCCAAACAATTTCCCAGTGACTGATTCTGCAACTGATTGTGGGGCTGTGGATTGTGTTTTTGACGATTCCTTAGTGTCACCAAATCCAAACAATTTCCCAGTGACAGACTCTGCAGCTGACTGTGGGGCAGTAGGTTGAGTTTTTGGTATGTCAGTGGTGCTTCCATACAACTTCCCAGAGATTGACTCTGCAGATGACTGTGGGGTCGTGGATTGAGTTTTTGAGGATTCTGTGGTGCCTCCAAACCCAAAGAACCTCCCAGTCACTGACTCTGAAACTGATTGTGAGTCACTCAGCTGAGTTTTTGGAGATTCCTTGGTGTTGCCGAATCCAAACAATTTCCCAGTGACAAACTGAGAAGCAGACTGTGGGGCAGTGGGTTGAGTGTTTGGGGACTCCGTAGTGCTTCCAAACAACTTCCCAGTGACTGACTCTGCAACTGATTGTGAGTCATTGGGCTTAATTTTTGGCAATTCCTTGGTGCCACCAAATCCAAACAACTTTCCGGTGACCGACTCTGCGACCGACTGCGGGGCACTGGGTTGAGTTGTAGAGGACTCAGCGGTGCCTCCAAACAACTTTCCAGTGCCAGACTGCACAGCCAACTTCGAATCAGAAGGCTGAGTATTGGGGGAATCAGTGGTGTCTGTAAATAAGTTTCTGGTACCTAACTCTACAGCTGATGATGAGGCAATAGGCTGAGTTTCTTGGGACTCCATTGTGCCACTGAACCCAGATATCCTTCCACTTACTGACTCTCTAGCTGAATCTTGGGTAGATATCTGAGTATCTGGGGACTCTGTGGTACCTCTAAACAATGTTCCAGTAACTAGCTCTGTATCTGACTCTGGGACAATAGGCTGAGTATTTGGGGACTCCATGGTGCCACCAAGCAACACCTCAGTAACTAGCTCTGTAGCAATAAGCTCAATATTTGGGGACTCTGTGGTGTCTCCAAACAACATCCCGGTAACTATCTCTGTAGCTGACTCTGGGACAACAGCCTCAGTATTTGGGGACTCCATGATGCCACCAAGTAACACCTCAGTAACTTGCTCTGTAATTGTCTCTGGGGCAATAGGCTCAGTATTTGGGGACTCTGTGGTGCCTCCAAACAAAATCCCAGTAACTTGCTCTGTAGGTGACTCTTGGACAATATGTTCATTATTTGGGGACTCCGTGGTGCCTCCAAACAACATATCAGTAACTACCCCTGTAGCTGACTCTGGGACAATAGGCTCAGTATTTGGGGACTCCATGGTGCCACCAAGTAACACCTCAGTAACTAGCTCTGTAGCTGTATTTAGGGCAATAGGCTCAGTATTTGGGGACTCTGTGGTGCCTCCAAACAAAATCCCGGTAACTTGCTCTGTAGCTGACTCTTGGACAATAGGTTCATTATTTGGAGACTCCGTGGTGCTACCAAGCAACACGTCAGTAATTACCTCTGTAGCTGACTCTGTGACAATAGGCTCAGTATTTGGGGACTCTGTGGTGCCTCCAAATAACACCTCGGTAACTAGCTCTGTAGCTGGTTCTGGGGCAATAGGCTCAGTATTTGGGGACTCTGTGGTGACTTCAAACAACATCCCAGTAATTAGCTCTGTAGCTGACTCTAGGTCAATAGGCTGAGCATTTTGGGACTCCATGGTGCCACCAAGCAACACCTCGGTAACTAGCTGTGTAGCTGACTCCGGGGTAGTATGTTGAGTATTTGAGGAGTCTAGGATACCTCCAAACAACATCTCAGTAACTAGCTCTGTAGCTGACTCTGGGACAACAGCCTCAGTATTTGGGGACTCCATGGTGCCACCAAGTAACACCTCAGTAACTAGCTCTGTAATTGTGTCTGGGGCAATAGGCTCAGTAGTTTGTTGAGTATTTAGGGAATCCATAGTACATCCAAACAACAGCCCAGTGACTGATTCTGTAGCTGATTCTGGGACAGTAGCCTGAGTATTTGGAGACTCCATGGTGCCTCCAAACAGCATACTGGTAACTGACTCTACAGCTAACCGTGGGGCAGTGGGCTGAATTTCTGGGCATTCCATGGTGTCAGTGAACCCAGACAACATTCCACTGACTGACTCAGCAGCCAACTGTGATTTAGTGGGCTGAGATGTTGATGATTCAGTGACTCCACCTTTTCCTGACAACTTTCCAGTGACTGACTCTACAGCTAACTCTGGGGTACTAAGCTGAGTGTTTGCAGAATCTCTGGGGCCACTGAACCCAAGCAACTTCCCAGTTATTGCCTCTGCGGCTGACTGGGGGGCAGTGGCTTCAGTTTTTGGGGACTCCATGGTGCCTCCAAACCCAAGCAACTTGCCAGTGATTGATTCTGTTGTTGGCTGTGGAGTAGCAGGTTGAGGTTTGGGTGATTCTTTGCTGCCACCAAACCCAAACAATTTTCCTGTGATCGACCCTACAGCTGACTCTGAAGCAGTGAGCTGAATTTTTGGGGACTCTGTGGTGCCTCCAAATCCAAACAATTTCCCAGTGACTGACCCTGCAACCGCTTGTGAGTCACTGGGAGTTTTTGGCGATTCCTTGGTGCCAGTGAATCCAAACAATTTCCCAGCAACAGACTCTGCAGCTGACTGTGGGACAGTGGGCTGAGTTTTTGGTGTCTCAGTGGTGCCTCCAAACAACTTCTCAGTCAATGACTCTGCAGCTGACTGTGAGGCAGTGGGCTGAGTCTTTGGTGTCTCAGTGGTGCCTCCAAACAACTTCTCAGTGATTGACTCTGCAGCTGACTGTGAGGCAGTGGGCTGAGTCTTTGGGGACTGCATAGTGCTTCCAAACAACTTCCCAGTGATAGACTCTGCAGCTGATTGTTGCCCAGTCGGCTGAGTTTTAGGGGACTCTGTGGTGCCTCCAAACCCAAACAATTTCCCAGTGACTGACTCTGCAGTTGACTGTTGAGCAGTGGGCTGAGTTTTTGGGGTCTCTGTGGTGCCTCCAAACCCAAACAATTTCCCAGTGACTGACTCTGCAGTTGACTGTTGAGCAGTGGGTTCAGTTTTTGGGGTCTCTGTGGTGCTTCCAAACCCAAACAATTTCCCAGTGACTGACTCTGCAACTGATTGTGAGTCACTGGGTTGAGTTTTTGGCGATTCCTTGGTGCCAGTGAATCCAAACAATTTCCCACCAACAGACTCTGCAGTTGACTGTGGGGCAGTGGGCTGAGTTTTTGGTGTCTCAGTGGTACCTCCAAGCAACTTCTCAGTTATTGACTCTGCAGCTGTCTGTGGGGCAGTGGGCTGAGTTTTAGGGGACTCCGGAGTGCTTCCAAACAACTTCCCAGTGATTGACTCTGTAGCTGATTTTTGCCCAGTCGGCTGCGTTTTTGGGGACTCTGTGGTGCCTCCAAATCCAAACAATTTTCCAGTGATCGACTCTGCAGCTGGCTCTGGTGCAGTGGGCTGAGTTTTAGGGGACTCCGTAGTGCTTCCAAACAACTTCCCAGTGATCGACTCTGCAGCTGACTGTTGGGCCGCGGGCTGTGTTTTTGGGGTCTCTGTAGTGCCTCCAAACCCAAACAATTTTCCAGTTATTGACTCTGTAGCTGACTGTGAGGCATTGGCCTGAGTTTTGGGGAACTCTGCGGTTCCTCCAAACCCAAACAATTTCCCAGTAACTGACTCTGCAGCTGGCTCTGGGGCAGTGGGCTGAGTTTTTGGGGACTCTGTGGTTCCTCCAAACCCAAACAACTTCCCAGTGACTGACTCTGCAACCGGCTGTGGGGCAGTGGGCTGAGGTTTGGGTGACTCTGTGAAACCAGCAAACCCAAACAACTTCCCGGTTACTGACTCAGCAGGCGGCTGTGGGGCAGTGAACTGTTTGGATGCCTCAGTCAAACCACCAAAACTCAGACCAAAGAAACCAGACTCCTCCTTAGGGGGCGGAGCCTGTGATGGAGGTGTAGATTTGGCAGGAGGACCCTGGCCGCCCTTTGGCAACTGTTTAATTTTCCCTGGGTCCTGCAATGGATGGCCTGCCTTGGGATCTACTTTTGGCATCCCACTTGGGGTCTCCGCTGCCGGGTGCTGGCCTGGTGACTGCTGTGGCTGTAAAGGCTTGGTATGGTCCTTAGCTGAGGCTGGCGCTGGCAGCTGGGGATCTAGCTTCTCCCCAGCTGGAGTTTGGTCTGCTGGTTTCTTAGGTTTGGAAGGGTCCGACTCAGTGGACCCTTTTCGTGCTTTTGGAGATCCTGGCTGCCCAGGCTGTGTTAAGACTTCCTGCTTAGTCAGGGAGGGCTTTTCCCTATCTGTGGCCTTGCCAGGTTCTGGCTTTACAGCCTGCTCCATTACAGGGGCTTGCTTGATGGTGGTGGACGCCAATGCAGCGGTCTGCTTGGGAGGCCGTGGTTGAGCCTTCATTGGAGGTGGGCCTGGAGGTTCCAAACCTCCTAGAGCTCTCTGCATCTGGCAGTTGAGACAGAGCCACTCCTTCACCTGCAAAAGTGCACCGTAATTTTATAGTCAGAGAAACAGGTAGCACAGTAACCTCCACACGCACAACCCAGAGAAACAATTTCAATTTACACACTGGCACTTGATAAGACAGCATCTTCCAATGGATCGCAATCTTCACACAAACTATTATTTCTTATCAGCCTGAAGCCATAACTACACTTATTATGAATTTATGACCTCATTACATCTGCAGTGACTAGGGAGTACTGATGTGATTAGTGTATCAGGGGAAATCGCACTTAAGAGATGCACCAGCCAGAGTAGGCTGCCTGGTCACCAGCAATGAAACAGTCTCTCATGAATGATGATTGCTCATCTGTGTTGAATGGCAATAGATTTGATTCGCTCATTCCCTCATCCTGCGTTTTACAGCCACTCATGTGCATCTTGGTCTCCATGCCTGGAGATAAGGGGGAGGGGGGGGCACCGGGACGAAATTAAACAAGCAAGCTAAAAATCTGGGCCATTGCACATTGAAATTACGTGGCTCTCGTGACGTATACTCATTTCTATTAAGACATTTTTCATTACATTACCTTTCATGTAAAAAACAAGCCTATATTTGTGTTTTATATTTTCTATCAACATTTACTGACAAAGGACGACAAATTGGAAACTATGCTGCAAGGACCTAAAAGTAGTGGCAGTGTTTACCGGCACCCAAGCCATGCATGTGTCTGGGCCCCCAAGCTCTAGAGGCCCCCTACTGGCCACAAACAGTCACTAAATATTTAACACATTCCTTATTTAGGAGATACTTAAGCAGCAGTTCTGCTGACCAGCTATCTACCTACCATCTTCTGACTCTATTCGTTAAATACTTGTTTAGTATTTTAAAAATCTAAAGGGGGGACAGAAGTGACATTTTAATTGGGGGGGGGGTGGGGGCACTGTAGGCTCCTCATCTGAACACTGTCTGATTTTTCTGTTTACATTATGTTAAGTCTCAAAGGTCCCATTTTTAAATAGAATCTCTTATAGCCTGTGCGCAAATACAGTGCAAAACAAATAAAAAGAATGTCTCTGGTGTATGTGAAAAATGGGCAGGAAGCTAAATGTTCTGGGCAGCGACATCTTAAATCAGCTGTACTCAAGCAGCATTCAAAGTAAATCAGCTGTACTCAGGTAGCATGCTACTCAGACAGCATTCAGAGTAAATCAGCTGTACTCAGGTAGCATGCTACTCAGGCAGCATTCACAGTAAATCAGCTGTACTCAGTTAGCATGCTACTCAGGCAGCATTCACAGTAAATCAGCTGTACTCAGTTAGCATGCTACTCAGGCAGCATTCACAGTGAATCAGCTGTACTAAGGCAGCATTCACAGCAAATCGGCTATACTCAGGCAGTATTCACAGTAAATTAGCCCTACATAGGCAGTATTCACAGTAAAACAGTTGTACTCGGGCAGTATTCAGAGTAAATCAACTGTACTGAGGCATCATTCACAGTAAGGAAAATGAAAGTCAAACATCCAAACATGTGCTAATGATGCCCCAGTGATGCTTCGCCTCAGCAGCACGTAAAGAAAAGGTGCTCAGGGGACGCAGGGAGACAACAGGACCAAAATGCACAGACCATCACCCCAATGTAGGAGCCAGTGTTCAAGTAGTAGTAGTAGTAGTAGTAGTAGTAGTAGTAGTAGTAGTAGTAATAATACTAATACTACTACTACTACTACTACTACTACTACTAATAATAATAATAATAATAATAATAATAATAATAATAA
>JAODJW010000062.1:32526111-32538392 GCA_026777045.1 Hyperopisus bebe
ATAATAATAATAATAATAATAAGAAGAAGAAGAAGAAGAAGAAGAAGAAGAAGAAGAAGAAGAAGAAGAAGAAGAAGTGTGACAGCAATAATAATGTAGACATCTGGGGCTTGCATCACAAAACAAGGTTTCCTGCGTAGCTGGATAACTTATCAGATTTAAGGTAGTCGGCGCTAAATGGAAGTTAATAAAGATAAAGTCCATGTAAACTAGGGTACCTTAAATCTGACAAGTAATCCGGCCGAGCAAGAAATGCAGCGTTGTGATACAGGCCCCCGATTTTCTCAAGAGAGCAACTTGCAACATCCAGTTTAAACAGCTTAGATTTCCGTACTGGTATTTGAGATGTGCCCCCCACAGTGCTCTGACTTTCCTGGGACACCCCCAACCTGGCTTGACGTACTGGCGCTTTAAAGCTCTTACCGCGGAGCCAGGAGGGCTGAAGCCACACAGGCTGCACACCACGGCCTGGCACTGCGTGCAGGTGCTGTGGTTGGGCTCTTCCTCCGTGTGCAGGTTCAGCTGGGTGGACTTGCAGATGGGGCAGACCGACGGCCCTGGTGGTTGTGGTCCTGCGCCGGCTGGCCCCGCTGGGGGGGGACCAGGGCCTTGCTGCTTATCCTCGAGCTGTTCAGGCCCATCTTTGCTGGCTCCTGGCTTCTTGGGCCCAGTCTTTCTGGGGGAGCCCTGCTGCTGATGAGGCTTCAGCTCAGCCTTCTGCTTCATCCCGCCTTCTTCATCCTTGGCCTCCTTCTGCGCCTCCTCGTCCCCAAACAGGCTGAGTTTATTCACTGCGGACGACATGGCGCTGAGGGGGTTGGCCCCGCTCAGGAAATTTGAGGAAAACATGGTTCTCCTGGGTTCCTCACGCCCTCGTGGATCAGAACGTGACTCCAAAACCGTGACAGACGAAGGACTCCTCCCCGGCGAGCCCTGCCTGGCTCCTAGACCTGACCTCAAGGCATCGACTGTCTGACTTTTACTAATCCCAGAAGGCCCTGGGGCAGGTGCATGTCCAGGGAGCTGGGCTTGCTGTGTTATGTCTGCATCTGACTCCCTGAAAGGACAGAAGAACAGAAAGTCCCCGTGTCATTAGTGACGGGCTGAGATACACTTCAAAGCTTCAAAACTTTAAAACACTGCAAGTGCTTCTCTAGCCTAACATTTATCAATGAATGACATTTTACACACAAGCACCCAACATTTCAACAGAAATTAAGATCAGTAGGTAACACTACTTTCCCAAATTCGCTACAATGATTCTAAAGCGCCACATTAAAGTAAGTGGAACTCCCCCAATTAACCTCATTCTGCCGGCCTCATTTCTTGCCTATATATAATTTATATTTTTAAGTTCTTATATTTGCATGTGTTTCAGTAATTTAAGGTATCTGTGTCACCATAGCACATGCTATAGTGGGGCTGAATCCCCGCCCAGTTCTGCTTCATAGAACCTGGCCCGGTTCACCTGCCACGGGTCACTTCCGCAAGAGAGTATGTGGCCATCACCTTCACTGAGAAATCCCTAGATGACTGAACATACACAGCATGGCTCTTGGACACCACACAGGCTTATCGAAATATGGCAGCTGTGAGGGAGAGGCCAGCTTACAGGTTAACTGCACACCGGAAGCCTCCGGCTGTTTTTAGCCTCTGCCTTCAAACCCACAGACAGCCACTCCAGCTCAGAGAAAGGCTATTGATCCTTGGCTGCCGGGAGAAGCTCAGTGTTTGCCACACGGAGGGTAATACAAGCTGAAGATACGTCCACGGGAGGTCATTCCATGGATGCAGCAATCTGCATACACACGCAAACTTCCCGAAGTGAAAACCCCAGCATTTCAATGACAGACCGACGCTCCACCTCGAAGCCGGAGCCTGCTACGAGGCGCTAATCCATGCAGGCTGAAGTTATGCGCACCATGAGCCGGATCGGTGCTCTTTTACACCACACACGTCTTGCTCAATCTCTCATAAAATCGTTTTTGCCCCCCATCCGTGAAAAAAACGCCGTTTTCCACGCAGAACGACTCAAGTTCACGCAAATGCATTTTTACGTCACCTAAACTTAACCGTCTTTTTGCATCCGGCTAATTCAGCATGTTTATTAGCGAGAATATACACACACTATATTTATATATACATTCTGTTCTATATGCACTACACTCTATATAGGCTACATTATACCCCACATATCCACCATACTCAAAATGCATTTTACTCCAGATGCAATGCAGACGGATGATAAAAGAAAATCGCAGGCGTCTGCCCTGAACCTTAATCTCCCTATGAAAGGATGTGAATTGCATCCTCTGTCAGTTTCGGTAATTTACTGCTTCCCAGAGGCAGCCCCCTTCCCCCCGATTGCCGCACTGGGGATACAGCGCGGCGATCAGCACCGATCCCCCGCCCGGGTTCCCGTGTCAGGTAAATAGGGGGACGTAAATGGGTGCCACTGCGTTAGGGTGTGAGCTCCTGCCCTGCCAGAGGGGGACGAGGCGACGTGCCTGTGCGGCGGGCAGCTCCGTGCCGCCGCGGTTCGCCTCCCGTCCTCCGCGATCGCCTCCGCTCCTGCGGGGATGTGATCGGAGCCCCCGCTGCCTCCCGGTATTCCGGGGAGATCCCCTTCCCCGCCCTCTGCGCTCGCTTCGTTTCCCATGCCAGGTCCCTTTTAAAAGGACACGCCGGTGGCCGTCCCCCGGTGCACCGATGCGGTGGCGCCGCTCCGCCCTCCGTGCATCCTAAGGTACCCGCCGAGGCATCTCCGGCAGGCTCCCGCACCGCTTCTGATGTGCATGGAGGTTACGGAGCCTGTCCCAGTCCCCGGCACCGCGCATGATCCGCCTCAGACGGACGGCCGCTTTAAAGGGACATTTCGCTAAAAAAAAAAAAAACCTGCAGCGGATGCGCCGTGACAGCTGCCTGTATACGAGAGAAATAAATAACCACGCCAGAAATTCAATGAAATTGCGTCAAGTGCAGCTACACGGGCTTCTTTGTCACGATACGATCCAATAGCGGTTTAATCTGGCAGACAAATATCCCAAAATTCTCTTTCATTGAATTTTATTATATACATCTTTTATGTTCCCCTCCCGTTCCTCTTCTCAGTGATTCTTATGAGACCGGTTTAACCCATTCTTCCTCCAAAATTTGCTTGTAAATGAACAGCAGGTTTGGATGATAGAGAGAGGATACAGAGACACAGAAACAGCTTAGAACACACACATAAACTGAGTTCATGGGTAAGGACTCCAGTTGAAATCACTGGCCAGCCACTAACAAGCCTGTCTAGCAGTGAAACAAGCCTCAAATGGCATTTATATGCTGGGACCTGCAGGACATTTTCAGATACCCACAACCACCTGCCCAGGGAAACGCCAGTCAACCTGGCTGCTGAGCTGAATAGGTGCATTTCAGCAGAGTGGTCTACAAACCGTGATGCAGACCGGCCCCCGGACCAGAACTGGGGAACCCTAATATACTAATATACAGGTATACAGCAGCATGCAATAACGTCCCCCCTGGATCAGGGGGGCGACACGCAGACCGTGAGTGACAGGGGAGGGTTTTTACCCCTGTAAAGTACAATAACACAGTGCAGTGGGGGGGAGGTGGGGGGGGCGGATGGTGGAGACAACAGTTAAAGTTGAAAACAACTTAAAATAAATCCCAGTGGACTGATATACACTATAATAGACCTTAGGGCGGCTCACAACTCAGAGCAACATTTTGGAATTTGTGTATATAGTCACTATATTTGATTCCTACCAGTGATTATTTATGTAAAATTATAGCAATAGTTTTACAGTTGTAATTGGACAATGATTTTTGCCAGTTTTTAACTTTAAAATGTTATTATATTGCACAGTATTAATATTCCACCTTGCAGTTTATTATTTCACTATTCTGAGGTATATTTTTTTTTCCTTACTTATTGTTTACTCACTTGTCATACTTCTGTCTGTCCTGTTTCACGCTGCCGTCTGTCCTACTGTCCTCTAATGCACCCGTCTCCTCCCCTATAACTCACTGTGCTCCTCCGAACACGTGACAATAAAGCTTGGAATCTCGTCTCAGCACCAGCGGTTTTAGCTTTAAGGCATCCAGCACATGCTGCCCACAGCTCAGGGTGGAGTTACCTGACAGCCATACCTGCTTCTTTATTACCAGCCACCCAGGTCAGACAGCAGGCCATAATCCACTTAGCTTAACGCCAGCCTTTTGCGATAATGTTAGGACGCTGCGCTGGGACCCTATAAACTAAGTCTAGCTGCACGATCAGGATGATTATCCAGTCGGCAGTCCAATGAGGGGGAGCTAAGGGAGACACTGCTGGCAAGGAAGCCTCGCACTTCAGTCGTCACTCTCATAACGCTGTAAGTTCGAATGACAGGGACATCGCCCCCTAGTGAAGGGGCCCGATAACTACAGGAATCCTCCTCCAGCTAACACACCGCTCTGTACACTTTTGACCATTCCACTGTTTAATTTCCTCCTCATTTAACAGTTACTGATACCCTTGCATGTCTGTTTTAACAGTCATATTTTACAGTTTTGTTTTTTAACTTGTATCCCATTTATTATTATATTTTATACTCTTTTATTTGCATTTTGTGTTTCCTTTCGACCACAATCCTTAACTGCTCACATGTACAGTGTATGTTCGTGTATATGACAAAACTTTAAAGAAGAGCCAAACTAAACTGAATCTGGCAGAAAAGGGAACAAAGATGACACAATAAGTGAAGTATGAAGTGTTATAACTTTCAGTTACATCCTGCCGACGTCATACAGCATCAAAATATGCAAACGCAAGTATTTCTGTCCAAAGAAGAAAACATCAAAAAAAGTCATCCTTCATGATTGTCTTTCATTGCTGGCCCCGCAGATACAGAAACAGCAGTCCCCCCAGTATAGGATGCCAAGAAACCGCCACTGATGAGCTTTTCGCCAGTAAGCTGACAGCTATTAAAGAAAAAAAAAAACATAGGTGTATTTACACAGTCCAACCCAAAAGCCCTGACTGATCACAGCATTGCTAGAGAGAAATCCCTAACAGGAAGCGTGGGATCTGCAAGCCCTGCCTCCCCATATGACGTCACGGGGCTCCTGTGAGTCGCGCGGGTGGTTAGAGCCGCGCGCCGTGCTGCACCGTCAGACCGTGCTTCCAATCCAGAAGTATAGGATGTAGAAGATACGGGATGCAGCAGCACATAGCTTTGATAGAATAAATTACAGTCCGCCTTGTATACGGAGATCATGCAGTGATTAATCGCGTTTACAACTGAAAAGATATTACTGAATAAAATAATATTCTTTCTTTTCAGTAATATTAATACATTTTTTCATTCAAGCCTAGTGTGTTTAAGTAGCTCGTTCACAGGACTATTTCAAGTACTTTCTCAGACAACTACTAAAGGGAAACACCTTTAAAGAACATCCACACGTAGGTCGGGCAGGTCACCCCCATGCTCTGCTCAAGTATGTCAAACCACTGACTTCGTCACAGCTCCTACTACGATCAGTAAGCAATTGGTTACGTTATTTAACGTCTGCTTATGTAAGAATTAAGATTCATTCTCCTAAGACATTAATAGTTCGCGGTCCTAAACGTTTTTTTTTTAATAAGCTGCGCGGTCAACATTTAAAACCATATATAAATCATATGTAATATGTATCAAAAGAGAGCACACCTGTTGGCTTTCGAGGACAGTGCAAGTAGCCTGTATGTCTGGTGAGCAAGGTCAGGCCGTAATGAATACAGTAACCCGATATAACTGGCTCTGCCAGCTTCATTAAATTTAAATAGTCACCTGCGTGGAAAAAAAACCCTCCATAAGGAGATATATATGTGACTTAAAAATTATAGCAGTAGAAGAGTTTGAAAAGCCGCAAAAAGCGCATAATTGTTAAATATGCATATTCACAGTCGGACGTGCAGAGCGACCTCTAGGTTCGCAGAGATATAAAAAGTCACCCACCTTGAATGTGATAACGCGTCCCTGCTTTGACGCTTTCCAGCTTTAACATCGTCAGCAGCCTCCCCTCTGCGTACAGCTGCCACACTCTATCTGCCCAGCACACGTCTGTTTCACGCCACCATCAGCAGACCGCCGTAAAGTTCCCCTTAAAGCCGCAGTGTCCCTGCTCCGCACACCACCGCTCTGGCGTCGCTCACCCCCTAAGCCGCTTGAAACGTTGGGAGCGCAGTCGGACAGGATCAACCGGCTGCCTCGTCCTATTTGCCAGAGGGCTGGTCGCTAAGGAGACACGTGACTGTCGTTCATCTGAGATCCTACAGCGGATGCGTTTCAGATACTGCAGCAGCAGACCATCTCAAATCGTGCACCTGACCAGGCATTAGAGATACTGCACCAGAAGTATCTGAGATCCTGCAGCACACAAAGCATGCGAGATCCTGCATGTGAGATCCTGCAGTAGATAAAGCATGTGAGATCCTGCAGCAGAGGAAGCATGTGAGATCCTGCAGCAGAGGAAGCATGTGAGATCCTGCATGTGAGATCCTGCAGCAGAGGAAGCATGTGAGATCCTGCATGTGAGATCCTGCAGCAGATGAACACCAGATTCTGCTGAGCTGCAAACCTCTGTCATTTGACAACAAATGATGGCAAATTTTACATATGCAGGCTGGAAAGTTACTAGACATTTAAAGGTGCAACTGTATATTTAAGATCAAATCATACACTGTATAGTAGTTTCTTTAAGCTTTGTTCATATTTTTTGTATTTTATTTGCTTCTGCTTAATTTCTCATCAAATGACCAATATAAAAGTAATTCATTAAATTTCCTTAATTTACTGCACGGGTGCTGCGTGCTAGCTGACCCCGTGCTGCGACCCCCAAGTCTGCTCTCACCTGTATACAGTATGAGTTTGTGTGTCTCATGGAGAGCATGATGGTGTTTCCCAACCCAGTCCTCGAGGAACCCTGGACAGTCCATGTTTTTGCTTCCTCTCAGCTCCCAGTGCACCTGTACCAAGTATTCGGTGTTCCTGATTGGCTGGGAGATGGGAGGGAGCAAAAATGTGGACTATCTGGGGGTTCCCCAAGGACTGGATTGGGAAACACAGGTGTAGATGAAGAGAGAATTTCCCCATGGGCATGAATAACCTATCATGTCCTGTCCTGTCCTATCTTATGCTGTCCTGATCTGTCCTGTTCTGACCTGACCTGTCCTATCATATGCTGTCATGACCTGTCCTGTTCTGTCCTATCCTGTCCCGTCCTGACCTGTTCTGTCCAGTCCTGTCCTGACCTGTCCTATCTTTTGCTGTCCTGCCCTGTCCTATCCTACCCTATCCTATTCTATCCTATCCTGGCCTGTCTTATGCTGTTCTGTCCTATCCTATCCTATCTTTTGCTGTCCTGACCTATCCTATCCTATCCTATCCTATCCTGGCCTGTCTTATGCTGTCCTATCCTATCCTGCCCTATCCTATCCTATCCTGTCCTGTCTTATGCTGCCCTATCCTATCCTATCCTATCCTATCCTATCCTATCCTATCCTATCCTATCCAGCCCTGTCTTGTTCCATGAGTGTTTACTTGAAGCCTGGGACCCACAGGTGGGAATGCTGTTCACTGCATTATAAACTTTACTGGTTATGGTTGATCAGCTCACTCCACCATCTCCCCTCCCATCATCATGCAAAAATTGATCACAGCTTCATAATGCCGTTTAAAGCAGAGCTATTCAAATCACGGTCCTCAAGGTCCGAGCACTGCTAATTGTCCAGACTTCATTTACCCGTGAGCCAGGTGTGAAGCCTCTGTGGCCAATCAGAATCAGTAACTATTAAACTAACTACCTGAGAGAACTGAAAACAAGGCCTGGATTTGGAATTGAGGGCCAGATTTAAAGAACCCTGGTATAAAGTAATGTCTAAACAGGAAGTCTGAGCATTTGCCCTAAAACCTGATCCTTGCTGCTGAAGGACTTTTAAAGCACGTTCAGGTTCCTCGTGGGAGATCTAGTTAGTCAATTAAAGCGTAGGACACAGTGAGGACGGATCGTCTTATCTCACAGGATTTTGGTGTTAGACAGGCTACAGCCATGATTAATCATTACTTTCATCACCATTTGCTGCTCCACAGGTTCACACAAGGTGATGCAGTGAAAAGGAAGTTTAATGGAAATATCTGGGCCTTTTAAAAGAATGAGTATTTAGGACAGTAGTGATGCATAACTGAAAGTGTGTTTATGACAGTTATGATGCGCTACAGGAAGTATGCAATACAGCCAACGTTCAGGATGACACTGTCACAGGAAGTTTTACAGGAAGGGAAAGGACCGGACCGATCCAAGAACCCGCACAGCGATCCGGTAACCCTCAGTTCCCCGCAGAAGGTAGCTTCAGACCTGAGCATAATGGACTCAGAACATATTTCCACCTCTTGCATTAGGAATAATGCAGTAGTGAAGGTCTAGACAAAGCGCTGTATAATTTAAGAGGTGTAAAACAAGATGGGACTTGGAATAACTGCAGAGATTCTGACCCTGATGTGGCTCTGTCCTGTTGCTGACAGGGCCCTGCCATTAAACATGTAATCATATACACCACCAGGGGCTCAGGGGCAGGGGCGGGGGCAACAGCAATATGGGGCGGGACAACAGAAACATGGGGGCGGGGCAACAGCAACATGGGGATGGGCCAGCAGGATCATGGGGGGCAGGGGGCATAAGAAGGGGATATATGGAGCTGACTTATTTATACTGAGTACACAAAATTTTAAAACCCCCTATTTCCTTAAATAAGACTACAATTAAGGCTATAATGACCTGCTGTTCATCCAGAGAAGACATATTGTAATATCTTCCACTAACTACTTCTTTGGCCTTCCTGTCCCTCTGACACAGGCATAGTGGTAAAGGTGCCATTCCAAGCAGACATCGCATGTGACGTAGTGACAGTGTGTTGCTCTTGGTTTTTTGTAACTATTTAGATTGAATGTGGCACCCGGTCCGCTGACCTGTACCTATACTCACTGTTCACAGACATAGGTGCAGTAAAGTGTTTAGTATTTCCCAGAGGCAGAGCAATCCTTTGTTACACCATGAGCAGAAAGATTTGTAATGGCGGAGATAGCATACAGGATCCCGGCAATGGTCGCAGGGCCAAAGACGAATAAAGGGCAGGCCTCGGTCTGCTTGAGGACGGCGTATATCTTCATCAGCACTTGACAATGAGGCTAACTGCATTAGCATGCCTTCACGCACCAAAGAGCGACCTCTAAGTGTACGGCAGCGGAACAAAGAAAGTCCTAGAAGAAGCCAGCATCCTACAGGAGGAGGAACACGAGCCAGTGGCCACTGGTGTGGTTTTCACGCTGGGACGCTATCCCTGGGTATAACCTTCACCAAGCCCTGGGGCACGTCAAGGTGTGGATCATTGGGGGTGCTATGCCATTTCCAAGCGGATCGAGTCACAGGTTAAATATTGATGACTTACGACATCTACTGTACATGGCAGCTGGTTCCCCCGCAGAGAGACGCCGGCCAGGAGGCCAGAGGTCAGCTGCTGTTCAGTCAACTAACGGGGTGCTCCGCTGATAGCCCGGGGTCAGTTACTGCTCTCCAAAGCAGTGGGAGAATGCTGTGTAGGACCCTACAAGCGCTTAACAGACAGATGCTGGCATTTTAGCCCAGCGCTCAGCTAGCCGGGTGTTTTTTTAAGCATATCATTTGTCTGTCTTGAACTTCACCCTGTCGTATATCGGGGACGCCGTTGCACTCATTCACATCAGAAGTGTCATCATTCCAATATTAAATATTCAAACACGCAAGCAAGCAAGCATGTGCGTGCGGAACCCTCCTCTGTTCTGCCATGTCTGTTATGTTCCAAATAATGTTGTTACATTAAAACGTCAGCTGTATGTGCATCACATTTATAAGTGTCATCAATCGTTGTGCAAATATCAGATTTATGCTTGAAAGCCTGGAAGAACAAAGACGGAACAGGGAACGGTTTCCATATTTAAAAACAATGAGTTTTCTGTTCACCCATTCGTGGATGGATTGATATATAATTTATATAAACCTAACATGACCAGAAACCCACAAGTGAGGATCGGGAAACTAGAATTTCCTGAATTCTTACTGATTCCTTGTTTCTTCTTTTAATTTACTACTCATTGTACCCTTGGAAGTGGGGAAGATGGTGGTGGGGGGAGGATTTATGTGTTCAATGCAGGAAAATCTCCAGAGCCCCTGATGGGGGCTGAATCTGCTCCCTGAGGCTCCTTTGAGGTACAGGAGCACCTGGGGAGGCTGAGGCTCCTTCCTGAGGCTTCCTCCACGTGTAGGAGCTCCTAGCAGGGGCTGAAATGTCCTTTGGGGCTCCCTTGAGGTGTAAGAGGTCCTGATGGACTCTTGTGATTAATGTGATTAAAATGCTCTCTGAGACTCCCTTGAGGTGAAATAGCTCCTGGTGGGAACTGAAATGTTCTTAGGGGCTCCCTTGAGGTGTAAGAGCTCCTGGTGGGAACTGAAATGTTCTTAGGGGCTCCCTTGAGGTGTAAAAGGTCCTGATGGGAACTGAAATGTTCTTAGGGGCTCCCTTGAGGTGTAAGAGCTCCTGGTGGGAACTGAAATGTTCTTAGGGGCTCCCTTGAGGTGTAAGAGCTCCTGATGGGGGGCTGAAATGCTGTCTTAGACTCCTCTGAAGTGTAAGAGCTCCTGATGGGGGCTAAAATGCTTTTTGAAGCTGATGTGTGCAGGTGTGCAGATATTCTCCAGACCCATGCAGATTCTCTCCAGATATGTGCTGACCCTCTTCAGACATGTGAAAACCCTCTCCAGATGTGTGCAGCTTACCACCTGTAGACCCATGCAGACCCTCTCCAGACACGTGCAGACCCTTTGCAGACATCTGCAGACCTTCCCCGGATGCATGCAGGCTCTCTCCAGACATATCCATCTCCACACATGTACAGACCTACAGATGTGTGCAGACCCTCTACAGCCTGACACTCCAGCTGAAAGCTCTGATTACACTCTGTCTTTATCCCTGGAAGTGTGCCTCCGATTCCCATCAGTGTACTCTTTACAACATTGCTGAGTAAAAAGTGGAAACAGGGTGTGTTATTCAAGGTAAGAAAGGGCCTTTGCTCTATGGAATCATATACAGTGATGTGAGCTCTGACATTAATGTTCAGGCCAGTGTTTTTCAACCTTGGGGTCGCGACCATGTGGTTGCCTGGAATTCAAATGGGGTCCCCTGAAATGTCTAGTGATCGATAAAAAAATTATTGATAAAAAATATTTTTTCAACTAATTATTATTCTTTTAAAAATTATGATTAAAACAACACATACATTTAGAGGTGGGCGATACATCGATTTTATCAAATAACTCGAATTTACAGTTGAGGACGATGTGTTTTTATGAAAATCGATTTTATTACTTATTTTACAAGCGAGCGCCAAAAGCGGAACTAATGCGACGCACCGTCCTTCACGGGTAAATTAGCGCGGCGCATCCAAACAATGTAGCATGTTTACAAGCAACATGGCAACGACAGGGGCAAAGCTGGAGCTTGTTTTGAACCATTTATTTGTCATCTGTAATTTGATTTTGAGTGGGGGGATCGATTAAAATCGAATATCGGATTTATTGTGAAAAAATCTGAGATTTTATTTCTAGGCCATATCACCCAGCTCTACATACAATCTTAAACAACTGTATTCATTCACATTCATAAGTATCAATAAATATCAATGAGTTCAAATAAAATGATCGCAATCACCTTCAGCCTTGTAAAGACAAGCTCGCCTAACTGTACATGTGATCAGAGAAAATAAAATGTGACTCTGTGCACTAATCTGGCTGCTCTGTATGTGCAACACGGTATAATAAACACGATCAAAAACTAATTCTAGAAAATAAATGTCTATGGGGTCACTAGAAATTTGTGATGGTACTGGTGTTCCCGCCGGGCCGCCCTCCTGGTACTGGTGTTCCTGCCGGGCCGCCCTCCTGGTACTGGTGTTCCCGCCGGGCCGCCCTCCTGGTACTGGTGTTCCCGCCGGGCCGCCCGCCTGGTACTGGTGTTCCCGCCCGCCTGGTAGTGGTGTTCCCGCCGGGCCGCCCACCTGGTAGTGGTGTTCCCACTAGGCCGCCCGCCTGGTACTGGTGTTCCCGCCAAGCCGCCCACCTGGTACTGGTGTTCCCGCCGGGCCGCCCGCCTGGTACAGGTGTTCCCGCCGGGCCGCCCGCCTGGTAGTAGTGTTCCCGCCGGGCTGCCCTCCTGGTACTGGTGT
>JAODJW010000062.1:32548900-32562636 GCA_026777045.1 Hyperopisus bebe
TAATGCAGTTATTTCCACCCCGATCCCACAACCCATTGGGGACGTCACTGTCACTGTGCTCACTGAGATAGAGAAGCATTTTTCCGGAAAAATCTCTGAAAATGTAATGACACCCATCGGCTTGGCTCCAGCTGTCTGTTAGTACAGGGGGTAGTTTGGAAGGAAAAACCTCTATGAATGTCATGGAATGGATGAACTTTATAAAATCACGTCAACAGCCAGCAGGGAGACCAGCGCTGTAACAGGAAACGGGTTCAGACAAACATACCCTGACTTTGTAGAGAGGAGAGAGAAGAGAAAAAAGAAGAGAGGGAAGAAAGAGTAAAGAGAAAGAAGAGAAGAAAAGGGAGAGAAAGAAGAGAGAGAAGAGAAAAAAGAGAGGGAAGAAAGAGTAAAGAGAAAGAAGAGAAGAGAAGGAAGAGAAAGAAGAGAGAGAAGAGAAAGAAGATAAGGAGATGTCAGTCCCTTAATAGCTGTGACAGTGTGGCCCCAGTGACAGCAGGGCGGTGCCCCTCCTGCAGGTGCTCTCTGTGCCCCAAGCCACGCCTCCTACAGCAGACACTGGATACGGGGTTAATATGGCGTAATTAGCCGGCGGCAGAGCGCTGTTTGATCTGGCACTGCTGATTCTCAGGCACGTTCTCTGCATGCTGCGGAATCCGGGCGCCTGACAGGTGACGTGTGGAACTGGAGACGGCTTCAAGGGAGCCCAGTGCTTAAACTGTCACAGACACCGAGTCATTGTTACCGCTTTTATTACTGCACCATGGTTCCTGAGGTCCATGATGAGCAGGCAGCCATGCCAGGACAATCAGTCACGCTTTCCCTGCCTTGGCGTGACAGACTGTCTTTGTCAGCGAGTAGCCATTAGCTATGCTGGATTCACCTCCTCACCCACCTCCTTAATGCCCTGGCATAGCCAGCTGGGCCAACCCGGGTATGAAAGCAGAACCAGGTGCCATATTCAGGCCTGCTCTAATCAGTCATGGGTGTGTGCTGCGGTCACTGATGGACGGACAGGCAGGCATCACGGGGAGAGACATGGAGGCCACTGTGATACCGCCTAAGTCCGTGTGCCTCTACGGTTTGCGAATGGATGGATGGTCCAGGACCCTGAGATGCTGGACATCCAAGCTGGAGCAGATGCAAGTTTGTGAGGTCAGGGCTCAGGCCCGGTGTTCACCAATCAGCCCACTGAGAGGGAATGACTTCAGGACCTTCTTCGGTGACTGTTCCTACACAGTAGTGTGTTATGGTGAGAGGCCTGCGCAGTCTGCATCTCTGACGCTTCATTCAGCACCAGAAGAAAAATTCCAACCCAAAAGACACGAGTAACAACTCAGCTCCCCTCATACTACAGTAATATATCTCTGAAAACACACTGTGATAAACCTGCTGTGATTAGATACAGCACTTTTTACACGGCACTCTCTCATTAACTCCTTCATTTGTTGTTTGGTATGATATTAATTAAGCTCCATTACAGGCACTCCAATACAGACACTGTAATACAGACCCTCTAATAAAGGTGCTCCAGTAGAGACGCTCCAGTACAGATGCTCTAATACAGATGCTCGAATGCAGACGCTCCAATGCACATGCCCTAATGTCCACGCTCCAATACAGATGCTCTAATAGACACTCTAATGCAGAATCTCTAATAATGACACGCTAATGCACACACTCCAGAACAGACGCTGTAATACAGATCCTCCAATGCAGAAGCTTTAATGCACACGCTCTAATGCAGATACTCCAATACAGACGCCCCAATAAAGATGCCCTAATACAGATGCTCTAATATAGACGTTCCAATCCAGACTCTCTAATAGAGATGCTCCAATACAGACTCTCTAACAGAGATGCTCCAATACAGACTCTCTAACAGAGATGCTCCAATACAGACTCTCTAACAGAGATGCTCCAATACATACTCTCTAAAATAGACGCTCCATTAGAGACGCCCCCATACAGACAGTCTAATGAGGACCTGGCCATCTTCTCGGAGCCTGTCTCCTGCACCCTTGGCCTGGCAGACGACCCAAACAGAGCGGGCACTACAGACACACAGGAGGGTGGAGACAAAGTGCTTTCTATTACCCGGCTGGGTGAGATAAGCCCTCACCCGGCACAAGGCCGTGAGCTGGGGGGGGGCTCCCTCGTAGCACCAGCCAGGGTCTGAGGACCAATTAAAAACAGACTCCCTGCCTTTGATACACAAAAAGCTCTTTTCACAGCACCAGAGGCTGAGACACTGCCCCCCGGTGCTGTGTTCCAGTGGTCACGGGCGCGTGCGATGCCCTCACTGGCTTTGCGTTCCTGCAAAAACAAGCTGTCAGTGAGACCCGTCAGGATGTCGAGCTGCTGTATAAATAAACACTCGATATGGGCCAGCGCCAAAGCTAACATTCACCTGCCAAACCTCTGGGCCTCCAGTGTAAGCCTGTTATTTACCATAAGAGGGCTCTGGAAGGCTGAAACTAGGCTCTCTGTCGCCCCCTGTACTCATGGTTAAACCACAAGGACCTGCCCATACCCAAGTAGTTTAATCATGAGCCAAAGCCTAACCACGCCCCTCCCCCAGGCCCTACAACACACCTCTGACATGGAAAGTGGCAGAGCCCAGACCGAGGGAGCTGAGGGCAACTTCCATACCTCACCTTAAACGAGGGAAGGCTCAGCTGCGGCTAAAAGAGTCAGTACTGCCCTACTGGAGTCAGTACTGCCCTACTGGAGTCAGTACTGCCCTACTGGAGTCAGTACTGAAATCACTCAGTAATTATGTTGATAGATGAAGTCCAGAGGACTGAGAAACCTGTCATGTCCTCCTCTTCTCCAAAAAAATTACATTCCTGTTTTCTCTTTTTGCGTACCCCATCTAGCTCCCCATGATACACAGACACACATATAGGTGAGTGAACGTGGCAGCGCAGGGCAGCCTCCTGTAGCGATGCCCATGGAATGGCAGAGTTTAGGGCCGAGATCGAGAGCCCACAGACTATTCTGCGGAGGTCAGGCTAAAATAGGGTGACCCGATAATCCATGTCAGGGAGGACACTCTGGGCTAGGACAGGATTTGTAAATTACCATTTCAATTAAAAGGACCTGGATATCACTTTAGCACTGAGTTCTCGCCGTCTGCTAATTGGTCATGCTAATGTAAAACTGCTGGATGAGTCTTTCAGTCAAAGAAACAAACCAGTCAAAGCCCAAGAAGAACTGAACTATTTAGCCGAGCACAGGAGCCTTTCAGTTTGAAAGTAGTTTGTAAAAACCGAAGTAGCTCAAAGTGTCCTCCCTGACATGGATTATCTGGTCACCCTAGGCTAAAACCAGTGACCTTCTGGTTACAGTGACAGGGGCTTAGCCCACTCATACGTACATCTAGCATGTAAGTATAAATGTTTACACCAACATACATACACATACGTGTACGCTAACATACATACATAAAGAATACAGTATTGTGCAAAAGTCTTAGGCAGTCAAAGCTATTTATCTGGGCAGTAAGTGCGCTTTTGCTCAGAACGAAAAAGATAATTTAACATTACAACATTCGCAAATCAAGGGTAACAGTAAAAACTATAATAAAGACTTTTTTCTGTTCTCCAGAGTTACTGATGCCTAAGCTAGATGGGGAGTACAAAGTTAAAAACATCACAGTTTGCCTTACTTTAAAGTTGCAAAATGTGCACCACCAGATGGCGCCGGTGATCCACACCTTTATTAAAATGCATCAATCGCAACCGCAAACTCTGGATTTTGTTATGTGAAAAACAATTAGGTCTTGCTGTTAATTTCCAGTGAGTAATACAGTAGCTGGTTATTAATTGCTCACCATTACTTGCTGGCTACTTCAGTCCTGATCATTCCAGCCCAGATGCACTAATGAACCAGGATACTCAGACAAATATCCGTCTATAAATAACTATGTGCTGAAATCAGTAAGAGGCTGCATGTGCTACGTTCAGTGTGCTGGGTGACTTTCGATATCTGCGGGACATAAACACAGACAGGCAGACCCGCGCAGGGGAACTCCAGGCTATGAAAATGAGCTGCTAATTAAAGTTCAGGTGTTACTCGAACATCGAGGGCATCCAGCTGCCTTCAAAGTCCATTAATTACCCAGCCAGTTAGCGGAAAGTAGAAAGCCAGCCCCTCTGCTTCCCAGCAGACCTGCACAGTGGGGGGCATGAGCAAATCTGCACTTCGTATGAAATGAAATCATAAAAAAATCGCCACTCAGAGTGGGATCCTCTTCACAGTTTCTGGGTTGCAGGTTTGAATCCTTCCAAGCTCTGTAGCAGAGGAGTGTATACAATCCCCAGAGGTGCTCTCTGTGAGAAGCCAGTAGAGTAAACAGATCCAGAAGCCACTGTGGGGTACTGTCAGGACCCAGCCACAGACCTCACGCATGGATCCTGCGGGCTTCAGCTCCCGGTCACTTATGCACACAAGATCCAGTGTCCAGCTATCAAAGACGGACAAACACTATCAGGTTGTTGAAGAAATGTTTATTTTATCAACAGGGTACATGCCAAAAAAGAGTCGTTTACAGCAGTTTTACAATTTCTCCTTTTTTTGTCCAGTTGCAAAGATTATCTGAAAATGTGATGAAGGGGGAAGTGGAGACCACCTCGTGGATGGAAGCCATGCTTATCAGGACGCCACCTGGTGGATGGAGGCCATGTTTATCGGGATGCTACCTGGTGGATGGAGGCCATGTTTATAAGGACACCACCTGGTGGATGGATGCCATGTTTATCAGGATGCCACCTGGTGGATGGAGGCCATGTTTATAAGGACACCACCTAATGGATGGAGGCCATGTTTATCGGGATGCCACCTGGTGGATGGAGGTCAAGTTTATCGGGATGCCACCTGGTGGATGGAGGTCAAGTTTATCGAGATGCCACCCGGTGGATGGAGGCCATGTTTATCAGGACGCCACCTGGTGGATGTTATACTGAGCTGTTTCTTCCACATGAGAGAGCATATCTATTACTGAATGAAAAATGTCATACAAAATATTGGAGTGCAGTACCAGACTATGCTGGTTCCTCAGACTGTTCCTTGGATTTTGTAAAAAATATAATTATATATCTATATTTATTTATATATGTACATCTCTGAGACAGTCAAATGATCACATTGGGTAGATCATCATACTCTATGTTATTATACACTAAGGATATATGGGGAAGGACTATGCACTGAAACAGCTTGTCATATGCATCTTCACATTTGACTTTCCTGTGTTTTGGACCCTGATAATAATTCTTCAGCTATTTTTAAAAGGAAATAGTCATTTAATAAACATCCAGCTTTCTCTATCTCTTGCCCAAAGAGGTCATAGATAAATAAGCTCTATTAATACCTTTAATATCTGTTGCTGTTTGGGGTTTACAACATCAAACTGGCAGACATGGAGAAAAGCCAAAAGATTAAATTCATGACGGACTGAAGGGAGGAGAAGCTCCCCTCTGCCTTTGCCTGTGGAAGTGATGAGCTGTAAATCGCCGTATCAATCAACGGAAAGATGTCAAGCTGGGGCTCCGCCCACCCACTGCAGGCCATAATTAATAAAGAGCTGACAGCTCAGGAGCAGCATCAGCACCAGGCGGGGGGCAGGAGGCATCGCTGGAGAACATGAGATGCTCAGTCCTGCTTTGGCTACCTACCCAGAGGTATACTGGACTGCACCTGTCACTACAGTCTCTTTGTATGGATTCAATTGTGGGGGTCAGACTCAGAGGAAAATCACTGTTAGACTTGTTATAAATAATCACAAGAGGTAAAACTCAACGTTGCTTCAACAGTTTGCACTCTGCGGGCTGTCAGATGTCTTTGCATGTAATCTATGTCTCAGCTGTTTGACTGGAGAAGCCAACATCTGTCTGCGTCTGTGCATGTTTGTCTCCTCAGTTACACCAACTGGCCCGTGACGGGTCACAATTGCAGTTTTGAGAGTTACTTTTCCAGAGGGGACAGTCTCCAGCCTCACTGACTAGGTTAGCGGATGGGTGGATGGATGGAGGGATGGATGGATGGACATTCAAGAAGGTGTCATTCAGAAGAACAGTCCTGACATAAGAACGGTACACAATGGTGACCGGTGCATTAGGTTACACATGCTGCAGATTTTCCCATTAAATATATATGTTATTATATAGGTTGTTGTGAGGGACAGGTTTGATAAACACACCAGGAGTGATGCGATCACACACATGGGGCTTCATAGCAGTAGTTCAACAAAAAACATGGGAAAGTAAACAATAATACAGAAACGAAACTGTCAGATATACTTTAGTTACTCTGTAAATAAAAAAGTACATAAAATATTCCTTTTGAATCACATTTAAATAGATGTATGATCCGGAAGCTTCCGTCGCCAACATACATCGCTGGGTTTGCATGTCTATTGCTTTGAGAGGAGTCATATCTCTAGCCAATGTATGCTGGAGGAAGAAGAATTTACCATAAATCCATAAATAATCATGATATCAGGTTATCCTAATATATTATTGGTCAGAAGGTACCACTTAAGAAGTCCATTCAGTTCTATATACAGTGATTAGATTCAGGATTCTGAATTTACAAGCAGATTCCTTGGAAGAGGTGGCTTTCCATGGATTCAGAGTAGTGGGATTCAGAAGTATCCAGAATTCAGGAGAATAGGAACTTCCGACAGAACTGTCCAAAGCTGTCCCACATCCCGTGGTAGCTGTCAGACTGACCCTGTCATCCCGCTCGAACACAGTGGTGGCCTCCAGCTAATGGAAGTCAGTCGAAAGATCTACAAATAGCTATGAATGAAAAAACTAAGTTAAACACGGACGAGTTGTTAGGCAGCCTGCCTGTGCGCCTGTTTACAGGAAGTCCAGGCGTAGCGGCGGCTTCCATTGTTCTGAGCGTACAGTGAGTCCCGACGGCTACGGCGGCTGTAAGCAGGGGGCCGGTCCTCTCTGTCACGCCACTGTAAGCGTCTCGTGCAGCGCAGCCGCCCGTCACATTTCCGTCATGTTCAGCGACGTTCCCTGGCAGTCCTCAGACGCTCCGCGGCGCCCTCTCCAGCTCATGCGTCCTCCTGTTGCGACCCTTCTTATTCTCCTGCAGGTGCTTCCACTTGCTGCCATGAGGAGGCGCACTCTGGGCCTTCTGCCGGCGCTGCTTGCGCCCTCGTCGCCACACCTGTTCGCATAGCTCCTCCACGTTGCTCAGGTTGGGGTGGTTGATCAGAGACATGAAGTCCCGATACCACACCTTCTGGCTGGCCAGCTGGCCGGGCCCATCTCTGGGCTTTGAGCCATCGCCGTCCCTGTGGAGCAGATCCTCCAGCCCGTCCATGTCAATGACCTCCATGGAGACCCTCAGCAGGGTCTGGATGAAGCCGTGCTCCATGGCGTGGCAGTAGTACACCCCCGAGTCCTTCTTCTGCAGTCCGCGGATGAGCAGGCCCTGCTCCATGTGAATGAAGCGCTCTTCTGACTTTATCTGCAACACAAAGCGAAGGAGCTCAAGCCTGGATGCGATTCTGTGACTGTCGGCTGAAGATTTACTTAAGGTCTGCTGATCCAACACAGACATTTTATAGAGCACATTGACTCTAGGGCTGCCAAGTATCCTCAGCGATGACGGAGGCGAGGGGCTTACATAATCCTGGCATGTCAAGGAGGAACCAAAGATTAACAACGCTGACATCAGCCACATTCTCCACAGCCTTTGGAGCTCAGATCTTCATTATCCCGCCTCAGATTCTTGCAGCTAGAGGATGCTCAGTGACCCCTTCATGTCCCCTTTGGGTTTCTCGTAGTATCTTCCCCCTTTTCGAGCCCTTGATGGTTTCCAAACCTACCTCATGTTTGCGTTCCTCATTGTGCTTCTGGACCTGCCAGTAGATGGCGGCGCGCTGCGATTTGGGGCTGCACTCCAAGAAAGTGGTGCTGTTCTCCACACCATACAAAACCTTGTTCTCTGACGAGGAGCCTGGGCTGTAAAGATCATCTGCGAGAAGAGAAAAACAGTACCATGAAAGGTCCGGCCAAGCACCTAGTCCCACAGAGACCCGCTCACAGACCCTCAAGGGTCACGTTTGACCTCCGTTGTCACTGATATCACAGGCTGGGCGTGTATGAATCAGCCTGTTGCTGTTTGAATAAAATCAGACTCAAATGGGTCTGTGTGGCACAGGAATCCATGGCTGGCCTCACTAACGAGATGATGGTGAAGTCTGCCCTGCCAACACAGATGATGCCTGTTTGCACATCATTTCGCTGCCACCGTCTCTCTGTCCCTCTCTGACCACATAGAGGCAGTCAGGCAGATGCCTTCGGACCCCAGCTGAAATCATTTATGGACACAGACCAGGCCTGTATTCTTAGCATGATGATATGCAGGGCAACTTTCTGACCCATGTGGCTGGGCAGTGTTGCTGGGCAATGTTGCCGTGCAGTGTTGCTGACCCATGTTGCTGGGCAGTGTTGCTGACCCATGTTGCCGGGCAGTGTTGCTGGGCAATGTTGCCGTGCAGTGTTGCTGACCCATGTTGCTGACCCATGTTGCCGGGCAGTGTTGCTGGGCAATGTTGCCGTGCAGTGTTGCTGACCCATGTTGCTGGGCAGTGTTGCTGAGCAATGTTGCCGTGCAGTGTTGCTGACCCATGTTGCCGGGCAGTGTTGCTGAGCAATGTTGCCGTGCAGTGTTGCTGAGCAATGTTGCCGTGCAGTGTTGCTGACCCATGTTGCTGGGCAGTGTTGCTGACCCATCTTGCCGTGCAGTGTTGCTGACCCATGTTGCCGGACACTTTCCCATTGATATTGTACTGTATAATTGACCGGCACAGGATGGGGGGGGACTCCCTTTTGGTGGGGGATCGATGTGCAGCCCAGCTAGGTGGCGTGTGGGTGGCCTCTTGCCCCCCGCCCCGATACCCCCACCGCAGCTGAAAGACCTTCCAGTGTGGTAAGGCCGTAGCTCTGATATATGGGCCATGCTGCACCAATAAGAAGACTGTTAGCTTGCAGAGTGTGATGCCGGGCTGTTATAAGATCCGTGATTGGCCGGTCCTCACCGTTGTGCTGCAAGTCCGAGCACTGCGTCAGGGGATCTCCGTTCCTGATGTCCTGGCGTCTCGTTCGTCTGGGAAACACAGACAGGTGGGTTAATGGGTGGGAGAGAACAGGGGGTGAGAAAAATACAGGGGCGTGTCTGAAGTCCAACCCAGTCGCTGCCTGCCCCCCCCAAGCTGAAGAAGACAACGTGAGGCTAAAATCAATATAAGCAAGAAAGCGATGGTGAGGAGGGGGAAGCTGCAACCATCTCCTCCATGCTGCGGGGGCGGAACCACAAAGCTCACCGCGGACAAACATGCGAGTCTCTCTGTAGGATGCCGGTGTGGGCGGCCTTCCCCGGGACAGGCCTGCAGGCCTGCAGGCCCGCTGCCTAAAAAGGCCCACGCAGGGAGCCATGGGCCGCTGGCAAACCTGCAGAACTGCTTCGCGACTAAACGGCAGCTACAGGTTTCCTAACTTTTGTGACAATTGTAGCCAAATGGAGGAAAGATACTTGTACATCTTGAAGACGGACAGTGATGCACATACTGCAGATATATTTGATATATATTTGCCTTCTGTGCATCTGGAAGCACCCTTTCTTCTCAAAATAAACCTTGGCTGCAGGCTTCAAAGACATATTTATCGTATAGCATATGACACTTGACCTAGCTTACTAGAAATGCACTTTTAACACCGATATACATTTTTAAAGTATTTGATATGAAAAGTGGGCGGAGCTGGAGGGACCTGAGCCAAGCAGTGCAGGATTGGATGTTCGGTTGATGATTTTAGCCAATAGCGGCGTCTCCCTGCACACTTGGGGAATCTGGACTCATAACCCCCCACCCCATGTGGGTTTGTGACGGCCATGCGTGTGCCAGACGTGTGGGGGACCAGGCCCCGCCTACCTCTTGGCGGTCGGGAAATAGCGGGAGCACTCAGTGCCGTCCCAGGCGCAGTAGGGGTCCCGGGCCAGGCAGCACTCGGCGCAGGCCTTTCCATAAACCCCACAGCGGTGCAGGGGCATCTGCGAGACCCCAACGGACGAGCCAATGTAGAGCTGTTGCTGGAGGGAAACATGTCATGAGATCGGTATTATTCATCTAGGAAAGCTACAAAGGATGTGAAATAAAGAACACATTTATTTAATATTTAGCGTAGTGACTATCTGTGGCCAACAAGGGGCCCTAGACCTCAGGGGTCCCAAGCAAGCGTGTGCTTAGGGTGGTGGAGAACCCCTCCCCCTGCAGAGGACCATGACTCCCTCCCCTGTGACTCTGGAGGAACGGCACAGCTCTGGGGGTGCACTTCTGTAAAATGGCCCATCTCCAAACTGTAACTGCGCACACGTGGCAGCAATTGGGGGAATTCTGCACCCCTAAGCAGCTGCTTCCAAGCCTGACAGGTTCTGGGAGGTTCTGCTGGGCGGGGTGCACTTTCCCCGCAGGCTTGACTCATTCGGTGACATTACGGAGTATCGCAGTGTGGATCTGAACCCAGTGATGGTCCACAGCCAGGAAACGTGATCAAGCCTCCGGTGTCCCTCATACAGCACACGTGAGACTGTCTGGAGCTGTTTCTCCATTCATCAAGCCAGCATGAAGTGGAGGGACAGTGCCAGAACGGCCCCCAGGGGCCACAAGGCAGCCAGCATCCCACTGAGTGACTCTATGTTCCTGAAACCCATGTTTTACATTAGAGATGGTGAAGAGGAGCCTCACCTGCTTGGTGGAAATATCCATGGCTGTGATGGGCGTTGGTTCCTGAAGGAGAGACCAAGGGAAGAGCTTTAAAACCTCTACGCATGGAGCTGTGAGCCGAAAGGCACTGATCAGTCTGCACGGGTCCCTACAGCGGGGGAGTGGCGCAGGGGGGTTTCTCTCGAACAAATGCAACTGATGACCATGCAAAATCTCCCACAGAGGACCCTCTCCTCTCTCCTGCTCCCATAGTGAAAATTTACTGGCCTCCCATAACTCCAACTTCACCCTCTGGCCAGCAAAATGTGCTGATCAGCCACAGACCCCCCCTCCCCCCCCCCCAAATGTCTGTGCACCTCACTGAGTCTGTGTGTCCCTTTTGTGATACAGGAAAAACAAACAAAACTAACAGTCACTGCACAAGTCCCATCAGGATTAGGACATTCCCTCACCGGGAAATACAATCACCTCAGGCTGGAAAATGAGCCTTAACACCAGCTTTCTAAACAGCCTCACGGTGTTACGTCGTGCTGAGGACGCGTAAGACAACACAGGGCATGTGCAGCGAGCACCTTTTCCTCAACAAACTCACTGCAAACACAGTCATCTCTTCCAGTAGCACCTCTTCCAGGTCATGCCAGCTCTCTCTGGGAATGGACACCACCTTCAGCACGGTCCCGATATCTTAGAAAAGAAAAGAAAAACATCCCATGGAGCTGGACACTCTCAAACCATGCTAGCTCCATTCCAGCTTCATAACTTGGTGGTGATCAGTATGGCTGTTACATTCTAGCTTCATAACTAGCTAGCTACGATCTTCGGAGCACACAGAACCCCACAGATCGTCCACCGACAGAGACGCTTATGCACCTGTCCCAATGAACATGACGTCGTACTGGCCATCCTCAGCGTCCACCCTGTCCACCACTATCTGGGAGAACTGGTAGTCCACGTCGGTCTTGACAATGATGGGCCGGTTGTTGATGGGATGGACAGCGTTGAACATGGCAGGGTGACCTCGCGCGAAGGTGATGACATCATCAGGCAGGTCCTTGGTGGAGTCGAAGCCACCAAAGGTCTGACTTGGGCACTACAAAGCACCAGGGGACAGCAAGAGCAGAACCATCTGACTCAGCAGACGTACACTAACACTGAGAACATTTAGGCTGAGAATTTATCAAACATCCATCTTCAGTGACAGCCTATTAATCACGGTCGTAGCGGCTCATAAACCAATCAGCCATTTTGTATTTAGTATAGTGGGTATTTTTCAAGAAAAAAAAAGTGCCTACATAGCAAACCTACAAATGACCAACAAAGTCCCTGAGAAACGCCCTTAGAGAGGAAGCAGATTGACTGGAAATTAGTATATACACTATGCTGCAAACTCTTCAGCAGAAATTGGCAGGGGAGGGCGATGCAGCGATGCCATACCGTTCCAGGACGTGGGTAGGGCACCCTCCCCAGGAAGGGCACCCACTGATAGTTCGGTCCATCCCGGTGGGCGTAGGGGCCGAGGAAGACCCTCCGCATGTCGGCCATGTTGTACATACACACTGCCGAACCCTTGAAGATGTTACTGGAAAAAGACACAAGCTAGTTGTGAGATGGTAACCTTAATTACAACTGCAGATGGTTAATCACTCCATCTGTTCAGTTAGGGCTCTGTCATGATTATAATAACCTGAGAGATGAGTGCAGTCGCATTTATGCAAATCTTAAATCATATTATGCAAAGCAGGGATCATTAGCACCATTAGAATTTGCACACTGTGCTGCTGAGATCCTTTCTCAGTGTGACTGTACACCATACTACTAAAAGAACAACTTCTGCTGACGTTCAGGTTCCGTAGCGGCAGGTTTCTGCTGGACTTGTACAGAACTTGTATCGTGGAAAACAGACATCAGGACTGATGATAACATTTCTCAGATTCTTCTGTCCACTGGACCTACGGGCCTTTGACATACATGCAAACACGTACCTGGATGTCGTAAACACTCCATAAATAACCGGATTCTTCGGGTCTTTACCACTCATCAGAAAGACATCCTCTAAAACAATACAAGGCATCATCAGGCAAAATAAACAAGGGAACATACAGATCCACGTCGGAATGCATTATGAAACTTAAGATACACTCACGTAGCTCGTCGAAGTGCGTGTCGATGCCGTTTAATCCCGGCACAGAGCAAATTAAGCGGGCCTTCAGGAAGGTGGTCCATTTATTGACCAGGCTTCTGTTCCCTCCAAAATCATTCTGTCAACCAGAATGAAAGACATGAGTGAGCGAGAACGCCATGTGAGGTCTATTGAGCAGCTGTGTTTGTTTGACCGTACAGAGAGAAGAATCAATGGAGGTTACAGGTGTCCTGACAACAGAAGAAAGCTGAAAGATTAATTACAGGATCGAGCATGGAGGAGGAGCGACGCGGAGCTCAGCGTGATGACACATGACGAGGAGGCCGTCAGTCATCAGCCCGCCCTCACTCTCTGTGCGATTCCATGACAGATTCATTGTGAGCATGTCATTAGTGTCTGTTTGTCTTTGGAGGGGCTAACATGAACAATAACAGGCCCGATTCACACGAGCTGAAATAAAATCCCTGCCCAAAGCGAAATCTCACGACAAATGAACAAATAACAGACTTCTCCAATTGGGGGGGATTTTTCACATTCTGAAAGGTGACAGTGACTAATTGGGAATGTGTTTCTCTCAAGTTGAAGCTGCAGAAATCTGGCAGAATGGACCTGGGGCCCTTCAGACGGCATCCACAGCATTTTAATAACAGACGTGGGGATTCATTATGACTTACAGTAGGCCAACGGCCCAAAGAGCTGGGTTTGCTAGGTGGGGGCCAGGTCCCATCGCAAGTGTCAAGTGTAGGGTGGAGGGCTCACTGGACACCCCCTTAATAAGCCCCCCCAGAGTGAGAGTACTCAGAGCACACAGAACCCCACAGATACTCCACTGAGTGAGAGTAC
>JAODJW010000062.1:32562736-32577665 GCA_026777045.1 Hyperopisus bebe
TCAGAGCACACGGAACCCCACAGATACTCCACTGAGTGAGAGTACTCAGAGCACACGGAACCCCACAGATACTCCACTGAGTGAGAGTACTCAGAGCACACGGAACCCCACAGATACTCCACAGCTGTCGGATAGAGCACGGCTGAGCTGAGAGGTGAGCAGTCCACCTCGCTTGCCGTTTCACTCACATGCTGGCCTTCCCTTACCCTCTTCTCACAGTCCAGCACTGGCTTCAGAAGTGGCCGGGAAACAGCATATAAAGCAGGTGTGGGGCAGCAGCGCCAGCTACCAACAGTCTAACCCTGCATTTGCCTGGGGGCCCCCTCCTGGCCACAAACAGCCATTACACTAAATAGTAAATGGATGTGTTCCTGGTGCTGAATAAGCAGCCGGCTGCTGACCACCTTCTGCCTGGACTTGCTTGCTGGCGGTGACGCCTGTTCACCGTGGTCCCGAGACGCAGGCGGGTACCTTGCAGAGCTGTGCCACGCGGGCGTGCGTGGCCCTGCCTGTGTGCTCCCCGTCCATGGCACTCTCACGGAAGAACAGGTAGATCTTGTCATCTTCTGGGTTGTCGCTCTCGGGGATTAGGTGTGCCCCCACAAACCGTGGCTCTGGAGGGGGGGCATCAACAAAATGAGGCTTATTCTCTGATAAAGCGGAGAGTGACCCTAAGCAGTATGGTCTCTCTGTCTGCGTAGAGCCATGCTTGCACACTGACACAATCAGGTAGCTACACACATGAGTAAAACCAAGAGTGCCCAGCTGACCCATAGCACAAAACAGCCCTGATGAGGCCGAATGAAATTGAATGCACATGTGAGCTAAGGAATTTTTATTGTAATTCATACATAACAGCAGTCAGCAATGCATTGTGGGACCACAGGGGACAGATATTCGTGAATCTGAAACTTAAGACAAGGAAACAGGAAAGTCCATTGGAAATAGCTCACTTTAAAACGTGTAAAGCCTGGAATGAGCATGGGGTTTATGAATCGTAGATCCCCTTAACAGCATTATGGGATAGATGTACAGCCACCGCTTTGCCTGGACTGGGTTGCAGGGGGTGGGGGGTGTGGCGATTAACCGCCCAGGCTAATGAGCTCGTCAATCACCGAGATGGTTTGACGTGTGGAGTAGTGCGAGGTCACATGGTCCGAGCCGCATGCAACCCCCAAACACCCTCTGGAGTCATGGAGACCTATCATGAATATGATGTCATATGGGGACGCGGGTCACCATGGCGATTTTCCGTGGAAATCAGGCGGGAATACTGCGAGTGGCACACATCTCTGGAAGGGGGGTCACCTGACACTTCACGCTGCTTGGCCCAATGAAAGGAGATTGCCCCCCCCTCCCATCGGAAATATGCAACACAATCCATGTCATGCAGTTGTTAAACGTCAGATTTTACAGCCCCATTAAGCACTTCCTGTGTGGGTCACATGTGCTCAACAAGTCATGGCCATGAAGTGACCCCCCCATTGCAGACAGATTGCGAATTTATAACCATACTTGTGATTACTATTACCCCCTAGTCTAAAACATGATACCCCCTAATTGACCTAATGCCCCCTGTGTGACCTGTTTCCACACAATGCCCCCTAATTGCCCTGATACCCCCCATGTGACCTGTTTCCCATCCCACTGGGAGCCACAGGGGCACGCCCAGTTCCAAAGAGCAGGCATCACTCCCAGAATACACCGCTGCGTGAGGTCAGATGGGCGGAGTCAGGGCCATGCTTGAGGGGCGCAGAGGCGATTACAAGCCATGAATGCTGACACAGTGAGTGCTCATTAAGCAGTTTGGCCTCCCTAACACGATTAGAGACGGGGGCACAGATGTCTTCATCCGGCATTCATGTGGGGCTCTATGTGATCCTCCAGACACACTCAGCCCTCTGCGAGAAGTTCAGATCGTCCTGCTGTCCCACAACCAGCTCCAAAAGCCAGCCAGGGTGGGGGCGTCATGATCCATTATTCCAGCTGATGGCTTTGATTAAAAGCCCGAGTTGTTTTTTTCCTAAGCAGTAACTGAGCACCACTGCACACTGCACACTGCACACTGGTGTTAAACGTCATCTGTCTGGCCCTATGGTCGCTTAACAAACAGCCTGTGCTTATGAAACCTGAAAGTCACACCAGCTTCCCGCAAAAGAAGTGATAGAATTACTAAAAAAGAAAAAAAAAAAATGTCAAGAATACACTATGTATAAAATCCTTGGTGAAAAAGGACACATGTGACAGGATTAAAGACAAAGTGCGATCTATTTCCACCACGTCAGTCATTAATAAACGAAACTCCCCCACCAGTTAGTGAAGGTAAACAGGGCAAACGACGAGAAGCTTAATCTGAGGAGCCCAGCGGGGGCTCGGTCGATGCTGCCGTAATCCCCGACGTTACCTGTGCCTTTTGTGCATTTCAATGCCTCCTTAATGCTTCCCCGCAGGACACCACCCAGTGCTAATCTCCAAAAAGCCTGCATCTGATAAGGCTTCTCCTCTTGGCAGAATATCTGCCAGGGGTGGGATTACAAAGGGGGGACATTCTGCTGCGGGAATGCTGGAGAGAAGTGTCTGTGTCTCTTCATTGTCCAATAAGACCTCAAAAACCATTTTACTTACTCAGACATTTTTAGTGATGTACATTTTGGAGAAAGCAGGGTCAGAGTGTCCCTGGACCATCTTGCTCAGAGGCCCAGAGCAGACATTACTCTGCTGTTCCTGGGTTTTCAACTGGCGACAATCCGATCAGCATCCAAACCTAGCTAGCCAATCAGAGCCAGGTCTCACTGCGGGCAGCAGTGACTCTTCACACCCAGATCTAAGGAGCTCAGCATCATAAATGGCTGCTTGTGTCTCTGCACAAAGGTTCACTTTCTTACCGTTCAGCCAGCGAGAATCGTGCTGCTCCGTCCGGATAGGGTGGTGCAGTCCCAGCGTGCGGAACACGGCAAAGTCCCGTCCCATGAAGTCCGCCGATGTTCCCGAGTACAGCTCTCCATCTGTGAAACATGGAAAAAACATTCGCAGCTCGGAAGGTTCCGTGAGGCCAGTGTCATACTTCCTTTCATGAAGAGAGACATGAAAGGTGAGCTTTTACGATAGAGATCTGGAAGGCCGTTAGGGCCACTGGATGGCCGTTAAGGCCACTGCACTGTACAAACCAGTGTGACATTTCCTTTTCAGGCAGTGAAGGGCAGATGAGAGGGGTGAGACATGTGTCCTCACAATGTGGTAAAAACCTAGCTTAGGGCTGGGTAGGGGTTACGGGTGTCATTGTTGGAATTAGAGTCTTTCCTATAGAAATGAATGGAAAGTCACATAAAAATATGAACACAAATGTGTGTGGGTGTGTGACAGAATGTAAGCCATGTATAGCAGGTCACAGCGCAGATAAAGACTCCTGGCTAGATATGTGCCCCCCCCCATTCCAGGTTTACACTCCATAACACGACACCAGCCATTTAGCATGGGGAGCGGTCAGCAAAGTAGAATAACACAGCAGCAGATAAGCGGGGTCTTCAAATGGGTTCTACCCATTCATACGAAGACAGTGAGATCTGTGAGGTGGGGGGGGGGGGGCAGTTGGTTCGTCTCTGGCTTTCAGAAGCTTTTACTTTAATTACTTTCCTGCTGGAGCACAAGGCCAGCAGGCGGGGGCCAGACGTGTCCGTCTGACGCACTGAAGGAGAATTGCTCCGAGCTGCTGGCAGTGCACTGAAGCCGCTCCCGGCAAGGGGGTGTGATCTAATCAGCGGGCTGCTCGGGCCGGGCGCAGACGGGCCCCTTCAGCCGGATCGGGCTGCGTCTCCCGCCCCAGACGGACGACACCTCGCTCTCTCTCTCCTCCTCTCTCTCTGCGTGCAGCAGGACATTGGCGCTAGCCATGATAGAACCTAGTGGCCTAGATCATGACCCACGCAGACCGTTTTCCACATGGAATATTTCAGACAGTTCGTTTTGCATTAAAGCATGTCAGCGTTTTAATACACGACTGTAAAAACAACTGTAAAAATCTTAAATCCCAGAGCATAACAGACTAGGAAGCACAAGAAAATGACAGTCACAGTTACTTATGACCAAAAGGGGTCATCTGGAATTAGTTTTTTTTGGGGGGGGCGTGACTTTGAAATCAGTTGAATTTTAGGCAGTTGCTTCCCCTTTCCAATGAGACGTTTATGGGGGGGTTTATGGGCAACTGATACCCACTAACATTGTGTGTATCACGTTGCGGGACGCTCGAGTCATGCAAACCGAACGGGGGAGGGGCTCCAGCCTGCCATGTGACTCCCTGCAGCACAGACCTAGGAGACCCGCCCCCTGCATGCGGGAACACTCACCGACCAGCAGGGAAGCGGTCAGCATCTTCGGGTCGTACGGACTCTTCCCGCGGCCGTTCTCGAAGCGGCTTGTCTCCAACCGGAAGATGTTGTCCTGGGAGAGAGAGGAGAAGCCCAAAGTGTGTTCCTCTCTCTGACAGGCATCAGAATGAATAGAGAGATATGGATTGCCCTACAAACTGCGCTCCAAGGCTATGTCTGCCCACATAATTGTCTAGAAAATACATCATTATAACTTGTGTGATTTTTCTTTAAGCAATTCTTCAAGATCTGGCCTTAATGGAATGAAACCTCAGAGACAGTCATTCATCTCCAGATGAATTATTGACATTTTGTGACATTTTTATCCATTCAGAATGATGAAGTGACAGAGCCATGGACAATGAAGCATGGAAACCAACCTCCTGCTTCATCTGAAAAGCAGAATCGCTGAAGGAGCGATAACTGAATTGTTTAATGAAAGACAACAGACAAGCTTGACCAATCACTGCAAACTATAATTTCATTAAAAAAAACCCATACTGACTAACACACACAGCATTTTCCCATTAATCACGCTCCAAGCAAACAGAAGCTGATATATTCTTTCAAACTTACTATAATTAACATGTAGTGCGGATGTTAGGGCCTGATTCTGCTTCAGTATACTGTAACTATACAGGCTGTTACAGTATAGAGACAGGCACAGACAGGAAACGTAGCCTAGGCTACTGACCCCCCCTGACTGGTTAGAAAACACTGGAAAAAATCAAAAGAGTAACTGAAATATGGGACAAGTGTTTGTGTAGGCTTAAGTCAGTTCAGCAAAATCCCAGGCAGAGCATGACTGGATCTCAATCAGCTATCATCCATTAAGCTTCTAACTGCTGTAACACAGACACACAGACATAGACATAAACACAGACAGACAAAGACACAGACATTGACACAGGCAGACAGACACAAACAGACAAACACACGCATACACATAGACATAGACACAGACGGACAGACAGACACACACAGACATAAACACAGACACAGACACACACACACACACAGACATAGACAGACAGACAAAGACACAGACATAGACACAGACATTGACACAGACAGACAGACAGACACACACACACACACACACAGACAAACACAGACAGACATAGACACACACAGATAGACACACACATACACATAGACATAGACGGACATAGACACAGACAGACAGACATATGCATAGACACAGACAGACAGATAGACGCACACAGACACACTCGCACACAATGTCATTGTCCCTTAAAGGGGGGGCTTACCTCGGGCCGTTTGCCCACCTCCAGGTATGCGCAGATGGGGTGAAAGGCGCCCGTCCCGCACGCATACAGGTGAGTCTGGTTAAATGCCTGGAGCACTTTGATAAAGTTGGCACACTCTTTCTGTACAGGAACAGGAAGGGTTCAGACATTACCACGGCTACTTGCTTGTTCCAATAAGGATTCTACAGGTCTATGTCTTTCACTGTCACTTTCTGAATGAAAAATTGCTCAAAAATCGAAGAGCCAATTATAATAAAAAAATTCACATTTCAAATAAAACACTTTCAGATGTCTTAACCATAATCACCTTCAGCGCAATCGTGTACCATATAAGACATATGATTGTTATGTTTGAAAGAATTTGATTGTTTTTGTTTTGTTGTGCATATTCAGCAAGTGGACATATTTCCAAAGCAGTGGATCGCTGAGAGCTTTAGGGGATTGTCTCTCACCAGCCTCACCATCATATTTATGTTTTCCAGGTCAAACAGAGTGGCTGATAACTGCCCTTCATCACATGGGCTTTTCCTGGCATGTCAGGGAAATAAACAGGCTCCATCTGTGTAAACATGGGTTCGAGGCCCTGGCTGGCCTCTTTGAGATGTACTGACCCACTCAGAGATACGGAGACACTGAAAAAGCGGCAGCGCCAGGGAATCACAGCGGCACATGGATATTGCTCAGGATGGACACATGAGCTCTATGCATCACACCATGACAGGCGACATGCCGCCTTCTTTTACAGCCAATTGGGTGAAACGTTCCCATCGTTCCAGGTCAGCGGCTCCGAGTGCAGGGATCAGCTGACATTTACCACACTGGCAGCAACACAGACGCCTCGGCGGCGCTACAGACAAGCCCCTTTGAAAGCTAACAAACCTTGAAATTTCACAAGCTCCGTCGCTATGACGTGGGACTCTGTGCCGCCGCGGGCGATTTTGGGAGTTGGGTTTATAAGGCGCGGCATTCCTGTTTGATTATACCTTAATCCCCCATCTTTCATTCTCTCAAAGACATGCGACATGTTCCCATGCGGCACACTGACGTGTTGCATTTTCAAACTCAGACCCAGCATTGCAGGATTTCAGCGACGGAGCCCAAAATGGCAGGAAATGTACCGGCTACGATGTAACGTGGCTTAAATGAGTCCCCAAGGAGAGACATACAGTCGGTAGGAAAGGGTGATTTTTGGCAGGGAGACTGAGTGAATCTCACTACAGCAAATGATAGCATTGAGCTGAACCCAACATGCACAGGTTAGGGTTAAATCTGAGTTGGATAACTTAGTCTTGAAGTTGTCCTCTAAATGCACACTGTGTTGTTGAACATTATTTAACTGAAAAGGAGATCTTAATCACAACAAAAGTCTTCTTCTGACTCTGGGGTGTTACGCCTCAGTGTTTTCAGGTGAAGAACTCAGCTCTGTACCAAAGACTGGAAAAACTTCCTTAAGACGTAAAACAAGAGGTGAATGAATTCCCGGCCTGTACGCTGTAGTGAGAGCTGTGAGCAGCCTTTGTCAGACCTGACATGAACATCTGCCCCCAGTGGAACGAGGGCCTGGCGTGTCTGAATGGATCCAGTTCTCTTGGCTGCTGTGAGCCCTGCTGTCTTTGGGACTCTTGTTTAAGGGGCACCGAACACGGCGGACCTCTCACACATAAATAAACATAGCAGATGTTTCAAAAACCACCAGGGTCACTGAAAGTGATTGTCCTTGAAGGAGACATTTGGAAAGTTACAGCTTGTTTACAATCCTGAGCCAAATCGAGTTATTTTTTCTTTGCATCTGTCCGAATTAATGATGCTGCTGGATAATGTATCACCGCCGCGGCATCAACAGCAACCAGCCTGCTGGAGTACGATGGGGATTCTGATGGCCCTTACCACCCAGAGCCAGCCTGCCCCCTGGGAAACGTGAGCCCATACCCCACATACCGTGAAATCTTTCCCCGCCCACTTGCACTCGTCTCGCCTGGATGGAGTTGCGGGCCACGATATCTGTGGAGGGAGAGAAAGACACTGTCACACACATAAAATAACGCAATAATGTGGGAGGGAGGTCGGGCTGGGGGTGCGAATGGGGCTGGCCAAACACGCTGGAGAGCCATTCAGAATCCGGCACAGTGCTCCAAGGTAGCTGCAACCTTCTGGAAGCTTTTATAGCCCGCCTTTCATCTATTGTATGACCATAGATCGACCACAGATATTTAATACCCCTCAAACCACTTTGTGTGGCCCCCTGAGATTTGGAGACCACTGTTGGCCACAAACAGTCAATGCACTAAATATTAAATAAATAGGTTCTTATACATGAGATGCTGAAGCAATCTACTAAACAGTCTCTATGAAGTGGTCTTTATTGAGCAATCTGTGCCAAGCAGTCTATACCAAATGGTCAGTACCGAGCAGTCTGTACCAAGCAGTCCGCACTAAATGGTCCATACCGATCAATCTGTACCAAGCAGTCTATACCAAGTGGTCAGTATCAAGCAGTCTGTACTAAGCGGTCAGTACCAAGAGGTCTGTACCTAGCAGTCTGTACTAAGCAGCCTGTACCAAGCGGAGTAGCAAGAGGGGAATCACAGCTAGCCTCCTCAGGCTCCCCCCTGGTAGTGGAATGACCCCCCTGACACTTCAATGCTGATAAGTGTTTCTCTAATTGAGGGAAACATCTCAGTACCTCCTCCCCTGCTTTCATCACCACCTTTTACAGTCGGGATGGGAACCCGAGAGTTCTGAGCTCAGTCCCGGTCAGGTAGTCAAGCCAGTCCTCACGTCATGCAACCAAATGTGAGAATCTATGTGAGGTCAAGTGGGTGAAAAAACCCAAAGCTGGAGGTTATGACGGGGGAGTCAGGAGGCGTCAGAAATCAGCCAAATATGTATACTTTTATAATGGCTGGGACTGCAGTTGGAGGGGTCCATTAACTCACAATGAAACATTAAGGAGGCCCCAGCAGCGATGCCAGCATGGCCCTTATTCCCAGTTAGACACGCCATGTGCAAAAGGAAAGGATGTATGCGGGACACGGTAAAGAGACTGGCTTTCTTTGTAAGCACAGACTCTGCTTATTATACTCTGCGTATTTATCAGGCCCTTTATCCACAGAGATGTACAGAAAGCCGGGTCAGAAGGTCCCTGCAGGAACCCAAGAGTGACATCATTCTCGCGACCCTGGGATTTAACCTGGCAACCTTCTGCTGAGAGGCTCCCCTGCGCTGTCCAGTGTCGACCTGCAGCCTAGCGCCCTGCATGAGTTCTGAACCTGAAGTCACTCCTCAGGCACCTCACGTTGACGTTCACTCTCCATCGCGGAGCGCAGTACCCATGTTGCACACATGCTTTGACATTTCTGCAATGCGCACTTTAAATGCTCGTTGGGCAGCTTGCATTTCTCTTCATGACAAGTCTGATATTCAGAGGACAGAAGACTTTTCCAATATGTCCTCTCCATGCTCAAAGTCTAAGGCTGGTGAATATGGCCTTACAGTGACTGATCGGGTCAGGAAGCAGGGCAAATCGCTGAGGAAACATACAGAGATTTTACTGCTTATTGCCTCAATACCATCAAAAGGACAGGTGACACGAACACCTCCACAAAGTTTACAGTGTGTCACCTATCTGAGAGCATCCAGAGGCTGTCACAGCAGCAGGCTGCTCCAAGCTGAGCCCCCAATCAGGAATCTGACTCATATCAGGAGAGATCACCAAAAACTGGACTGCTGACATCTGACTGCATACAACAGCAGGCCACAGGTCAGTCTCACTGCTCACCACGCCTCTGCAAGCGCTTTATTCCCATGCCGACTCCCGACTCCCCCACGACACACCCGGCTTTACCGTCAGCATGTCCTTGTTGATGTTAACGAGGTTGAAGGAGAAGATGTGGTCCTTGGCCCCCACCAGCAGGCGGCCGCGCTCTTCGTCCAGCAGGAAGGTGTGGTAACTCGAGCTGTTCCGAAGCCCAGTGAAGGTGATCACGTTGTTGGAGTCCATCATCTCTGTGCAAGGAGATGGAACAGAGAACTTGAGGTAAGTATGGGGAGAGAGAGAGAGAGAGAGAGAGAGAGAGAGAGAAAGTGACAGAGGGTGGGAGGAAAGGTTCAGAGGGTATCACCAAGAAGCGAAGGCCAGGACACAGGTATGGTACCGTGGGGGAAGCCAGGAAGCCTGAATATGAGCAAGTGCAGCGATTGGTGCCACTAGGCAGGAAGCCACCAATCACAGAGAGCGTTTGGGCCTGAAGAACGACTAAGCAACAGGAAGGTGGAGAAGCACTTTTCAGGGTCATATTCCAATGTGTTACCTGGATTCGAGCATCACATGTGAAAGTATTTAAATAGCAACATCTGTGAGCATTTAAGAAATATGAGCAGAATCCATCAGCTGTCCTCTTGTTTGACTTTAGAGATGACAAAAATGTGCGTGTTTTTTTTTCCATCGTTCCTGGAAAATGAAAGTACCATAAATGATCTTGCTTGTAATTTATCCGTCATGTCGGTGTGATGTCAGCTAAGCAGACATTTTGCTCGAGCGATTGTGCGATCCACCCTTGAGGACTGGAATAATGTGAGATCTCTGTTTTTGTCATTTTATGTAGTCACACGCACACGCCTTGACAGCAGGATCGTGAAGAGCTGAAACAGGACAAGCAGGAGGATGAGAGAGCAGTGTGAGCGGCAGAGTAGAGAGACTGAAAAAGAGATACTGACAGAGAGAGAGAGAGAGAGAGAGAGAGAGAGAGAGAGAGAGAGATAGACATGCAGGCTCAGACAGACAGGCAGACATAGACAGACAGATGTAGAGACAGATAAAGAGACTCAGAGAGACAGACATATGGGCTAAACTGGCCCTGGCACAGCAGGTACCCACGTTTGGTCCATTCCCGTCTGATGGCCCTGGCACAGCAGGTACCCACGTTTGGTCCATTCCCGTCTGATGGCCCTGGCACAGCAGGTACCCACGTTTGGTCCCTTCCCGTCTGATGGCCCTGGCACAGCAGGTACCCACGTTTGGTCCCTTCCCCTCTGATGGCCCTGGCACAGCAGGTACCCACGTTTGGTCCCTTCCCATCTGATGGCCCTGGCACAGCAGGTACCCACGTTTGGTCCCTTCCCCTCTGATGGCCCTGGCACACGTCGGATAGAGCCCTCCTTAACCTGCCCTGCTCGGCTTCTCATGGGGTCATCAGGGAATGAAGGGATCATATCTGCTTCAGCTTCAGAGAGCCCTGCCTGGACACCTGGACCAGCTCTTCTTTTAGGACGTAGGAGAACAAAAACACTGCATGCTACCGGAACATTTGGTGCATGTGAAAGACTCCCGCGGCCATTTGCACAAGCACTTTGGTTTGTTGTTGCTCCTCTGCGTCCCACAGAGACAGACAGAGGTCACGTCCTTGAGCCACATGGTGCCTCGATTACTTTCTGGCTGGATCCAGCACACTCCGAGCCACGAAGAAGCTTCATTACAGACCTTAAGGTGAAATGCTAATCCTCTCTGTGAGCCGCCAAACCAAGCGACTAATTACTGCAAGTCCAAATCCAAGTACTTCTGTTGATACTATATTTGTTAACTCTTTGTCTTTATGCATGGGAGTTAAATGCCCCATAAGGGAATACCCCCCCCCCCCACAATAATGGAAACAGTCATGACAAAAACGTGATTATTGCAGCTTACTGAGGAATTTTTAAGAATCTTCAGTAATGAACCAGCTGACGTTTGTTCCAGTAAGTGGGGGGACGTACATGTGCACATTGATTGGTGACAGATGGCAAACAATCCATCATCCAGATGTATGTGTCAAAAAGGCTGTCCCTCATATTTATGAAGAAACTAACAGAAAAGAAGTTTCCTCATCAGCTTCAGCCACCATCCCAAGACCACCATTCTGAAGCTGGTATAATCTCCTCCGTCACTGAGCACTTATCAGTTCAAAAGGTACACCAGTTTCCTGTCAAGATTCCTATGGGATGCAAGCCAGAGGGATGCTTCATGAAGCCAAGCTTCAGTTGAAATTTGCCCTATTTTATAAGGTCATTCTGAACTGGCCAACATCATGTGATGCGGTCACATGATGAGGTCAATCAGGGCCCACAAGATCAAAATGTCCCGCATGCCTGCAAAATGAAGTCATTCTCACCAGTTGATGTAGTTCGTACTGAAATTCATTGTTAAACATAAATAGATCTCTCCCCTTATGCCCCACACAATAGGAAGTGATTTCAAACACATAAGGTGCTTATTTAAGTTCCAGCACCTGTATCATGACAAATTGTCTGGTTCTGCTTAGAAAGGATCACCTCGAGTTTTCAGGTCTCCCTGCTGCATACTGTAGCTGCTCAGAGAATGAGGGGCTCCATCAATAATCAATAAGACAAACATGGCCAAAATGCCCTCCACAAACAGGCCGGTGGAATGAAGCTACGCTGGTCGACCACCATGTGAGGAACGAGCTGGATAGGGAGTTACAGGGGGGCATGCAGTGGGAGGGGGATACGGGCTATATTTTAAACCTCTGATGATTGAAGGAATACATGAAAATCAAAACAACATGGTGGAACAGAAAGCAGGATTTAGTGTGCTGGGTTGGTAGGGTGATGGCAGCTGCCCCGGTGACCTCAGAGGATCCTCTCTCTCCCAGACCTTCCCCACAACATGCCGGGGAATCTCCCTCTCAACACGCCTGTGACAAACCCGACGTGACAGCGGGCTGCCACAGTGCCCCCTACTGCACAGTGATTAATGCACAGTCGATGAGGCGTATCACTTACTGGGGGGGGGGTTCTCACTGGAATGTAACAGGAGGCTGGCGGCGCCGTGAGCCTTTCCGTCAGCAACATCCGAACAGCCGGGGGCTTCTCAGCTTCACGCCCCACCACCGCCACTGCTCCGCTCAGGCGTTATTCCACACCAGGGACACGGCCCAGGAAATCGAATCCCCTCCATGCAAGACTCACTCAGGCCCGGACATGATGTGCTCAGGGGTGCTGATTTAATGCAGCCGTCAGCACGACAAAGTAAAGGGGGGAGAGAAGAAGGAGGGGATAAGCCACCCGGCGTCTGGGCCTCAGGTTCGAGGGGAGGCAGGACGTCCTGCTTTTGGACTTTCACCGGGTCAGAGATAGAGCACTAATTGGCTGCGGATATCCAAAGCTCATTCTTTACGCTGTGGCTGAATGTCTCCTTTGTGAACAAAAGCGAGTCGATATTGATTTCCGCCGCTTCATCAGATGGCGCGGCTTCCCCAACATGCTGCTAGGGGGCAGAGAGGAGCCACCCGGAAAGCGCCGTAAGCTGCAGTAACGGAGTGGAGGAACCAGAGACAGTTTGTGGAGAGACGGACAGACATGAACCCCTCGCGCTCATGCACTGCTGGCTGTCCCTGCAATGGCTGGGGACAATAGTGCTTAGCGAAATCAACACCCCCGACATGCTTCGTCCTCCTCGGGTTACATTGTCTTACAACGCAGAGCCTTCGCTTGGCCCCCCCTCCCAGGAGGGAACGAGATTCATGGCAACTTCACCAGCCTGACCCAATTTCTCCAGTTTCAAGGTGAAACCCAAGTTTCACAGATTCACCTGATTTCCCTGTGACCACCCCGCATCAGGATTAACACTGCATTATCCTATAACACTGCATTACCCTATAACACTGCATTATCCTATAACACTGTATTATCCTTCTCTATTCCCGTGTTTCAGGGGGCTTGGCTGCTTTGTTACTGTGCACAGGGGGTTTGCCGGTTCATTTCTGTGTTCAGAGGGTTTAGTCACTCGATTCCCGTGTTTCCTGGCATTTGGCATCTCTGTTCCTGTGTTTAGGGCAGTTGGCCACTCTATTCCCATGTTTAGGGCAGTTGGCCACTCTATTCCCATGTTTAGGGCAGTTGGCCACTCTATTCCCGTGTTTAGGGCAGTTGGCCACTCTATTCCCATGTTCAGGGCAGTTGGCCACTCTATTCCCGTGTTCAGGGCAGTTGGCCACTCTATTCCCGTGTTCAGGGCAGTTGGCCAGTTGGCAGTTACCTCCTGTACCTCTCAGAAGATGGCCTTGGGAATTTCCCATTGAAAGAGGAAACTTCACAAACTGGAAAAGCTGGATCTGGTAGCATGAGCCTGGCTAATGGCTGGGTCCCCTCTGTCTAATCCTACGTAACAAAACGGCCGCAAACAATCACAGGCGAGCTCCTTCACCCTAAAACTTCAAACTCCTGAGCCGAACGGTTTAGTTGATAAACAGCTTTTCTCAGGAAAAGGGGCGGCCTGTCTCAAGGGGACACGCTCCACTCCAATGCCATGACTGTGCTTATCACACAACAAAAGGTGCAAATGGCCCAGAAAGCGTCTGATTTCCAGCAAGAGCGCCAAGGTCCTTACCGAAAGAGAAAAAGAATAAGAGAATAACAGCTTTGCAAGAGATTCAGCCGGTTAAACAGAAGCAAACACATCCATAGTCCATAACTCAGCCCAAGAGCAGTAATGCAGCAGGGATGAGTCTTCATCACAGGACCTGTGCTGTGTGTCTGTGTCAGAAAGCCTACTGTCAGACTGACAAAACACCAGGGACCAATCAGCTCCCTGTCGGGTCAGAACACCTGAAGACTGATTGTCACCATAGTTACTGCTACTACAGGAGGGTCCCAGGCCTGCTCCTCCCTCACCATGCTGCATCCCGTCACCAACATACCAAAAGACAACACAGACTGCCCCAATGGGAGGGTCTGGCCCGCACCTCCCTTACCATGCGGCGTCACATTCCAAAACACAACAGAGACTATCCCAATGGAAGGGTCTCGGGCAAGCCCTGGGCCTGCACCTCCCTCACCATGCTGCATCCCGTCACCAACATACCAAAACATAACACAGACTGCCACAATGGGAGGGTCTGGCCCGCACCTCCCTCACCATGCTGCATCCCGTCACCAACATTTTCATAAATCAAAGGTGGCAGCCTTGCACTTAACACCCAGTTGCTCTAGGAACTGACTGATCCTGCTTTTTTTGCCATCCACTTTTTTGCTCTGGGTAAAAGCATTGGCTAAGTTAGTTTAAATAAGCAAACAAACAAATGAATAAATAATCAATGTGCCTCACATCACTAACAAGAAACACACTGGAAGGAGCTTTTGTATGAAAACAAACCCCAGGAGGGGAAAAGGCCAGCCCCCCCCCCCCCATCCACCTACACGCTCAGCCCCAGACAATTCCAGGTGCTGCCTGTTTGTTTAGCAAATAGAGGAGTTAAAGCCTGGAGATTTATCGGGGGGGGGGGGGGGGGGGGGGGGGGG
>JAODJW010000062.1:32588257-32602305 GCA_026777045.1 Hyperopisus bebe
TCGCCGCCCCCAGGGTGAGCCTGTAGACCTCGTTTCGCTCGCCACCCCCAGGGTGAGCTTGTGGACCCCGTTTCGCTCGCCGCCCCCAGGGTGAGCTTGTGGACCCTGTTTCGCTCGCCGCCCCCAGGGTGAGCTTGTGTACCCCGTTTCGCTCGTCGCCCCCAGGGTGAGCTTGTGGACCCCGTTTCGCTCGTCGCCCCCAGGGTGAGCTTGTGGACCCCGTTTCGCTCAGTGTCCCCAGGGCCAGCTTCTGAACCCCGCTTTGCTTGCGACCCCCATGGTGAGCTTGTGGACCCTGTTTCACTCGCCGCCCCCAGGGTGAGCTTCTGAACCCCGCTTTGCTTGCGACCCCCAGGGTGAGCTTGTGGACCCTGTTTCACTCGCCGCCCCCAGGGTGAGCCTGTAGACCTCGTTTCGCTCGCCACCCCCAGGGTGAGCTTGTGGACCCCGTTTCGCTAGCCGCCCCCAGGGGGCGCTTGTGGGCCCCGTTTCGCTCGCCGCCCCCAGGGTGAGCTTGTGGACCCCGTTTCGCTCGGTGCCCCCAGGGCCAGCTTGTGAACCCTGCTTTGCTCGCGACCCCCAGGGTGAGCTTGTGGACCCCGTTTCGGTCGCTGCCCCCAGGGCCAGCTTGCAGACCCTGCTTTGCTTGCCGACCCCAGGGCCAGCTTGCAGACCCCACTTTGCTCGCCGAGCCCAGGGCCAGCTTGCAGACCTCGCTTTGCTCGCCGCCCCCAGGGCCAGCTTGCGGACCCTGTTCCGCTCACTGCCCCCAGGGCCAGCTTGCACATGTCATTTTCCTAACCAACCCCAGGGCCAGCTTGCGGACCCCGCTTTGCTCGCTGCCCCCAGGGCGAGCTTGCGGACCCTGTTCCGCTCGCTGCCCCCAGGGCCTGCTTGCAGATGCCATTTTGCTCACCAACCCCAGGGCCAGCTTGCAGACCCCGGTTCGTTCGCCGCCCCCAGGGCCAGCTTGCAGACAATGTTTCGCTCGTTGAGCCCAGGGCCAGCTTGTGGCAGCACGCACTGGTCAGAAACTCTCCATTTCTTACTTCCAGCATGTGGGCTTTTACACAGCAAATATCACATCATACTAGCATGGTGGGACGGGGCATCGTGAGCCACTCAAACTCCGCCTACATTGGTTATAATAACTTTAGCAGGCTTCCCAGCTGGGGCCAGAGGGAAGTTAATTGGGATAAAGGGAATGGGGGGGGGTGGGGGTGGTAAGCAGGTATCATGTGTCAATCCAGTACGTCCTGCGTCTGGATGGGAACCAGGAGGGTAAATCAGGAATGAAACCTGATTGCACAGTTAAAGCTCAAAGCAGCGTGATGTTTTCTTCCTGTTCTTTTAATTAAAAATAGAGCTGGACAGGTAATTTTGGAAAAGCGGGGAGGGGGTGATACACTGTAAGGGGAGCAGCAAGTCCCTCCTGCCTAGAGCCCGAGGGGGGTGACTTCAGCCCCTGGGTCCCAAGCAGCTTCGCCTCCCATTGACTTTCCACGCCAACCCAACCTGCTGTACTGATTCCTGAGTGTGTTCACTTCAGCCGAACCCTCCGTGCCCCACTTACCCGTAGCATGGGCGACGCTTTCACTGCAGTGAGTGTGGCACAGTCATTTATCTACTCAGCCACTAGGAGGCATGACTGGAAGATGTTTGGCTGAGCAGTGTATGACTACTTCTGTAATGTGCTGCCATTTCAGATCAGTGAGCTCAGAATAACATGCAGCACTGTGCCGCAGGCTGGCTAGGAGGCATGTTGGCTGCCTGGGAGCCCGTCCTGCCCTGTGGTCAGACATTATGAGCTGAGCACCATCATCACATCTCCAGCACCAACATGACTACAGGCAGCCAGGGGACACCCCAACACACACACACACACACACACACACACCCACAAAACATGGCACAAAAATGCCCAGAGAATCTCTTTGTCAAACACAGCTAGATAATTTAGCATTTGGGTCAAATAAAAAGCACAGAATGTTTTGGGGTCCATCTTCAGACTGGCAGCTGGCAGCACTTACTTCTCTCCTGCTTCAGACATGAAACCCTAAAACGCGTCACCTTAAAGACACAATATGCCTTTGTACCAGGGTTGGGGCCATTCCGGAATGCATTTATCAATTCCGATCCAAATCAGGAAATAGAACTGGAGTTGGAATTTAAATCTCCCTGAAATTTGAATTAATTTCCAATTCTGTTCCCCATAGTTTTTTTTCTGATCCCAGCTCCAGTTCCATTTCCTGATTTGGATCGGAATTGATAAATGCATTCTGGAATGGCCCCAACCCTGCTTTGTACATCATCTAACAGAAGAAGAGCACATTTTCATTAAAAGTATATTTTTTTCTGAGGAGGTGTTGATTCTATTTTACCCTTAAATTGATATAGACAAACGTATAGCCTGGGCAATGGAGTCATGTCGTGGAGTCATGGATGTTCCTGAGAAAAGCAGAATTAACTCCATACACAAAAACCATCTCATCCCAGCTCCCACAGAGCAGCTTCATTGTGAACGTGGCTGGGATAACAAGAATCCTCATGAGCCTCTCGGTAACCCAGCCGCTAACGACACAGCACAGCAGAGGCCAGCACAACACAGCACAGCACAGCAGAGACCAGCATAGCACAGCACAGCACAGCACAGCACAGGTGACCATGATGCGGAACCACCCATGGCAGAGCCAGCGCACACATTTGCAGCGTGTTATACAGGCCTACGCTCCCACAAATGCACAGTGCTTTGGATGGAAGCATCTGCTAAAAGAATTGTGTGTATGTGTGTCTGTATGTGTGTATACGTGTTGCGGGGGACTTCAGCTGCAATTTTATTTTACAGATGATACACTGCACAGCCTTTCTGCTTGGGTGACGTTGAAATGTTGAAATGAAGTGGTTAAAGATGCAGACGGTTAACAGAGGGTGATGAATGCGGCTTTAAGAGCTGCCCCTCCTGTCCGTAACTCGATCCACCTGAGGCTGGGCGGCCAGCACCTCTGACACCTCCCCCCCCCACCTCCCCACCGCATCTGGCTATCCTGCTTCACGCCTCTACCCCAGCATCTGGTTACCCGTTTCCAGGGATACAGGATACACCTCCGGCAGTCCCGTGTCTGTGATCTGGCCCAAAAACTAGAGAGAGGTGCCTTCCATGCCCCCCCCACCCGCCCCAGCACAGGGCAGGAAGCCCCTCTCCTCCGCCACAGCCACAGGATTCAGCCGCTCCCGGTAAACTCCACCCCCAGCACTCTCTCTGATAGGGCGAGGCATTGGTCCGCCTCCTGAGAATTTCCCCCCAGCGTGACCCCAGAGGATATGGCACCTAATTCAACACACCTCAAAAAGGCCCTGGGGGCAGGATTACTGCAGTTACTCTGTGGGGTATGCTGCACCAGCCTGTGTGTTTGTGTGTATATGTGTGTGTGCGTTTTTGTATGTGATAAATACCTGCTAGTTTGACATTGTGGGGACTATTTTTTCGGTCCCCACAAGGGGAAACACAATTTTGTAAGATTCTATGACTGCAATGAAAAGAACAGAAAATGCCAAAAGTCTTTTTTTTTTTTTGGTTACTTATGGTAAAGGTTAGGACTGGGTAGGGTTAAGGTTGTCATTGTTGGGATTAGGGTTTTCCCCATAGAAATGAATAGAGAGTCCCCACAAAGACCTGTATTTGTGTGATGGGGGACTTCAGCCTATCAAAGAATGCAGCAGGAAGATGAGGACTCACACAAATTACTCAAGAAATTGGCAACAAATTTCCAAAGTACTTAGGAAATCTGTCACACTATCACAAATGACATGAATTACCCTGGAAGCCTGTGAGATCTTGAACTGTTTACAGAGGCATGTTTTTTGACAGATATACCATTATTCTTGGTCGTGACACAAAAAAACATAGTAAATCTCGGTTAGGGGAAAGTGCAGCACTGGGAGCCTGGGCACTGGGAGTGTCCTCAGTCTGGGAGAGGTTAGATGTTTACATGCTGACACATTAGTTTTCTGGCCCTGCTGGTTCTTCTCGGAGATGCTGTCCAGCTGCACGGCTTTAAGCTGCAGGTCCGACGCCTTGAGTCCACTTGGCGTGCCAAGGCCATTATGGAAGGTGTCCCGCCCGCCAGCCTGCTCGCTTTGCTTCTGTTGCTTATCTTCTCCACGTGTGACGTGCCTCCGTTGTCTGGTCTGTGTGTATGGTTTTGGTTGGCTCTTTGCGTAACAGGTCACTCCATTGGTGCGGATTGATGACGTCTGGGGCGGAGATGGAACGACCTGCACAGCGGCGTCAGCATCTTGCAGCATGGCGTCTGGCATCTGTGCTCGATCCTCGTTTTGATCCTCCTTTTTGATCCCTGCAGATACTTTCTCGTTTGTATGATTTATAGATGCCTTTGTGCTTAACGTTGGTGCACGTTTACACCGTGATGCCTTAAGTGCGAGAACTTTTATCCTAAACGAGGAATTGCTCATTGTGGTAACCAGGATACCGGCGCCTGACTCCTAAGGCGGTGGGGCTCAGTTTGGAATGAGCACATGTCCATTTACCACACGCAGAAATACTGAATGTCTAGTCACACCAGTTTAGGGGCAGACGACCTGTGTACTTTTGGTTAGGACAGAGTAGTTCTCCTTTGGGGATTAAATGGATAGGTAGGTTATTTAGACCCTTCTGCTTATTGCTTTTCTTTGACGCTGCCCATAGCCTCCCGCCAGTCAGGTGTGGTTTTGCCCTTGTCATTTGTCACTTTACTTGCCACACACATTAATAAAAGCATATCTTTCTATTTTCATCTTATGTTGTGGTGTCTGTGGTGTTTTTGGTCCTAACACAAAATAACAACAATGTTAATCATAGACCAGACCTGGGATTGTAACAGGGAACAAGCCAGGACCTGTATGGTCAGCAAGTAATTACCTTCATCTGTTAACCTCCCCCCCCCAGGCCTTGTACCCACAATCCCATGATCCTGATCTGCACAGATTCAAAATACAAACTATTCCTCCTTCTCCATGCTCAGTCAATCCTAATCAGACACATGCATGGAGAATTCTGGGCACCCTTTCTCAGGAGACACATGAGTGTATGCAGAATGGGGTGCTTTGTGGCTTAGCGGGTTAGGACACGGTTTCTGTGTTCAGATCCCAGCACTGACAGAGTGATGTCATCACTCGGACCCTGAGCAAGGCCCTTAACCCCCAGTCACTCCAGGACCTGTCTGACCTTGAGTTCTCAAAAATGTCTGATGTTCTAGATAGAAATGTCTATCAAGTGTACAGAATGTAAGGGGAGTCACTCTGCTGGCGCTGTCAAAATGGAGATAAGAGAGGAAGGGCACCCCAAATATCCACTGGGAGGTCCCTTCCCCCCAGCTGCAGATAAGAGCCTTCTGAGCGGCACCATTGTCATCATGTGACTTGATCACGTGACTTGCAGAGGGGTTGTGGGCCGCAGGGCAGGGAACAGGCGGCAGGGTCTACCAGCCTTCATTTTCTGGTCCCAGTTCTGAGCCCAGCATAGCTCAGAACTGCAACTTCAGGTGCAGACAGTAGATGTGGCTCACCTTTCTAGACATGCCCCCATGGTGAAGTACGGTCTGTTTGGCGTCAAACCTGGGGAGGGCGAACACAAGTGTAATCTGGAATCAACAAAATGTCTTTTGGAATAACATGGTGATGGGTTACCATGCCTACAGGCCCTCAGCATAGCGGTCAGCACCACTGCAAGGCATCCGAAAATGGGCATTATTAAATAATGGTTTATCTGTCTGCTTTGCTAGTGTGAAACCCAGGGGTTGGTAATAAACATTCCAGACCAGAATGCTGGGCTGAACAGACAACAAGAATCTGGGCACCTCAAACAGCAGAACAGAGTTCAGAACAGACCAAATCTTTATTACTGGATTCTCATTTCATGAGCACATGCGGAAAAAAAAAACAAATGAATTCTGCACCTGTACTTCTCTTTAATAAAGATGTCTGGGTCCCAAATGGTGACAAATTGAATTTTACACACCTGTAAAAATCACCTTCAATGCTTTTGAAGTTTTCATGCGAGGGCAGATTTCCACTGTGAAATTCAGTAGGAAATACTTCAGAAAAAGCACATTTTGGACAGTTTACTTGTTGGTGTCACTAAAAAGAGCAGGCAGAATGAAGGTTGCAGGGGCTTCATGGCCCGTTTGCACACGCCTAACACGTGGGACGGCAAAGTGACAGATTACCTTCCTCAAGAGTGCTTTTACCGCAATTATCAGAGTTTACACCCGGCACATTCCATGACACTGAGAGTGATGTTCTCCCAAGGCCGACCTCATCGCCACGGCAAATCAGGATGTCGGACGCGCAAGTGAGATGAACGAGCTTCTGCTGATGACAAGGCAAGCAACCCCTGCCAAGGGCCGTGGGGGAGGGCAGCGTTAAGCTGGCCTGCAGCGCTTGACTCACATTCCTAGGCGACACCTTCCGGGCGTGGCATTTTAAAACGAGACAACGTCTGTATACTGTCGCTTCATCTCAAGCACACATGAAGAAACAAAAGCTCTGACTGCCTTTCCGTTTTTGCTTTAGACGTGGCCGGCCTTCAATAAATAAAGTCCATTCTCTAAAGTGAGGACAACGGACATTGCACTGAAACATGATGGTGTTTTGCTGCACAGTGCAAAAAGTATATTTTAAATTAATGTACAGCAGAGATACTCCTCCACAGATGCATTCTTGATGTTTTATCCAAATTATTTAGCAATCCTACAATATGGAGACGAAGGAAATGACCATACTTGCATTTCTGCACATCTTTACCAACTCCCATTGAAAGCCTCATCTGTTTACAGTCATATTTTTCATTTTGTTCTGTTCAGAGTCCCTTCGAACAAACCTCACACCATCTTCTAACTTGCTTCTTCAGAAACTGCTTTCTGAAAATGTGAGATTAACTTCGGTTGAATTAAAAGCACTAATGGAAAATCAGACAGTTTGTTGGAATCCTTTTTGTTGTGATCCATTCCTCATGAGCCAATAAAGATCAGAGCATGTCTGTACTTTTGGCATTAATTAACAATGTCTTCATCATTCTATGTGGCATTTCGGTCTTCTGCAGTTTAAACCTCTCAACTGATCATCAGAAATCAGTGCAGATTCCTCTAAAACATCAAAATGTTCATGATTATTCTTGTTTTAATACACATCACATTGTTAATTGAAAAGTTTAATCACATAGACAGCACAAGGCTTGCTTAGACACTGCACACATGTGACTGTTTATGAAAGCCGCAGTGATGACAGGAAAGTTTAGCAGTTCATGCTGATTTAAGTGGTTTTGGAGGGTGTGGCACGATACAGGGGTTAGGCTTAGGGTTAGGCTAAGGATAAGGCTTAGGGTTAGGCTTAGGATAAGGCTTAGGGTTAGGCTTAGGATAAGGCATAGGGTGAGGCAGGGAGGCCCCATGCGCTGTACATATACCACATGTATGTGTACAGCTCCACCTGCAGTGATACACCATCCCCCTTCGGACCCACCTAGAATGAGACACCCTTTCCCGCATTGGCCCCACCTGCAGTGAGACCCCTTCTCCCGTTGGCCCCACCTGCAGTGAGACCCCTTCTCCCATTGGCCCCACCTGCAGTGAGACTCTTTCCCCTGTCAGCCCCTTCTGCAGTGAGACTCCCCTGGTAGTCACCATTCCATTGTATGAATTTTAGCTCACCATTTATCGTTTTTCTGTAGATACATGGCTTTCGCACACCGTCCCAAAGCACAATAATTAGTCTCTGTGTTCAAACAGCCTCTGATACTTATCAGAAGCCGAGCATTTAATCTTTGCTGGAGGGAATACGGCCAGGATCCACCCAACATCCATATGCAATTAGCAGAAACCACAGCTCGACTCTGCCATGTGCTTAGAAGATTATCTGTCACATTCTTATGTTTTATATGCAAGCTTGCTTAAGATAATTACTCTTCATTTACTTAACTTCCATTTTTTGTACTTGGTTAATTGAAAATGTGTCTGCGTATTCAGGAATGCCTTTTTGTAGCTAAAAACGACTCACTTGTCATTTTTTATCAAAACATTCACAGCATTTTGGAAAGAAGCTGTCCCTGACTATGTTCTAGACTCATACAACAGAACCAATGACCAAGTGAACGGGCAGACGAGGAAATGTATACACTCATTGAGTGTCACTCATCCATGCATTCTCCACACCCACTCCATCCATGCAGGCTAGTGAGTGGTTCAGAGATTCTATCCCAGAGAATCGGGTCCGGACATTTCCTTAAGTTGCCTTTTCAAACATGTGGCACCCCGCTGCAGATTGTCCATATCAGACACATTCACACCTACTAGAAATATTGCAGTTGGTTTAGATGGGGGGTGGCACTTGGGTAGAGCACACAGGGGACAGGACATGATGCAGAAAGATCACACTACTGACAGAAAGTCATTCCCTCCAGTTAGCCGCGTTCCTTGGGGTCTTCTTCATGAAAGTGACTCTTCTGCTTCTCCTGTGGATGTTTGTATTCTCCAGTTTTTGTGCCAGTCGCATGGTAGAAATGTCATCAACGCACTAACTCACGATAGATTCTCTGGAATTCTCCCTGTTCCATTCACACATGGAAATTGCAGAAATTACCCAGACTTTGTACCAGGGTGCTAGCAGGGTAAAGTCCGTCTGATGTCTGGACATTTGCGATTACACATACTGCCCCTGTGGGTCATGTCTAGAAAAGCTGCGGGGGGCGGTGCATGTCTGAAAGGGGCTTTGGAGAGTTTGGCCCTAACTCTTGTACCCCTGCCTCGGGATGATTGCTCTGGGCTTGGCTGGCCCCAGCTCCTCTTGTGATGTCATATCAACAGAGGTCAACGAAAATTTCGATGGAATGAGACTTTCCAAAACACTGAAAAGACAAACGTGGTTTTGAGGCCTAGGAAAGGCAGAAGAAGCCAGGCTGGACTGTAGCGACACCCCCTAGATGTAGACATAACAAACACTCCCCATGGCCAAGACCAAAGCCTTCCTCTTCGCCCTCAGGAGGCAGACAGGCCTTTGCTTTACAGCAATGATGGTCCATTTGGCCAGAGGGTGATATCATGAAATATCAATTAGAATGACTTCAAATCAAAGAAAATCCCCCCTTTATCCTTGAAAGAATTTTTGAAGTGGTGAACAACTTCCAAGGTACACAGAGGACCAGGAGAACCTTGTAGCCTGAGATTACGTTGGGTTTCATTAACTCTGTCCATAACACGGCACCTCCGTGTTCATAGACAGCGTAAAATTACTCTTAAGTAGACTACTGACTGAAATAAGTTCTCCCAACGTACATTATTGAATAACAAAAGTAAAAACTGAAGGAACAAGCAGGGATCCATCAAGCATTTGAGGAAAGAAAAACAGGCTGGTGCCAATGTGACGGTGCTCTAGTTATGAGAGGCGCTGAGTGACAGCAGAGTTTCCGCAAATAAACGCCCCATTGTTCCGGCCTCCACAGGCGCACACCAGAGACACAGAGCCTTACACTCTCAGCTAGAAGCTCGCTCACTGATCGCTCGGTTTGATGGACTGGCTGGGCCGCCGGTTCCAGGTCTGAGGGACCCAAGGGTTTGCTGGGTTTCACCCCCACTGAGCACTTAACGAATTTTCCTTCATGATTCATTGTCAGATTCAAGACTAAACGGAAAGCTGCCATTATTCACTGGCATTAAACCAAACACAAGAATACGAAGTTTGTTATGATGGTATAAATGTAAATGAAAAAGGCGCACACCCACCCTCACACACACACACACACACACACACACACACACACACACACACATATATATATATCCATATTCCTTTACAAGTAATAAATGCAATCAGTGTATTAAACAATGTTTAACTAATATTATTAGCTTTGAAATGGTTCACTACACATATGGGAAACTGAAAAGGTGTGAGGGTACTCTGCAGGACTGAATTTTATGACCAAGCCAACTGCAACCAACCTGAGTGTTGATTGTAAATACATATGAACTATGGAAGGTTGGGTTTTGTCTCAACAGTGGAGGCCCTAGCAGGCAGGAAATGTGTAGCAGACCATCACATGGCCAAGCTGTGATGAATGACATAAATTATAAAACGACTTTGATTTATCTATGAATGTTGTGCACAAATAATCAATTCCTGATGACATCAAGTCTCTTTTATAATATAACAATATTATTAATATTAATGATAATAATACGTATCAATATTAATGAGGAGGCAGAGAACAGACAGGAGGTTCCAGAGAAATGCTCTCACCTGCAATTAACATCAATTTGACAGTAACTAGTAATATCTATAATTCAAACAATGAATGTAGATTAATTCCAGCCCCAGCATCTATGTGTGGTTGTTTAGATGGCAGTGAAATACTGGAACTGTGCTGATATTTATACGAATGAACCCAGAGCAGTTTTTAAATTCCTCATATGATAAAATCCTGGTTCAGCTTAAACTGTGAGCCAGCAGCTAATGAAGGGTAATTAATTAGAGACTCAGCAGACAGAAACCTTCATAGCTTCACCCCATGAGACCTGAAAAGCCCACAGCTGTTTGGCAGGAAGGAACCTTTATTTGTTTTCTTAGTGCAGGAATAAAAAAGTTCTTCCTTTATGATAAAAAAGTTTACGTAGTGCAAAGCATTTTCATTGTCGTCTCCAGGAGCGTTCACGCCATATTGTGATTGACCCTGTACTCATAAACTTGTAAGCAAAGGATGTTTTTGCCAACATGTTTGCATAATTAGTTTTGACCAGTGTGAGGGTGTGCCAGATGTCCTGGCTGATGTGTTTTGAAGTCCTGAGGAATTGTAATAGTGTTATTTAACATTTCAGCTGGAACTGTCCAAACACAAAGACATGGAACTGAAACTTCAAATAATATCGGAGCCTCGAGAAAAAGGAATCATCTCAAAATGCCAGGATGATAAACAAAGTGTATTTGTTATGCATAAACAAAGTGTATTTGCTATGCAAGCATTTCCTGAAGAATTCAGGCAGTATGTTCTTGGGCGGAGGTCTAACACTGCAGACACGCTGTTGGCTCTGGACATGCAGGTACCCAGTTAGTTCTGGAGGAGAAAAACAATATTGATTGTAACGTGAACCTGGAATCCTATTCGAGATTCAAGACGAAAACAGTAGGAAGATAGTATGGTAGTATCTAGTGCATAGTATGGTAATGCCACCCTGCTTGGCCATGTTGGATTGGTCTGTTATCATTTTGAGATTTTGATCAGATTTTTGATCAGATTTGCAACTTCATTTCTCAACTAGCTTTTCATGAACCTCGATGGCCTTTGGCACCTTGCCCTCTGCTGAGTTCAGTGTTGTGAAAAGGGCTGGAAGAAGTCAAATCATACTCCTTTTGCACGGCAGTACTCAAATGGATCATCATCCATGACCGGAAGCTCTAACGAGAGAGGTGCCGTGGAAAAGTAAAAAATGAGGGAAACAGACAGGAAGCAAGACAACATCCTTATCCAGCTAAAAAAAGAACCACGGAATCGACACAATGGGAGGAAAAACACAGTAAAATACATGGGTAACACTGCTGTGGTCCCATGGTCAAGCATCTGGCCAAAGGCAGGTACTGACAGCCTGGCCCAGAGCACCGGCCACTCTGTCCCCTGGGACTCTCTCTCTGAGACGGCAGGCTAATGACTAATGACGTGCAGCCACCTCCCTCTGTGTTCAAGGAATTAAAGCAAAACAAACCCGGTCAAATGGTCTCTGGACACACAGGCTAACGAGGGACATTTAGACTTTCTCAGTATGATTTTCCATGATTTAAAATGTAAAGTAAAAAGAATTTAACTATAGCCTCTCCTACCCACCCATCCATCCATCCATCCATCCAACCATAACCATCCAATGTAGAGTCATGGTGAATGCACTCAAAATAAACGATCCTATGTTATGAATTGTGGGGATTGTTTAAACACTTATTGTCAAAGTGCTGCTGGAAGGTGTTTGACTTACCTGCAAAGTGAGGCTTCACACAGCCACTCAGACATGTAACATGACCTTCAAGCACCAAAGGGAGGAGTGAGGAGTGTGGAGTGAGGGACTGACCAGCTTTCGCTCAGACTGCGGTCTGTGTTTTGGTTTCAGGGAGGAAAAAGCATCAACTTTGTTCCTGGCTTAACATGTTTGGGACATCAACACCTTCCTGGGGTATCAGAAAGGGGCAGTCCTGAATTTCACCTGCCCCTGCTCAGGGCCCTTGGGTAACACCTTGAAGTTCACCTGCCCAAGCCCTTTAATTTCAACTTGGCCTTTGTCATGTCACCACAACACAAGCTGCAGTGTAGCACGCCTAAGCTTTGTCCACAGCTTTTGCTTGACCTCTGTAGCTCCACCTCCGTCTAGCAGCAAGCTATAGTAAATCATATGAGACAGAGAGAGACTGTATGTATCCAAAGGCTAATTCCAGGCTCAAGCTGAATGACATGATTTAATGTCTAATGTTACAGAATGTATTTCCTCAAAAACATTTGATGTGAATTGCTTCATTTCCTTTAATATCCCAGCAGCCTTCAGGTGAGGCCTCCTCATTTGACGCCCTATCAGAGTCACCCAGTCTGTTACACAACATTGCTTCTCGCCAGAGACTTTTGACCTCGTTGGGTCAGACCTGCAAGGCACTTATTGGTTTAAGATGTTCGCTGCCGACTGAAAAAAACCCTCCAAACAATAACATCTTAAGAGCCAAAGAGGGATTATGCTCTTATTTCTTTGTCCCAGTATTAACAGTGTCCCCCCCGCCAGTTCAAATAGTTCTGTTTTCCCAGGGGAAATAGTTTTGGCAAACATTAGTATTTTTTCATCTCCGATTACGAGCCAGATAAGAGGGAGCACTTTCACCTGCCCCGTCGCGTCCTTATCGGGCATCTGCATCACGCTGCAGGACGCAGGGCTACCTTCCTACGTTCCTGAGAGCGAGCCGGGTATTAGTGCTGTTTCCAAGTATGCCTCACTGTCGCCCAGCACGACTCAGACTTCCCTCAGAGGTCAGCCCCCATTGATACTGAGAACCCGAGAACCTGATGGTAACGAGGCTGAAGGATAATGATTCCGAGGCATCGTCTTTCACACACAGAACTGGAGAAAAGTAGGATTGTGGGGCTCCTTTCAGCGTGCCACTGCCCGTCACACTTAAGCAGAATAGCCGCAGATGTGATCTGTGTGCAATGTAACATTCTAAATCACATTTTCTGGAGAACTCCACAGCTTTTCACTGGCCTGGAGCCCAAGAAGCTTCATACCGAGACAAAAATTTCCTGAGGAAAAATGATATTTCACTCTTAGAATCTATGTCATGTACAAAATGACTGAAAGTAGCAGTGCAGTGATTCTGTTAGCATAGATGATCTAAACTGGATCATTTTGAAGAGCCTGTTTGAGTCTGCTTATTCAGCCATAAGCGTTTCTATTATTGCGGAGTATCGACGTCAGAAGCAATGTCCAGCAGAGGTGTACTGCTGTGTGTGCGTGTGCGTTTGTGTTCCTCTGTGTGTGTGCTGCTCTCCTGTTCAACGTGCCTAAAAGTTTCTTCCAGCTCTTGTGTCCTCTCTGCTGACGAAGCTGCAAACTCTGTTGGTGAAGCAGCGGTGGGTGGGGGGGGGGGGTTTGGCGGCAGCATGACAGCCCAGAAAGAGCGGCGCGGGCCTGATTCCCATGTGGTCGATTTAACTGTCAGCAGGAGGCTTCGGCGATAATGATAGATTAGAGAAAACAAAAGGAGCAGAAGACACAGATTAACTACAAATGCCCGTAATTAAATTATGCTCTTCTGAAGATGTATAATGAATTAATTTATCTGACAATAATTCATTTATGTGGAAGAACGAATCGTCCCACTTCAGATGTTCATACAGCATGGCCGATATTCCCCCGGATGTTAGGGTCGGCGGATTGAAGAGTCCCGCTTCAGACGTTCCTGCAGCATGGCCGATATTCCCCCGGATGTTAGGGTCGGCGGATTGAAGAGTCCCGCTTCAGACGTTCCTGCAGCATGGC
>JAODJW010000062.1:32603206-32613475 GCA_026777045.1 Hyperopisus bebe
TTGGGGTCGGCGGATTGAAGAGTCCCGCTTCAGACGTTCCTGCAGCATGGCCGATATTCCCCCGGATGTTGGGGTCGGGGGATTGAAGAGTCCCGCTTCAGACGTTCCTGCAGCATGGCCGATATTCCCCGGATGTTGGAGTCGGCGGATTGAAGAGTCCCGCTGCAGACATTCATGCAACGAGGCTAATATTCCCCCAGATATTCTGTGGCCACAATGGTAAAATTGCCTCAGTGTCACACATCAACATTTGTATGGTTTTCAGTTTTACATGACAGACACCTTTTCTGCCGGTGCACAGCTCGGGGCTGGTCACATGATCCCTCCCATGTCAGCAATCCTGGGACCCCACCCTGGTATGTCCCCCAGTCTGGGACATGTAGGGCCGCGGTGGGTGTTGCACAAGTGAGATGCCCCCCCTAGGTTTCGGGTTTCCTGACAGCTAAGGGTGTGACAGCTCACACCCCCAGAGAAACCAGGAATGGGTATTTTTACAGACATGATCCGTCTGTGCGATTCACCATTTAGATGGGGGTGTGTTTAACTATTTGGGGGAGGGTCATGTATTTTTATTTGTTATTATGCATTAGTCACATTTTCCAGCTTAGAAAAGTACAATTATAAATATACATCCTATGTTTATCTCTTGTAAATACCGAATGATTTAGCAGACAGCGTGGATTCACACAAACACAAGATAAGAGAGACATTTTTTTAAATGTCATCAAAACACAGTCTTTCTGTATTCACGCTATTTACTCACTAAAGCCATAATAAGGAGATAATTGATGTTTATCTTTTCAAACTGGGTGTTTAGCTCTTGTATCCATTTTTCTAAGGCATAAAGTTATGACATTTCCAGATCACACCTCGAACATGTTGAAACACATTGTATAAACACGCGTGTTTACAGGAATCATTGTTTCCTGTGAAACATGGATTGTGTTACACCAAAGCATTACAATCTGAAGTAGGCATGCGGGCTATCTGCCTCTGCTTTGCACATACCGAACCGTCACTGCCTTTGCCTTCACTTACGCTCCACAGTAGAAGCCTGGAGCTCAGCCCTGTGGCGTTCTCTTGGAGCTGGTGTTAGCCTTTCACGCTAAGCAATGACGATGACCTATGTGTCACATGACGCACGACTGAGGAGCAGCCAGAAGTGTTAGAGTGAGTCCTGAATATCAGAGCTGAGTTTTCCTGGGAAAACTCCAGGTTGAGCGATGCCGTTTCTGCGTCTCCTAAGCGGACGGCAGCGCGCGGGCTCTCACTCAGAGCGATGGCGTTTCTGCGTCTCCTAAGCGGACGGCAGCGCGGGGGCTCGCACTCAGAGCGATGGCGTTTCTGCGTCTCCTAAGCGGACGGCAGCGCGGGGGCTCGCACTCAGAGCGATGGCGTTTCTGCGTCTCCTAAGCGGACGGCAGCGCGGGGGAATCGCACTCAGAGCGATGGCGTTTATGCGTCTCCTACGGCAGTGCAGGGGCTATCCTGTAATCCCCTTCCTGTTCCTCGCAGTAGGGGCAGCCTGTTAAGCTCTCAGTTACATTGCTAATGTTACAAAAGTAATTTCTTAGTTCACAGTCAACACTCTAAAAACACATGAAAATCACAAAATTATTATTCTATTTCAAGTTAGAGGAAGCTGTATATTTCCTATTTTACTGTCTTCCAGCTGCGTGTGTCACGTGACTGTTGGTCCAATCACGATCGAGTTATCATGCCTGCAGTAAAAGCTGGGCTAGTTTCATTAGCTCAATAAAAACCCTGAGATTACAGAGCACCCAGGCACATTCAAGCCAGCGGTGGGGGAACGTTTTGGTTATCCAGGGGCCTGTTTAACAAAGCAGGATTTCTTGCTTAGCCAGATAACTTGCCAGATTTAAGGTAGTCTGGGTTAAATAGAACTTATTTTCATCAACTTACATTTAGCCCAGACTACCTTAAATCTGGCTAAGCAAGTAATCCCGCTTTGTGAAACAGGCCCCAAAAGAGTATATCGTGTTTAATTTTTTTTTATGTATTTTTGTTTACATGGTAATTTTATGTGGTTAATCTATGATGTACTTTACTGTTCTGTTTTGTTTATTGTTCCAAATTGTTGATGTTTAATAAAACCAGAAATGTTTCTGTGTTTTGTCTTTTTCACCACCCCCCCCAAAAAAAACACGAGGTCTGAACCAGATCGTGGCTCAAAAATCGAGGTCTGAACAAAACCGTTGATTTGGAGAATCGTTCCACCTCTAGTAGATTCTACCAGTCATTTGACTCAGCCATCACCTAGCGTAATCCTAGCTGGCCGATGCTCTCCTCCATCTTGCCCATTTAGTGCCCAAAGAGCTGTCCCCAGCGCTGCAGGCTCTGCTCCAGGACTCATTTTACAGGTACTTGTTTTACAAGAAGTCATTACTGAATACCACAACAGTAAGAAGCTGAAACCTGTTTAAAAGTGATGAGAAAAGCACATTACTCCCTCCTAATACCAGTCAAAATAAGATCTTTAAGTTTTAGTTCAGGTATAACTATAGCGGGTTACTAGAAATATGTCAAACACGATACCAATGCAACTGATGATATTTCATATAAATGTGAGCTGAACCACCACAGCCCGCTACTCCGGCTCTCCCAGAATGCTCTGGGTGAGACGCTGCCTTCTTTTAGGCTGTCTCGTCACTTTTTGCCCTAAAGCACTGGACTGAAAAGCACTGTTTTCTATGCCATTTTCACCTGTGTTTGCGCGACCAAGGTTCTTAAAATAATGGGTATAAAGTTCTCTGCAATAATTCCGATGGGTGAACACAGCTTAACGAACCCATTTCAAAGGGTTAATCCTTCATATCAGGTACTGTGCTCACACACATTCTTGGTCCCTTAATGGATTTTAATACAATTTTGAGTGAGATTAACGATTCTCTGGGGATCCGATGGATTTATGGGCAAATACCGGCTCTCGCTTAAAGCGCTACGCATAGTTTTGGGGATTTCACATGGAGTGGCTTTAAACGGAAACCAGCCCCCGTGAATTATTACGTCAGGTGTGGAGTTCTGGACCTTTCCAGATCTCCTGGCTGTCCACACATCCCTCTAAGTATCAGAAGTTAAACCCCAGTACATGAAGAACTTAATGCAAATGTCTTATCCACAAACGTCTGTGCAAGTGTGACACTATAAAATGAAGTTGATGGTGTCGGTTTTGCTGAGGGGACAGGCTGACTTGCAACTGCGAGAGACTGAAGTTCAGGGCTCCAGGATGGGGGGGCAGGGGGCTTGTCATCTGAACAAAGAGGCTTTAAAGTTTTCTGGGCTTATCCTGCACTTCCACAATACTGCAAGGCTTGTGAGAGTTTGAAATGGCCGTCCTCTTGAAAATCATGGTGTGAATCAACACAGCCTTTGAAAGCAAGTGCAGCAGCTCGCTGGACGCAGTGTGGTCCCACAGAGCGCTCTGCAGACGGGATGCTGCGAGGCGTTTTTCCATCTGACCTGAAGGAAATTCTTTGCATGTACCTTTGTCAGTGAGGCTTGACAAAACATTTTCTCGTCAGTTAAAAATATAACCCTGCACCCGAAATAAAGGAAGTTAAGTGAGAGCATTGCTTTCATGGGAGCGCAACATGGGGAAATGAGTGTGTTATATGAAGAAAGCATTCTTAATAAGTAACAGACAGCAAAACAGCAGACGGGTACATAAATAAAGCAGCTCATACCACATATGCAAACATCTACTTATCACGCTGCTACAATTAAACATGACCTTGTTCATATTTTTCATTCTCAGCTGCTGCAGTCTCCAGCCAAAAACTTAGCAATTATTTATACGTACAAATTCAATACATCTATCCATCTTACACCCACTTATTCTAGCCCAGGTTGTGGGCTATATGCGAATTTTCAAAGATCTTTAAAATGTATTATGGTAGTATGCAAATTCCAGGAAGGTCCAGCTGGATCAACTTGGTCTGGTTCGGGTTAGTTATCAAACTTCCCAAACTCCATGGCTCCAACGATGCTAAATTAACTCATTCATTACGTTAAAATAAGAAAGAATTGAATACAGATGTCATGATCTGCCCAACAGGAACCCAAAAGAGCCCTTTGCATACTTTAGCTAAGACCTCAGCTGATGGAAACTACAGAGTAAGTGTGAGTGAGAGAGTAAAAGGCAGTGAGGGTGTGTGCAGGGCGGCTGTGGCGGAGTGCTCTGTCACCGTGGCGGAGCGCCCTGTCACCGCGTCCATTGCAGAGCTCCCCGTCACCGCGGCCATTGCGGAGCTCCCCGTCACCGCGGCCATTGCGGAGTGCCCCGTCACCGCGGCCGTGGCAGAGCGCCCTGTCACTGTGTCCTTGTGGAGTGCCCCGTCACCGCGTCCATTGCGGCGCGCCCTGTCACCGTGTCCTTGTGGAGTGCCCCGTCACCGCGTCCATTGCAGAGCGCTCTGTCACTGCGACCTAGACTCCACAATATTAAACCAATAAATATTTTATTAGGTACAGCGTGGTATATGGTGATTCCCAGCAGGGACTGCAAGGTGCACAGAAAGGTTCATTGTAACAGCTCATAAATTTCAAAGGATCATGGCCAGACCTCTAGCCACGGTGCGGTATCATCTCTGCCTTTTATCAGTATGTCTACTGACCTCACATTCAACACCTGAGCTTCAGCACCGTAATCCTGACTAATGGATACAATCTGTCCCTGCCAGGAGTTTGGAAACGGGAGTTTTGTGCATAAAACCTATTCACTGTTGTCAGGCATGAATTTAATCTGAAGACACCCAAAGCCAATTCTTCTTTATCTTGGGTTTCTTTTGGGCAGATGCCAAAATGGGTGCCCTTTGTTTTCATTGCCCCCTCATCGTTTTGTGAAACCATCTCCACCCACATCCCCTATCAAAGCTCCTCTTCCTTCCGCTCATTCCCGTGTCATGAGATTCTCTTCACAAACCCCCGCAGAGCAAGTCTTCAAGGGCTTCCTGCCTTACTCATGGTAAACCGATACCAGATTCAGGTAGATGATGTATCCTGGTCCATCAAGACCTGCACCTCACGTCAGCAGAAAGGTTTCTTCCCCGTGGCAGTCAGACTCACTAACGATTCAGGCCTCCATGTGACACACACACTAACTCTCCTGATCTCACACTGGATTGTGATTTTCCACTTTCTCATCCCATGAAGATGTCTAACTACTGGATATGAAGCCTGATTGCTCTTGGTCAGCACAGAAACAGCACAAAAACATCAAAAACATCAAGATAAGGTGAGAGAAGAGATGACATACAAGAGCAAGGTATGTGAAGTAAACACAAACAAATTTAAGTATACAGTAATGAAATATAACCTCTTGAAAAGAATAATTAATCAAATATGTAAATTAAAAAAAATAATGTAAGGTATATGAGCAACAATAAAGAGCAGATTTCAGCAGCCAGACTTCAGCAGGGCACTCAAAGCTGCCAGAAGCATCGCAGGTAAATTATTTACCGTATGCTAATGACAACCTTGCACCCAGTATGGTTATTCCAGAAAACGCACAAAACAGTCAGGCAGCCTTTTTAATAGACACCCATAAAGCCGTCAGCTAAGGGCATGCAGGTTAACATGAGGTGTGACCCCACACTGCCCTGCAATCTCAGGCGACGCGCGCTGACCAGCAGGTGAGAAAGATCAAAGGCACCAAGGCTGTGTGTGTTGCTCAGATCACACTGGGTGTCCTGGAAGCACCTGCAGCACTGACTATGACACTGAGAGCCCCCTTCAGCTGACACCGGCCTGCAAAAGATATGGGCAGAATGAAAAGGACCTGGGCTACATATATTTTTTCCATCAGAAGCTAAAATGCTCATTAGTTAGATATGTGAATAATAAGAGTGGTGGGTATGTCCTGGGAGAAGCTGGTGCACCTTTGAGGAGGCAATACTGAATCAATAAAGAAAATGATCCACCTATTTAAATGGAAAACATACCAAGCTGTATGAACTGGTAAAATAGCTGTGGATATGTATAGATTAACTAATCAACTGTAAATGAGATTCAATTGGTTAAAAAATGGGTGTATAAAGATAAAATAATCAACTGTATAAAATGGTCAAATTACCGGGTGTATAAACAGGTAAAATAACCAACTGTATAAAAGGGTCAAATACACTGGCTTCACCCCTGCGTTACACCTCGAGATACCGCCTTGGCCTCACCCCTGCGTTACACCTCGAGATACCGCCTTGGCCTCACCCCTGAGTTACACCTCGAGATACCGCCTTGGCCTCACCCCTGCGTTACACCTCGAGATACCGCCTTGGCCTCACCCCTACGTTACACCTCGAGATACCGCCTTGGCCTCACCCCTACGTTACACCTCGAGATACCGCCTTGGCCTCACCCCTGCGTTACACCTCGAGATACCGCCCTGGCCTCACCCCTGAGTTACACCTCGAGATACCACCCTAGCCTCACCCCTTCCTTCGGAGGGCCTGACTCATCCCTTCCTTGGAGACCATGCTAGAACTTTGGCTACAGGAGTTTCTGGATGTGAAAAGAAAAGCAGAAAAGGAGGGCTACCCATGGAGGTCTGCCTGGCAAATGCGTAAAGCAGAGTGAGCGGGACATGGCTGCGGAGTGCTCAGCAGGACCAGCCGGACTGCTCCCTGTGTGACGGCTTGAGGGAGAGAGAAGACAATGGCTATATCAGGCATGCAAGAACCCATCTGACAGAGCAGAACCTACTAACCTGTCCACAGCAAGCTCAGACCAGCTAACTGACTAATGATTGTTCCATTCCATAGAACAGCTTCCAGATCCAAAACAGGGTCGGGAGGAGAAACCCGTCCAAGGGAACTGAGGGTACAAGGCAGGAGCACATTCTGGACGGGAGACAGGTCTATCACATGGCACGTGTACTATGGCCAATTTACGGAACTGACTGTCATTCTACTGTGGAAGGAAACAAAAATACCCTGAGGTAACAAAGACAAATCGTACAAGAATTACGGTATTGAACCGTATGGGAGCAGAGAGAGTTGCCAGTAGAACCATGGGAGGGGGAAGAATCACCAATATAGAACCTCAACACGAATCCCCACAGAGATGATTATGGAGTCCAGCACGAAACGTGAGAATTTGCTGGCATAAAAGAACATTGCAGAGTAATTTAAATAGGTAGTCAAAAATTTAACTTCAGATGAATGTTTTTCTAAAATAAACTTTTTCCTGTTATTCCAGCAAATATCTTCCAAGTGGACATATGTCTTTCTTTCCTGTAGAAGAACGCTGAATGTGCCTTTTAAACAGGATGGCTGATGTCTTCAGATGGGCCCCACCGAACCTTCAGCTAGCTATGCCTCCACCCATTTGCTCATGTCTCGATTGATGATGGACACGCTTTTAAAACAGCCTGCAGACTAAATCCCTTCTCCATTCATCAGCGGCGCTGCAGACATGCTCTCGCTTTAGGAGACAGCTTAGCAGCCACACACATTTTGTCACCTGATTAATGAAGTGCCAAAACCTTGGCCATTGCCAGTCACTCGGTCCTTTCTTCACCCACCTCGTTTTTGGGCCTCTGGAGGGGCAGACCCGTGCCCCCCACAGGTTTTAGGGTGAGTGCTGGATGCATTCACCCCCCCCCCAACCCCGGTTCCCTAGACCTTCCCCCTGCACCTTGACCTCCAGCCTGCGATCCTCCATAAGCAGCGTTAGCTGCCTTTTCATCTTGATCCTCACTGTCACACATGACACATCAAAGGTATTTTGAGAGTTTTTATAGAAACTGCGGGCATTCGGATCGTAACTTTATGTAAACGAAACCGCTCCACCGTTTCTACATCAGACATGGAGTTTGTTTTATTGCACTTCACTCTGCACTTTTTATCATTATAGTGGCAAAAACAAAACACATGTGTTGAATACATCTTCTAGAATCTTGTGGTGTTTTCAGAAGAGGCATCAGAGCTGAGACTTACGTATAGATGCAACAAGGGTCTCTCTCTCTCTCTCTCTTCAACCCCAGCATCTCTGCATGCAGCAATTTCACATGCAAAGAGTAATTACGCCCCGTTTGGAAGCGATACCCGCCATCTCCCTGAGACACAGTGGCTGTAATTATCTATCCACGCGTGAAATACCTCCACGTGACACCCTGACTTCAGGGGCTGCTGAGAGATCATGGCGGTGTTCTTAAGCTGGAGAGATGCCTCCTCAAAGGCGGGTCTGCAGCACCACAAAGGCCAAGAGAAAGGACGTGTTTACAGAGGACCCACCCCCAGTGCAGCGCTGAAGCTGTGTTCCCACTCACCCGCCCCCCCGGCCACTCACATGCTCCGCGTGTTGACAACATATCCAGAGGATGACACGCGTGTGACACCGGTGTTTACATGATGGACAGGCTGACATGCCGACACAGGTGGCACTGCAAGGAACACATGCAACTTGCTGTAAACATTGCAAGATGGAATGCATGTGGGTGATCAGTGAATCACTGCAGGAAGCAGATATGTATGGTTAGACATGGATGATTAGTTTGAGTTTTCATCCACGACATGCTGCAAAACCACATAAGATCTCGGGTTTGGCTCTTTTTTTCTCAGATTCCGTTATTCTGTTAACTTTTAAATTTATTTATAGTTCTGTAGCAAGAAAAATGGGGAAAATGAATGTCAGATCTAATGTAAGGATCATATAATGTGCAAAACATGCACGGGTATTTATCTAAGGAACTTCAGTGAAAGAAAAGCAGACATTATTTGTAACCAATTTCTACATCACAATCTGCACAAAAATAGCTTTTAATAAGGCAAAATGCTAACATAAGTATTTCCTTTCCATGAGGTTCAGTGATGGCCCCGGAGTAGCATTATGGGATGGAAGCCGGCATATCTGCAGCATGGATCTGATTGGCACAGAGCTCCCTCTGTCAGCACTGAGAGCAGAAGCCACAGCTATTTGGTTCTCGGGCCCCAAATGCCATGTCTGCACCTTGGAACGGGAGCAGCTGATGCTGCGGTTTCCGGAAGGTTCCTCAGAGCCCCTGCCTTCGGCCGGTCGGTTCGCAGTGTCTGTGATCTCCTCGGCCACATCCTGACAAAGAAGGCCTACTGTTCTCCTCACATCTCCATGGCATCTTCTGGCTAGGTCCACATAATGGACGTGGTTCCCACAAGACGCCTTTCATAAAGTTCATCACGGCGAGGCTAACGCGGAGAGCTGCTAAGAGGAGGCTTTTGCAAACCAGCAACACTGTTAGGAGGAGCCTCTGGAAACATCAATGGATCCTTTATGATTGCTGGCTGAAATAACGCACATATTCCCTTTTTATCTAAACAATTTTGTCTTGTATTTTGGAAATAAACCTCCTCAGAATAGTTTGAAAAACATGTGAATGAAAGGCTGGGTTACCAAAAAAAACGAGCAATTTCTCCATGTGGGTCCAAGCCCTATTTCCAGTTAGTGGTGTTCTGCATTGTGGGCAGAGGTGTGCTCATTAAAATTCAGAGCACTGACCTTTCAGTGACATTAGCATAATGCTTAGCACTACTAAACGTAACAGCAGAATAGTCAAACCACAACACAGCAACACCATAATAGACAAAACATTTTGTAATGCTTCAGAAACATACATAATGAGATAATAAGATAAATGAGATTGTCTGCTCTGAATGTGAATCTATAACCTTCAGAGCCACAGACTTTTAAAATATGAATTCAAAGCACATTTACCATAAAACATGATAATTTATTTCACAAGATCTCACATTAATTTGTCAAACCTAACATTTAAATTCTTCCTTGACTGACCACTTTCCATAGCCCAGGATCCCTGACTGACCACTCTCCAAACCACTGGGTCCCTGACTGACCACTCTCCATAGCACAGGATCCCTGAGCTCCCATCTTTGCATTTTGGGGTCATTGTGATGTCACAATACAATGAGTTCCCTCTTTCACTTCATCTCTTCTGGGGTCACTGTCATGCCATTCTTCTAATAATAGTGTAAACAGTCTCACTGATTATTACACTTATTACAGTACTCATTGTCTTTGAAATATAACTTTAATTACATTATTAAGTTAATAATTTAAATCATAAATCAAATGAAATTCAACAATAATGTACCATACACATTTATTTCCACAGGCTAGGATCCAATCCTGACTCACACTTGGGTGATTTTCTTTTTATTGTCTGGATTTCTTGGTGTGTCCCCCTCCTACAGTATAGACACCCATGTGTCTGATATAGAGAGCTTCATGGGGGGGGGGGGGGGGGGGGGGGGGGGGGGG
>JAODJW010000062.1:32614171-32635780 GCA_026777045.1 Hyperopisus bebe
GCGGGGGGAGCAGGTGGGGGAGCCACTGTCCAGCCCTCCCATAACCACAGTCACGAAAGAAGATTCCGGTGAAGGAGCAAACATTTTCACCGCACTGTGTTCTAGCAATTGATGTGTTAGAAGGTGGAGATGGTCCATAGTTCAGGTGTTCAGGGCCTGGGTGTAGGCTAAACAATGACTCACACGTCTGGAAGTCATTAGATATTCAAATGCGCAAAGCATTATTAATAAACAGTCACACTTAAAAAAAATACCACGAGAAGAAGAGTGACCTGAATGGAGATGGTGACCCAGTCAGAGAGCTAGAGAGAAGCACAGTCAGATCCATGCTAGCAGTGCTGCGCTGCTTCCAGTACATTCGTAACACTTCAGCCACCTGTAATTAATGTCACCAAACATTTACAGAGTTTCAGCAGGTAGGTTACTACTATGTCCCAAACCATGGACTAAAATATGATCTTATAGCCTTGGTAACATCTCTTGGTAACAACTGAGACCTGATTCAAAGGCTGAGGTAGGTCTTGTAATCATGGCTGGGTTTTCCTCAGACATGCACCTGGAAGAGTCCCCTACATCCCAAAGGCGTCTCAAACAGGCACCAGTGGTTCCAATATAATGATTTTATAAACTGTTTTATCACAGCATAAGATACTCTGACCTTTATTACAATGGTAAGATGAAAAATAAGATTAATGGAACGGCCCACTCCACTGCCACACCACCAGCTTCACACTGAAGTCACTCAGGTTGTACTTGGTGCTGTGAGAGAAAACAGCTTTACCAGATCTGTTCCCTTCTGGAGGGCAAAGCCCATCTCAGCCAGGAAGCTGGAAGTCAGTTCATGGGTGTAGGGGTGGGGGCTACCGGAATCTCCCCCGAGGGACAGGAAGAGCAGAACGTGACCCCTAACCTACCTCCTGATTGATGCCGCTCAAAGCCGGCACTGGAAAAGTGCTCTGATGCCGTTTCCCTCACTTCAGGAAGATGAGCAGCGGCCCAGTCCGCTCTAGCCCCCCTCGTTTGCGAGCCTGTCTGTCCGTTATGGAGGAATCACCATGGCAGAGACCCCGCCCATGCCAGAGGCCACAGCACACCGAGGAAAGCGTGACCTCCTCCCTGACCCAGCAGGTCAAGGATTGTGCGTAAGACCAAGTGACACAGCCCAGCCAATCCCTGTCACCCTTCCTGCTGACACAGGGAGCATCGGTGACGTGACAGACAGAGCGATCATGCGACCAGCTAAACGTGGGGTGCTGAGTGTGCTGGGGAGGGCATGGAGATTTCCCGTACGAGAGGAAATGCTGTCTTTGGGAAAAGTCAGTCCAGGGTTACGTGAAGGGCATGCGTGTGAGAGAGAGAGAGAAAGAGAGAAGCCACAGCATTTTTGTTTAAATGCATGACAAAGCGTGTGTGCCCATCGTCTACCTGCATAATGGAAGGTCAGCTGCAAGTCAACACACAGGCAGAGCATTCGAGAAGAACGGCTGGGGAGCGGAAACATGAGGAAGAGCCACAAGGTTTTCGCAGAGATTTCTCACCAAATGTGAGGAAGGAAGCAGCCTTGTGCAGGATGTCCAGGCAGCATCCTGTCCGAGCCGTGCGCGGTGAGGCTGCGTGGCGGCTTTCGTTTCTGTGACACATGATTAATGTGACTAGGTCAAAAGGGACAATAATGGCGATTTCAGAGATTGCCCACAAACCCCAGCCCAGCCCCCACTATACGACCTCTCTGGGCCGCGTCCCGGGGCGGTGGTCACAGACGTCAAGTGATTCCACAACAGATGTTTTTCACCGGAAGAGGAGGCAGAAGGAGTCCCGCGCTCCTGGGGTTGGGGGGGGGGGGTTCCCTGGACAGTATTGTTGTTGTTGCTCGTTGATGACTGAGCCACACAAACAGCAGTGAGTGGAGATACAGCGATTTTACAAGCTGCCCTGTGCACAGGTGACAGTGTATAATGATGGGGGGTTAGGGGGGGTCACAATGTAAAAAACAACATAGAGGTAAAGGCCCTCTGGGATCATCCACAGAGTAAAGTGAATGCAAGTTGTCCAGTTTGACGCAGAAATAAGAAATACACCAAATTTGAACTGAGGTCAAAAAATAATCAGCGTAGATCACCTTCTCTTCCACAGCAAAGATCAGTGGAAAATTTTGTATGTTACTGTATACTGTAGGTATGTTGTATATTGGATGTATATCGTATATGTAATGTATTTATTGTGTATGTACGTTATTGTTCTGGCTGTTCTGTAACTTGCTTTTTACTGTTCCTCCTTGTTATTGTCCTTTAAGTTTGTAGGGAGACACGCCAGCAAGTGTATCATTCTACTTGTATAAGTGACAATACAGCTTTTGAAGCTTAGGGTCTCTGGGAAGTGCTGATGATGCCACGAGGAAGCCGTGCAGCATTCGGCCTGCCCCACATCTGGCTCTCTTTATTTGCTAATGAACAGTAGCCTTAGTGCCGATGTCGTAGCTACTGAGGTTAAAGAGCCTTTTGTTGAGGAAGGCCAGGCGCGGACGGACTGCTCATCTGTTCGTGGTCCTCGAGGTGATGAATGAGCTTTCATGGGAATGGCGACATTAGCCACTGTGTCCGCCACCACTAAGAGAGTCCAGGCTAGTGGGTCGAGAGGGTGGGGCCAAAGGGGCGACCTCTCCATTGGCTTTACTCTACTGCCCATAAGAGTATCAGGAGCAAACCTTCCATAAAGACCTTTTCAAGGAAGCAGCAGCCTGTAGCTACAGCAGGCTTCTTTGGTGGAGGAAAGCCAAAAGAAAATGTCAGTGAGACAGACTTCTATGGGGCTAATTGTCTTCTTCATATTTATACAACAGCCCTTTTAAAACTTATTTCCTACTGGATTTATACACACCTCTCTCCAGTCACACACCACTAAGCATTATGTGATTTTGGTCGGCTTGATTTCATTTGAAACAGACCAACTTTGTGCATAATCAAGCGCAGACCAATCTCGCAGCGTCCCCTTCAGGACAGAACAGTGCTTTTGTCAGGGAGATGTCAGCTGTCGGAAACTGTGGCGTAAATAATCTGTGTCGTCCATCAAAGATGACAGTTCTCTTCTGGCAGGAATTCAGGTCTTAGGAAAAGTGTACGGCTGCTGGTGGGTGTATGGCTATGTTCCATAGAGTGAATATTTTTTATTTAATCCCTTGAATCCCTTTTCTACATCTAGAAAAGTACTAATCTGGTGAAAACTGGGGCTTCTACTTCCACTTTGGATTCAAATACATTTGGATTTGAGTAAATCTGACAGGAAAAAAAATTCCTTCTTGATATGCAGTGGTTTCTATCAGTTAACTCTTTTAAAGAGAAATGTCACGTCACATTATGACCAAAAAGAGGGCTGATCACTTCCATCTGTGCATCAGGTACAGGAATGTATGGTGAGCAGACCCTCAAAGGGATCAGCCACTACATGATAGAACCTTGTCAGAAAGGCTGACATCTAAACTCTGACACTGAAACATCTGATGACACTGAAACAGACTGCTGGTAGAAAGACTGTATAATGAAACCATTCTGGAAAAAACCAGGCAGAAGTCTGGCTGATTTCCAGCATCACCTGACATCTTAGGGGAGCCAAAAGCTGGAGGGACAGAGAGAGTCTATCAGAGACCCCTTCAGGGTGAAAGGGCACAGAGAAGGTACCACATGCATCCTCTAAGGAGAAGGAGATTCGAGATCTGAAGAGCACAGCATGATGCCCAGAATCACGTGTCCGTACTACAAGCAGAAAGCTGAACGTCTTTTCATGGAAACGGCAAGTGTTTTTAAACAGTTACACAGGACCGAATTCTCCGGAAGCCAGTCCAATAACGTCAAGGTGCCGGAAAGAAATGTTCAGTTTACCATGATGTTATGATGCAGGACAGACAAATAAGCTGCCATTCATATCCAGGCAATTTGTTCACAATTATATTTTAGCTGAATGGAAGCTGAAAGCTGGGAATGATTTGAGCTTCTATACAACTGATGTTCCTACCATCGTGCACATGTGTCAATTGTAAGGCCAACAAACGGGCTTCAGTCTTCCACACTGCACATATACAGCTTCTACTTGTGAAGGAGATCTCTGCTGACAGAAATAACCATCTAGGGGAAAAAAACGTCTTATCAGAATCAGCACATCGTGTTACTACATCAGTGTGAAATTTGTTTGCTTCATTTCGTGCTGTAAACGCTCTGGAAAGCCTGCTTTGACTTGTGCGCTACCAGGACGATCTTTAAAAAGTAAATGTGAGGAAAATGAGTAAGTGTTTGAATGCAAGTGTGTCAATGTGTGTGGTGTAAGCCTGGGGGGTGCACCGCCCCAGCGGGTCACGTGTCAGTTTCACTTCAGGACTGCAGCAAGTCGTTCCTTTAAGAGTCAAAGAGTGTCTTTGAAATGTAAATCGCTGAGGACCCAAGCTGTTGTATAACAAAATACAGTACTATCGATAACTAGCCCAGGGAAAACTTTATCAGTATAGCACACTGACTCCTACTGGAACGGGATACCAGTATGACTGGACAAACTGGAAAATGTTATTCATATCTCCTGGATTAGGGATATACCATCACTCTGGGGATATTTCTATACACCTCAGAAGAGCATGACTTAATGAAATAGTAAAACACGGGAGGAATGACGAACACCCAGTGTAAACACCTGGTGAAAAAACACCATCCAGTGTAAACACCTGGTGGAAAAAACACCATCCAGTGAAAATTCGTGGTGAAAAACCAGGGGTCTGTATCATGGAAAACCTTAAATCCAACAAGTTATCTGGCTAATCCTGCTTCATGATACACCGCATATGCATATTGTTTTCTGACAAAGGGACTCAAATTCTTAAAAAATCTTTTCAAAAGAGCCATTGAAATATGGCTCCACATGGCTCAAGCAGACAGATTCCATACTTTTACTCCGAGCCAAGTCAGGTATCTCATATCATGCTTCTGAGTTCCCAGGACACCCAGACAATAAGGGAAGGCGTAAGATGGGCTGCAGTGTGGACATAAAGGGGACAGTGTGTCTTCATTCTGAAGACGGTGACAGGGACATCGGTCACTGCGCGACTGTCCCCTCGCCAGAGTGAGAGTATGATGAACGTTGGAATGAGAGAAGTCGCTACCTCTCTCTGTTTTCAGTCTTCATCCAGCGCCTTTACTGAGTGTCCCAAAATCATATCCGTGCCACTAATTAAAGCAGCGTGAGGACGGGTTTAGCGGTGCGCTGTGGGTGTCGGGTTAAAAATGCACCCGTGCCAGCTGCCCCCCCCCCATCCCTGTCACCCTACACCCGTGCACCCCCGACCCCAAGCGACACAGAAAGAGAGGCGCCTCACGCGGGCACCATCTCACAGACATTATGTAAACCCCCCTGTACATCCTGTAAGCGGACCCCCCCTCCTGTTACCTGAAACATCAAAGGTGCTTAAAGAGAAAGAGGAGCATCAAGAAACACAGCATGAGACTCACAGGAGGCTGCCACGGGCCCCCACCAGCCTCTGCGCCTCCCGCCCCGGAGCGCTCTCTCCGAAGGGATGTCAGGCGCAAACCGCGATCAGATTCACGCATCCAACTCCGGAGGCCATGATGTTAACATGCTCATGTCAGCTTCCAGAACCGACAGACACTGTGTGTGCTGCGCCTGCGCATGTGTATGTTAGCCATGTGTATATTACATTGTCGAGACCAAATGTCCCCACAATGTGATAAAAACTTGTTATTTTGACGTGGGGACCATTTTATCGGTCCCCAAAGAGGGAAACTCAACTGTAGTTACAATCAAAAAAACTAAAAATACCAAAAGTCTTGTATTTTTTTTGGTTAAGGTTAGGGCTGGGTGGGGGATAAGGATGTCATTCTTGGGATTAGGGATTTCCTATAGAAGTGAATGGAGTGTCACATAAAGATATATACACAAACGTATATGTGCACGTATGTGTGGTGTGTGTGTGTGTGTGTGTGTGGTGTGGGTGGTGTGTGTGTGTGTGTGTGTGTGTGGTGTGTGTCTGTGTGTGTGTGTGTGTGTGTGTGTGTGTGTGTGTGTGTGTGTGTGTGTGGAGATCTGGGATGTTTGGCTTGGAGTTCTTCACATTCACTGCTGCTCGACCAGCGGGGGTGTTGCTGACAGCTGCACACGCATTTCTGCTCTGCGGGGGTCTGGGGGGGTGGGGGGGGCAGGGGCCTGGGTGCGGCTGCTGATGTCATGGCTGACCGTCAGAGGAGAGACACGGGGGACAGTCAGGACACGTGGAAAAACCCCAAACACACGCAAGGAGGAGGTGGGGGGGTGCAAGCATTCAGTATTAGAGGGTGGAGGGTACAGATATGGCGAAAAGATAGGGTGGAGGGTACAGACACGGTGGCAAGAGAAGGTGGAGGGCACAGACATGGCGGTAAGAGAGGGTGGAGGGTACAGACACGGTGGTAAGAGAGGGTGGAGGGTACAGACACGGCGGTAAGAGAGGGTGGAGGGTACAGACACGGTGGTAAGAGAGGGTGGAGGGCACAGACACGGCGGTAAGAGAGGGTGGAGGGTACAGACACGGCGGTAAGAGAGGGTGGAGAGTACAGACACGGCGGAAGAGAGGGTGGAGGGTACAGACATGGCAAAAAGAGAGAGTGGAGGGTACAGACACGGCAGTAAGAGAAGGTGGAGGGTACAGACACGGTGAAAGGAGATTGAAGGGTACAGACACAACAGTAAGAGAAAGTGAATGGTGTACACGCAGCGGTAAGAGAAGGTGGAGGAGCAACAGCAATGTAAACATATAAACAATGTAATCTGATAAATGGATCTAACCATCCATAATCCAAACACATAGCGGCTTCCTGTAGGGCCTCATTGGGCCAAACCCAAGTGTGAGCTGCTGGCCATGTCAGGCGAGGGCAAGGCCTCTGGGCAGGAGGACACCAGGTTACCCTGGAAACACTGGGGGGGGCAGCCCGCTATGCTAATGCAGAGGTGTGTAGTGCAACACATGCCTCTGATCTCCTTATCTTAGCTGGTCTGTATCACTTACAGCACCATTTTTAAATCTCTGACCCCAAACAGCTTAACGGGACATTAGCTCACAGTCTATAAACAAGCCGATCCATGATGGGGGCCCCAGTGACTACGTGTGACACTGACTGCTAACATGTCGACAGGGAATATTCACAGAGCCACTGAATGAAGCATCTCAAAACTCGTCAGACAAAAACATGCTTGAAATACAAGTGATATGAAAGTGAATTTCTAGGCACATGACCTGCCAGAGAACGGGAGTGAATCCATGGCCGGCGTGTTTCAGCTTCTCTGCTCTCAAAACACAGGATTAAAGTTGACATTAGAGCTCCCTGCAGGAGCGGTCTGGTGGAGGAGGGCAGGGTCATGTGACCAGAGGCCTGGATGGCGCTCCATGGAGTGGACAGACTAATGAGGGTAAAAATAACTGACGCACTGTGGTCAGGAGCAGAGGGTGATAACCAGCCAACATCTTCATAAGCTGACAAGCTTAGCGTGTCTCTGTTCCCCCCAGAACGCCCCGGAACTTTCTGGAACTCTCCGGAACTCCCCGTTTACGATCAAACCATTATTCTTAGTTCCAGTTAACGGTTAATGTGAGCTAAGCTGGTCTGTCAGGTCTCAGAGAAGCTGCCAGCGTTGGGCATGCTTAGGCCAGCCGTGTATAAACAGGATTTTTCTGAGCACATTCTTTGACTAAACAAATGTATATTGTACACATGGCAAGATAGTCCTCTGAGATTTCACAGGCAGCTGGAGTTTCACCTAAAATCGTTTACACAACGCTTACTCACAGGGGTTCTGCAACAAATAGATGAAGACATGTTCACAGTGTTAACAGCACATGTGACCCCCCTTGACCTCTGACCTCTGTCGGGTTGGCTGCCTGACCTTAGCCCTTAGCCCTTAGCCTGTCACTATATATAGTTCCTTCAATCTGCTTTTCAATGCTGTGATGCAGTCTATGGATAAAACCGCCAGGTGAGGAATGTCATTAGGCTAAATAGCACTGTAACATTGGGACTGCAAAAAAAACACACAGCTCCTGGCCCTCACGCTTCTGCTGGAGCTCTCATGAACATCTCAAAGCCTGAATTATACACGTGTAGAGGTGATAACTTAGTGATGAGAGCGTCGCATGATGGATGCAGTGATGATCTATATGGAAATAGTCAGTAATTATACCACACTGGTGGTAATTGAGTGAAATGATGACATGGATGGATTATCTAATGATGTCGAAGTCTCTGTCCCAAAATCAAATATCGGAGAATCATCTGGAACATTATATCTAAAAACGATGAGTGCTTTCAGGGGGCTGGAAATTACCCAACATGCATTGGGCGTGGGGGGATATGTAGCTTGTTTGATCTGGCATGCTGTTCCAGTTTGTCCAACCCTCCCATCCCCGCTGGGCCCCTCCCTGAGAGATAGCGGGTCAGACCCTATCACCTAAACACCTGCATCCTGAGCACGAGGCTGCCGCCCACGCAGATTCCCAGCAAACATCCCCACGCCCTGCCAAAATGGCTGCCACCACCGTCCTCTGTCATTACTCAGCATTGATCCTGACAATGCCTCCCTCCATCATTACTCAGCATTGATCCTGACAATGCCTCCCTCCATCATTACTCAGCATTGATCCTGACAATGCCTCCCTCCATCATTACTTAGCATTGATCCTGACAATGCCTCCCTCCATCATTACTCAGCATTGATCCTGACAGTGCCTCCCTCCATCATTACTCAGCATTGATCCTGACAGCGTTGCTCTCCATCATTACTCAGCATTAATCCTAACAATGCTGCCCTCCATCATTACTCAGCATTAATCCTGACAGTGCTGCCTTCCATAATTACTCAGCATTAATCCTGACAGTGCTGCCCTCCATCATTACTCAGCATTAATCCTGACAGCGCTGCCCTCCATCATTACTCAGCTTTAATCCTAACAATGCTGCCCTCCATCATTACTCAGCATTAACCCTGACAGTGCTGCCCTCCATAATTACTCAGCATTAATCCTGACAGCGCTGCCCTCCATCATTACTCACCATTAATCCTAACAATGCTGCCCTCCATCATTACTCAGCATTAATCCTGACAGCGCTGCCCTCCATAATTACTCAGCATTAATCCTGACAGATCCACCCTCCATAATTACTCAGCATTGATCCTGACAATGCCTCCCTCCATCATTACTCAGCATTAATCCTGACGAGGCAGAAGAGGACACATTTTAAAAACACAAGATATAAGGCATATCCTAAGGGACATCCCATCATCCTGAGACACTAAGGGGTCACTTTATATCCTAAGTGCTACAGACACTGTCACTGACGAGAGATTCCCAGGGAAACGATTAGTGACGTGACAGCATTAGCCAGAGAGCATGTCAGTAATGAGCTTGCTGAAAATGGAGTTTAAGTTTACTAACTGGCTCAGGAACCCTGAAGACGCGGAACGGGGTGTGAATGCGATGAATCCCGCATAGAGCACAAACAGGGGGCCTTCCCCAGACTGAATTCATCTGCAGCACTTCAGGTTTGGTGGTCATTGTCATCATTTGTGGATAGGATAGATAATCATGCCAAGCCAAGTGGCTTGTGGGAAATTGAGGGTCCGTCTTCTGAAATAATAATCAGTTGGGGCAGCATTCCAAAGGGCATTGTCTGGGACCTGGGCTGCTCCGGCACCTTCCCTGGGATCGATCCCAATTCCACCCCCGCCTCCAATTAATTTCCATTCACATGGCATAAGTTGTCTTTAGCATTATAATGTCTGTCCTGTCATGAAGGTTACACCCTGGGTCCAGTTAGAACGTCATATTACCTCACTGTGCCCTGTGCATGGCTGAGATGACAGCAGTGTTTCACTTTCATTCACTCTACAATACTTCACTTCACTTCTGTCTCGTCCACCACGCCTGGCCTTATCCTCCAACGCCCATGTGCTCCTTCAGGCCTGCCGTCAGCCCCACAGAGGGTGTGCTGCTTCCTGTCCAGCTCAGGTGGGGGGGGGGGGTTCCTGACGGGACACGGCGAGGACATCAAACGGGCGGCCATATGGTTCACGTTAGCACCAGGCTGCCATGCTCCACAGCCAATAAAGCGAGCGAGCGTGTTGGGGGAGGGGCTACTGGGGCCTCATTAATCATCATCATCGCCTCACACTTAAACAGGCCAATTGTGAAAAGTGCATGGTCATTATTACTATTATTATCCATTAATATCCGAACTACTGGGTAGAGCCTTTGACTGGCTGCTTCAGCATATCTGGAGTTTTTTTTAATCCCACACAGGGTCCACTGGGGTAACGGGCAGAGAAACACCCTGGCGTAAGTTCCTGATAGTATTGTTTTTAATATAAAATGAAAATCAGCTGTTTTGAATAAACAAAAAGTGTAGTTTTTAATGCAAAGTCAGCCGACTGGTGAAACCTCACATTTCTACATGCTTCTGAAACGGTATGCTTCACAAGAAGGGGCATCGGCCCCGGATTAGCATAGAAGGGGCCCATTTATGGGCGACAGACGTTATACACAGAAATGCATCACTTAACTGGGGCTCTGCACTGAGGCCTCGCTGCCTCTCATTTGCATATGTGATGGAAAAGTGCTGATTTTGCACTCAATGTTTTTCCCCTGCTGAGAGGTGCATTGTGGGTAGCAGATAAACAGTGATAAGACATCACACTGTGGAGGGAGCTTGAGCAGGTAAAGCTCCTGCCTGGTGCCTTATTATCTGATTTAACCTCACTAAGTACAGTGCATTTGAGAGCGGATGCCTGTATCCACAGCCAATGCATTGGGTTGGACATAATTTTCTGGAAGAATGGGCCAGATTTATTATATACAGCCAGTATGAAAGAACGCTCGCCAAACATGTCTGAAGCTGAAGGCGTGTCGTATCATCAATAGCCATCTCTGTACTTCCACATCGTCCAAAACATCTACTTGTTTTCTGAGCTTGCACACCAGGGCAAAATTTGGAGCATGGCATCGCCTTGGCGGGGACATACGATGGCTTTCTAGATGCCATGCCGGCATGCCGCAGGGCCTGGCCTATTCGAATCATGCTCTAGTGTATCACTGCTACAGTGTATCACCGCTCCAGTGTATCACTGTCCAGCCAGTGGCGGTCAAATGGCTGAATGCAGCCCCTAAGCCCCAGAAACGTGTCAAAATCCCTCCTGAATCAAACAGAATCACTCCAGCTGCCTGGACCCTCAGCGCTTTGCTAAAAGGTGAAAAAACGCAGGACACTGTCCCGTGAAAATCCTCGCCCTCTTTCTTGTCTGGAAAAACAAAGGCACGACAGATTCCCAGCCCGGTTCATTTCATAGTAGATATGCAGCTTTATTTGATAACTCCTCTCTCTCAGATGTAATTTATTCCACGCTTTGGCAATTGACCATCTTTGGCCAAACTGAATGGAGCGAGGAATCCCAATAACAGAGATTTCACTGGAGTGGAGCATTAAAGGCAACAAGAGGCTTTTAATTGGCCAGCTATCTGGGGCGAGCCAATCACATTTAGGGAAATTATTCTCTGTAAATATGGATGTACACGCTCAAAATCGTTAAGGGCAATTTCAAGTGGGTAATTGCAGAATTAGCTGCCCGGATTCTTAATGGATGCTGACAGTGAGATTTAACTGCTGTAATGCATGTGAACACTGCCTCTGTGTTCCGGCATGTTCCATCATCGCTGCTCGCTTTTGCAAGGAATCTCATCCTCTGCACTGGATGCTGTTTGCCCGTCATTCATTGCACTGCCACGACACCCGTCTGCCAGCTTTCCCAAAACACGCCATTTGTTCCTCTCCTTCCTGCTGGACTCTGGTGTCTGATGAGCTGGCACAGATGAGCGTTATTTATCAAACACAGAAGCCCGCATCAGCAGGGACTCGGATGAGAACATTTTGGGTATTACGCTCACGTCCGAGCTTTGAAATGATAATCAGTGGGTGAGGAACCACTTCTGCCACAGACAAAAGGACTCTGATCCTCGGTGAAGCCAGTATCTATCTAAGCATGATGGAATGCCATTTAGCATGATAAAAGATGCGCTATGCGTGTGAAAATATACAGTAACAACGGCAATAAACCCGTCATCGCGTCCCCAAAGTCGCTTTATGGCTGCGTTGTCATTCTTGGCCCCAACCGCACACACTGCGAGGAACTCCATCTTCAAGATCAATCTGCAGCATGTCACCCAGGATCTCCCACTGATCACTGGGACGTCCAAACAGGATGAAGAGGCCGGCGTTCTTAGGATACAGACGATGGCATCTTTGACATGTCATACATGGCTTCCCATGGGGCCAATCAGGATGTACTCAGCTAACCCACCAGTAAACAGAAAACCCGGCTATTAGAACTGTTTCACTTCTTTGTATTTCAGATGTCCACAGTGACTTTCCCGCTGTTTACATGCTCTGTCTACACAGCACTAAAGACTTTGAAGGTGAGTCCTTTAGAGTGCAGCGGTCTCCTTCTGGGAGCTGAGTCTGCAAACGTTTTGTCATAAACCTAACCGCCCCCCCCCGGTGAAGTGACAGGCTCCCTTAAATTAGCATGGTGGGAAGATCATTGAAGGGAAGAGAAGGGAAGGAGTCCATGGCCAGTGAGTCCTCAGAGAATGATCAAAGACATTGGCAGCCAATCAGGGACGACGATGGGAGTATTACATAAACCATACTCATTCTGGCAGGCGGAATCCACTCACCTCCAGGGAAGCCACCCCGGACTTGATCTCATTGTTCTGCTACATAGGAACATCACAGGAACAGGTATTGAGTGCAACTCATTTGGGCTGAATGGTTAGAAGGTTCCAGAGGAAGCCGTCTTGGCAGCAGCGGGACAATCGCACAGCACCATACGATACATACATCAAACACAAACCGATCTCAAATGAGGGCGACTTGTGCGATTCATTCCCACAATCCTTTGCTTGAAAACCCGAAGCCATGCATTCCTCAGCTCCACAAGGTAAGAGCATGATTTTAAGGACACCGGCCAATGTAAACAGACAAGCGGTGCAATCGGCCCCTAGCGAGACGCCCTTCTCTGAACAACTGTCACTCTGCCGAAAGCTCACGTATTTCAGCAGCCTATCAATCCATGCAGGCACGCTTCCTGCTTGGAGACAGATCTCCATAAGCTCTGCATTGTTTCTTATTCTTAGTGTCACAGAGAAGCCAGGAGAAAGACTCTCGCTCTGCTCTCTCCATACTCTGAAGGGAAACACTTCTGGCTGTCAGTGAGCTACTGGCTCTGCTAACTGCTAACACGTGTGTGTATGATACACTGGGGGCCGTCTGGGGGCAGAATTCACTGAGCATCAGCTGCACTAATACACCAACCTTTTAGATCACTGCAGCTCTCCATGAGAATCAAATGATTCTTCAGAAAATTCCATCCTTTGTCTCATCAAATCCTCTCATCCATCCATCCATCCATCCATCCATCAGGCCCAGAATCTTTACTGCCACATAACAAAGGCTGGAGAAAATATGTGTTGGCACAGTTTGCCACAGTCAGAGACACCTTGTTAACAGACGATTAACAATGAGGGCATAAGCAGATGGAGACAAAATACAAGGCACAAGCTACACTACAGAGAAGGATAAGTACAAGGTATGTGGTACATCCAAATGCTTGTGCATCCATCCATCCATTCATCCATCCATCCTCCATGCTGCCTGTTCAGTAGAGGGTTACCATAGGAGCTTGTCTGCTGGAGGCGGAGCTTTCTCTCCTTATTCTCGTGATTGAATTCTGCTCCCAAAGGTGCTTTATGCAGCACTCACACATTTGCAGAATAAGCAAGCGATTCAGGCACAGCCCTGGTGTCACCTCCAACGATATGGGGACACTGAAATGCATGGGAAAGCAAAGCTGTCCGCAGAGAGGCCCCCAAAGACTCACTCCGGTTCTTACAAGATCATCAGTTTGGAGAAAGAATCGATCTCGGATGACTGCTAATTTCACTGGGCTTTTTGGGACACATCAAGGTGGTAGCGGTCACCCAGAACTCTGCTGGATCTTCTGGGTATACGATGGACAGCGGTTAGACACCATGGATACAGTCTGCATCACCGGGGTGAAGCCACACAAATACACTTGAAAAGCATCACCACATACTCTGTTCAGCAAGCACTTTTACCCAAAGCAGGGTCAGACAGTCCTGCAGCGACTGAGGCTAAAGGGTCTTCCTCTGGGGTCCAGCGGCGACATCGCTCTGCTCACCCTGGGTTTTGAATCAATGGTCTTCTGATTACAGGCATAGCGTCCAAAACCTTTAAGCCATGCACTGCACCACAAAAGAACTGATTTGGAGAACCCGAGGCCTGAATCCATGTCATCACTACCACGAGATAATCACTCATTGAGTTATTCAGTTCTTCAAACCCTGACAATTTGGGAGAGGGGGAAAAGGAGAAGAAAACTTCCACAACTCGATAACCTCTATGTTAGCTATTTGAATGCTGCTAGGGGAGCAATTTGGCTGCTCAGGCAGAACAATCTAGAACATAATGATTTTTAAATCCATTACGAGTTTGGGCCATTGTCTCACAAAGACAGATCTCAGCTTTGTGCTGAGCAAGGGCCAGATAAATCAAAGTAGGTACAAGATAATAGAGTCTGATATGCACTGAAATATGAGTAATAGATAGAAAATGAATTATATCACCATACATGAGTTCATATTCGAAGTATTCATACGACTGGGATGTATGAAAATGTTCTACTGCTGTTTGTGTCCATGGTAACTATGGGATAATCAAGTGTACAGTACAAAATATACTAACACAAAATATAATCACCATCTTTTCTCACACCCATAATGCATGTGAGATTCAGTTCCCAAACCCCTGATTATCGCCATTCTCATTAACCCACCCTCCATTTTGCGTTTGCATCTTTGGCTCTGCCCTTGTTCCTGTCTCTCGACCATCGTTTCTGCCAAGTCAGAGTCATAGGGTCTGATGCCCCCCCCGCCAACCCCCCAACCCCCCAAAATGCTGTCTTGACGTCTCCAGGCCCTTATGAACTGCCTGTCCTTACTGAAAACTCACGCCCATATCATCACTCATATTCATACCGGCAGCAGTACAGGGGACCGTCCTGAAGAAGACACACAGAAGGCACACAGAAGGACAGGCTCAGAGACTCCTCGGTCACAGGAAGCGGGTGCTAGTCCCGCTTAGTGACTCAGCAGGAAGTGACATCAGAGGCAGTGTTTGGATGGGAAGGGGGCAGGACGACACGCTGGCAGTCAATGTGGGGCAGCTGCTGGGTGACGCCATGGGGGGGCTGACGGGTGACAGGCTAGAGGGAGATAGAGGAGTGGACGGCACCCCCCGCCCCCCAACAGATAAACAGGAAACCTTTTGCGAGTTGCCTTTAAGCGACAGCATGTGAGAGTGACTCAGCGAACTGCACGGAAGCGAAGCCCCGGTTACGCTAATCTGCTAGCGCTCACTCGCCAAACAGCGGCGGCTGCACACTTAGTGCCAATCAACAGGATCCCCGCAAAATGATGACGCCGCCATCGCGTTAGACACTGCTGGAGCAGCTCATTGGGAAAAGTAGGAGAATTCTGGGCAACTCTGGGATCCTGGCTCAGGATGCTGATTAGTCCCCCCCCGGCAAGGGTGAGACATTCCCGGGCTGAAACTCAGTCCTACTCTGGGCCTGACTTTAGATGTTTAGATGCTCGTGGGTGGAGACAGCAATGCCTACTCTCCAGAGTTGTTGCCTCTCTGTGGGTGAGGAAGAAAATGGTTCATCTGAAAACCAAATATGTCAAATGATTATGTAAGAAGATGTGCGATGGCACTGCTGCCTGGGAGTCGAGTCATTTTCACGGCGCTTCTGAAACACCATTGTTCTGCCGCTGGGAATGGTTTCACAGATTTGTAGCTCTGTCACAGGTACCCGAACTTATAAAAAGACATCTTCACACGTAAACAGAAATGTTACACCTTACATACATGCTTAATTTAGCCACAGAAACAGCAAGATGAAACACGTCAGCTACAGACCCGCAAAGGGCCCTTTCACACTGCTGCTTGCTTTGCACTCCAGAAAAACACACGACACACTAATCCTAAGTCATTTAAATAAAGCATTTGCCAACATTAGTGCGATATGAGTCCATCTCGGTCTCCATGGCGATAGCTTCAGCACCTACATAGACCTGCCCCAAAGATGTGCTTCCCCTGTTGACAATATCAAACTTTTTTTCAGGCAAAATAGCTCTTTTTGCTTCTGAACAATCCAAGGAACCAACCAGATCTCTGCACCGGGAGAGACACCATGCCTAATGTTGTGGCTAACGTCGCTGTGGCTAACACCACCGTGACTAACATGGCTAATGTTGTGGCTAACGTCGCTTTTGCTAACACCACTGTGGCTAACGCTGCAGCTAACATCAGGGTTAATGCTGCTGTGCCTAATGCCACCGTGGCTAACATGGCTAACGTCATGGCTAACACCGCTGCGCCTAACATGATTAACGCTGCTGTGGCTAACGTCGCTGTGATTAGCATCACACTGGTTAACACTGGAGTCAATGTTGCCAGGGCCAATGCAAACGTCACGGCTAACGTTGAGGCTAACGCAGCTGTGGCTGATGCCAGCCGGGCTCCCTCCCCAATGCCATGATGCACCGTGTGTGGATGGGCAGCAGGAGAAACGCCATGACAGATGGGGCTCTTCAGAGATAAATCTCAGCTTGGCAAGATTCGCTTCATGAAGGATGCTGCTCCGATTCAGTGCCAACATTCAACAGCGAGCCTGGAGCGGCTCTATCGGCAACACACACACACACACGCACACACTGTGCTGCACACTACACGCCCCACATTTTGACACACTCCCTGCTGACAGGATTTGTGTTTATCTGCCAACATCTGGCGAAGGAGCTGTATTAACGACACGCGTAATTAGCTCCGTATTCACATGCGCTGGGAAGGCTTAACCCTTAGTGCCACCACAGTAAGCTGCGATCCCCCAGCCAACAGCAATGGGGACAATGGAGGCATTGTGGCTTAACTGGAGCCAGGCAGGCCGTCACCTCGCACAGGTGGAGGCATAAATATGGAGGTGATATTACAGAATGAGACACAGGGACGTTGAAATGGGTGCATCACCAGATAAGGATGAAATTTAGATTCCACCCTGAAGAATGCAGACGACTCTGGTGGTAATGCGATCCACCCACAAGCCGTGCCTCACAATGCGAGCGATGCCCCTTGTCACGGCCCGAGCGTCGGGTGACGCCCGCCCATTTGCGTGCTGGTATGTGATGCAGCCATTGGGCCAAAGTCCCCCACCCGGGACCCGGAGGACGGGGGGATAGAGGGGCAATAGCTCCCATCTGCAGCTGCCAGGGGAAAATCATGGAAAAATACTCCCTGAAACAGGCCTGGGTCCATCAGGCTGGGAAAATGCATCTGGGAAGGAATCAGCAAGTGTGTGGAACTTCTGACAACACTGCCACATGAGACGTCGCCATTCATCTCTCTGTCCGACTTCCATGAAATCTTGCAGGAAGGGCCCCCTGGTACTGGACCCCTGGTGAAAGAAGAAACCCAAGAACCCAAGCCGGTAGGAGATGGAACGCATAGAGAAGGCTTCCTAACACACAATGAGATGAGATGTGAAAGATCGTGAACCCGATGGAGATGGAACGCATAGAGAAGGCTTCCTAACACACAATGAGATGAGACGTGAAAGATCCTGAGCCCGATGGAGATGGAACGCGTGGAGAAGGCTTCCTAACACACAATGAGATGAGATGTGAAATGAGACATTTCACCAAAATTGAAACTCAACACCCACTGGAGTGAAGCTTTCACAGCTACCAGATACAGCTTTTCGTTTTTTCCTCTTTTACTGAAGGAAATGTACGTTTGTAAGAAAGCAGGTCAGCTAGTCCCTGGAGCCACTGGGGGTTTACGATCTTGATCAAGGACCCAATGATGAAATCACTCTGCTGACTTTGGGATTAGACCCAGTGACCTTCTGATCAGAGGCACAGCATTCTAACCCACCAATCCACACAAACCTTAAAGAGTGCCTCTTATAGAGTGGAGCGGCTGTTATCCTACCATGGAGAAGCAGCTTCCTGGCAGGTTGCCTTAATTTTACTCCTGATCTATAGTTCAGTCTTCACACTTTGCCCTCCAGCATTGAGGCTGTCCCTGCAAAAATCCCTGTGGCGGCATCAAACTAGGATGGCTGCAGCGAGTCACACGTCAGTCTAAAACCGTCACCTGACCCAGCAGCACCCCTTGCCGTCACTGAAGGGAATGACCAGATAATCTTTTTGAAATTGCATCCCGCTCTCCTGTTAGTCGCTGAGAAAAAGCAGAGAATAATTGCTTAATGCATTATGGGTAGAGACTGATCACTGCACACTGCGCCAAGATCCTAGAGCTGGACAAGTTCAGTCCAGTAAGGTATGGTTACTAAAGTCATCCGGTAACTGACTCTGTAGGTCCTTAGCTGTAGAAGGCCATTTTGATTCAGCTAAGTCTCTATATACCACCATGGGAATGTCTGCAGCAGTGCTGATATGGTAAAATCCGTTTATGGGATGAATACGGGGTCATCATGATGCTTGCATGAACTAATTCCTGAAAACTGGAAAATAAAACAAAACCAAACAGATGGAAGACCTGACACTTTCTCAAAGGCTGGATAAACTTAATGTATCCTTTTCAATTTCCATTCATCTTTTTTATTGTGGACAGACCCGGAGACCTTCTTCACGCGAGTGCCAAGGAGATTCAGTAAAGCTATTGGATCTCCTCTCCCCTAAAAGTGACACATTCTCAAACCTAGACTAGACACACTAGCACTAGGAACAGCAAGTGAGCAGCTTCCGCGCGGGGGGTCTCCTCCCAAACGCACAGACCACCCGTCATCCCTGCATGCAGGTCAGTCCACCCCCCCTGCACCCTGTACCTGACCATCCCATATATCAGCCACCACTTAAATCTGCCCCTTCGCTTTTAAAGTTAAATGAGTGTATATGTATTAGAAATATATCTTAAAAAGTTAAAAAACATCACATTTAACCAGCTGCTCCACGTGGAGTCCTTGTAAAAATGTTACCCTTTAACGTTTATTGACTTTTTTCCAGTTTCTCAATATCAAAAATAAACTTATAAAGTTATATAACCTTTAAGGATTAAAAATCTGAAAGAGAAACGTAAGGGGAGAGTATGTGGATGAGGTCGTGGCCCTAACTCAAGGCCTTTGGAGGCAGGAAATGTGAAATATGATTAAAATGCATGGAATAATATTTTCCAAAGAACCAAAAATGAATAGAATTAGAGACGACTGTTCTTCTCCCCATGTCAGTGTTCTCAGCAACCATCTCCAAGGGCCAACATGAATATTTTCACTGCATCCTCAAAGAGGGATATCAAAAATACTCCGAAGCTGAATGTAAAAAGGTAAACAGTGTTTTATTCATGAGATACAAATATGAAACAGCCAGATGCACTTTGCTGGGCTGAATGTGTGCTGGAGTAATTAGCCCTGATTGAGATATTATTTGAACAAGCTACATATTAGAATACATTATCTGAGGATTTCTGTGAAATGTATTATTAGGGAATCTGTACAGGGCAGGGGACACCCTGCATGGGACGCCAGTCCATCATAGGGTACGGGGCAGGGGACACCCTGTACGGGACGCCAGTCCATCATAGGGTACGGGGCAGGGGACACCCTGCATGGGACATCAGTCCATCACAGAGAAATAGGCAGGGGACACTCTGGATAGGATATGCCCTGTCCATCACAGGGCATAGGTCAGAGGACACCCTGGAACCTGATCACCTTGTATTCATACACAGTGCCTGACCTCAGTGTTTACATACACAGTGTCTGATCCCCTTGTATTCATACACAGCGCCTGATCTCAGCTTGTATTTTCAGCTGAAAGCGCAGCCTCTCTCTCTGTATGTCTGCACTGCCCCTGAAAGTAAATCAGACCAAAGCTGCCCTTTATTACTGCTGTACTGTCTATATTTCTGTGTCCTTAGGCACTATATTTGGGCTGCATCAGAATTAGCCACTGGATCTGCCCCGGAGAGAGTGCTATGGACTGGGGGACAATGGGGGACACTGTCCCTTCTCAGCTAGTCCTGCCTCCAGTAGCACGTGTGACTAACACTTCCCGATGTCCGACTCCTTTGGGGGTTAGGGGAGTTATCCACACTGCTGCACTGCCACTCCGCTTTCCAAAGAAGTCTCTGCTTTTCCCGAGATAAATAGAAAAGAGGGAACAGCACCACCCTCAAATCGATGGGGGGGGGGGGGGGTACATTCTCAGCTCCGGCCTGCAGGGAGGAGTCCTTTGTGGGATGCCCCTGTGAGTGTCTGACTCAGCGGACTCCTGCTTGCTGAAGAACTGTTTTGTTTTCCCAAGCATACCATGGACTTCATCGTGTTGAACAAAGCCAGGATCTAAACGTGAATAAGGGGCATAATAAACTGGAGTCCTTACTGGAAGCTGCACTGGAGGCCATACTGGAGTCCTTACTGGAAGCTGCACTGGTGACCTCATTGGAGCAGGAGGAGTGATCCTGGAAGGAAGCTATCTACTGCAAGTGCCCCCGGATGGAGGCGGATGTATCCGCACTGTGGGCTCACAGCCTGGGCCCGGCCCCGGCCCCAGGGTCCCCCGTCATCTTGACCTGGAAAGTTGGCTGGGAGACAGGAGCAGGTTCCTTCTTTCGTACATTTTCCCGTTGGGGGGTAAGAAGTAATCAGAGAATCCACAGGAGTCCTCCTTCTATGTCTGACTCTTCACAGACACTCCCGACACAGTTAAACCACATTTGCTTGCGCCCCCCCCCCCCCCCGGAGCTGCAAGTCAGCTGGGCCTGTTTCAACAGGGCAGCTCTGAAATAACAAACAGGAGAAGGATAATTGGCCTCAGCGCCAAACTCAGCCTTCATGCCGCAAACGTGCCCCCATGCCGGTGGCCCTTTACACTGAACTTACCACATTATTACCATGGTTAATCATTGGCATGAAAACTGCACGGACAGTCTTTGCAATTAGTAATTAATACTAATAATAAAAATCAGTACAAACTGTAAACAAACTATGAAGTACATCACTGGCAAATGTGAAAACATGTCACATTCCATTCTACAGATATCATAACAGGAAAACAAAATTCCCCCTCCAGCATATATCACCAATGTCACAGGGCATCCTTAGTGACTGTCACTTTGAGAGCTGCCAGGTCATGTGACCAGCCTCCAGCATCACATGCCCATGGCGGCCCCACCGTGAAACACAAGCCAGGCTGCACTTCCGCGTGGCGGGAGCAACCCGATAGCATGGTCTGCATGGCTCAGAGAGAACAATCCAGAAAAAGTGATCGATAGAATTACATATCCAGGAATGTATAGAAAAGGCTGGAAAGACAAGAGATTTAATGCGGAAGAACTGTCAAGAAAAGGCATGCAGGACACATCAGGCTGACCGAGAGGCAGACAGGCAGGCAAAGAGACAGACTGACCGAGAGGCAGGCAAAGAGACAGACTGACCGAG
>JAODJW010000062.1:32636150-32646618 GCA_026777045.1 Hyperopisus bebe
CAGGCTGACCGAGAGGCAGACAGGCAGGCAAAGAGACAGACTGACCGAGAGGCAGGCAAAGAGACAGACTGACCGAGAGGCAGGCAAAGAGACAGACTGACCGAGAGGCAGGCAAAGAGACAGGCTAACCGAGTGGCAGACAGGCAGGCAGGCAAAGAGACAGGCTGACCGAGAGGCAGACAGGCAGGCAAAGAGACAGACTGACCGAGAGGCAGGCAAAGAGACAGACTGACCGAGTGGCAGACAGGCAGGCAGGCAAAGAGACAGGCTGACCGAGCGGCAGGCAGACAGGCAGACAAAGAGCCACTAAGAGAGCCAGCAGAGTCCATCATATGCACTTGGACCCTCATTACACCGTTAATCAGCCCCCCACCTGGGTACAGCTTGAAAGCACTATAACTGGGCAGCTGCTTCACCGTGGAGGTCGCAGCATAATCACTGGGCTTCTAAACCCTGCAAGCATCTGAGCAGTTAATCTGCTTTATTACTCATGGTAGGGGTGTCTCCTTTGTGAAATTTAAGTCTTTTCAAAATGACTTTCAAAAGTCCTTTCTGTTATAAGCAAATAACCGTGAGAGTTTCGATGCATCGATTGGGGCCTGGCCTTTATCACACACATGCTTTCCACAAGCCCTCGTAAAGCTGTCACCAGCCCAGGCTTCACAGGGAACGTTCCGGAAACAAGGGGCTTAACATAAAGATAAGAGTGGGGGCCTCCCCCAGGTGTCACGTGACGCAACGGGACACCTGTGCAGCACTGCACCCCCTGTGGCTGAAGGCCAGGAGGCGTTACATACGTGCAGGGAACACGGCAAGCTGAAAGGTCACAATGACATCTGACAGCAGAGTCACATTCAGAAGAAAAATAATGTGACTGGGACACGCGTGGAGGCTGAACATGGAGCTGAACCTCTTTAGTAAACATGTGGTTGCCATTCCCCTCCCCTCCCCTCCCCTCCCCTAATCCCTGGATATCCCCACGGCTGCGCATTAGCACACTGATGTTACCGGGGTGACGACAGAATGTAGATAAAGTCATTCCCTAAGCAATGGGTCACATGCTTAGACCGGCCTGTGTGAATCACTGGCTACTATTATGTTATAAATCAGACTTATGTATTCTGTGCACTACCACCTGTCATTTGCCACTGCCAACTGTACTAAATTTATGGATATTTGTGATTAGCACTTAATGTCTAATGTCTTATATCCATGTTTCTTGGTGCTGGGTAACCAAGCATTTCACTGCACATTGTGTGCAACTCTGTATCTGTCAAATAAGACTGATATGTTGTTGATTTGATCAGTTGCTAAATTTGGAAATTCTCTCTCACGTCCAAGAAAAAAAACAACGCTGTATATCCTTTGGCAGGAAACGGGCATCTTCAATCTCACTGCGTCTCGGCTAATGGTTCTGTTGCCTGCATGTGTGTCTAAACACCGGTGTGGTTATGAGATCCATCTCCATCACTTAGGCCATTCATCACACTCCAATGGCTCATAAACAAACTCGGGACTCAAATACCTCCGCTGGAATGCCATCTCTCATCTGCTGCTCAGATGTAACCACCACAAAAACCAGCGCGAGCTCTTGATGTTTGAGGAGGCCACATCTCAGGGCCTGGACGTGTTTTTCCTGGACAGCACTGCGAAGCACGTCGGGCTGATTGGCGTCAGCTCGGAGCCGCACGGTCTTTGCGGCGCAGCGGGTTCCCCTCATGACGAACGCTACTCCTGTTTGAGCAAATCGCTGCAATAAATGCGCAAGCGGCTTAAAGGAAACACATGTAGGGGTGAGATGCTGGACACGCATTAACTATCCCACAGGGGATGGAGCACTTTGCTTTAATTTCCCTTAATCCTCTCATTAAATTAACCCTGATATACACAGAGGATCAACAGCAAGGACCACTGGAGCATGACAAGAGTTTTCTGTGAATTTCTCTCAAAAATGTGTGTTACATAAGACCTATCCAGCAGTGAGATCTTTGCCAAGCTGGACCCGGTCATGCAATACCGAGCTGGTATGAATACGGGCTGAGATGTGTTCAAAGCCAGGCGAATGACACTAAAGCGACTTCACCAATGGACTGTAGGCACCCTTACATCCCCCAGGGGGCAGTAGAGAGTGCAGAGCACAGACAGCATCCAGACAGCCTGAGATGGCTGCAGTGAAAGACATCAGCATTGTACAGCTTTTGGTGACATTCATTGATCTAACACAAAAAAAAATCATTAATAGTTTCACAGATGCGTCAGTATATTTAGTGTCTCTTAAATAAGGGGAAAATGGTGCTGGAGGTTATCTGCTGCGTTTATTTGTGTCTGTGCTGTGAGTCATCAGCACCAGCAAGCCCAGAACACCACAGAGAGTGGGATGCAAACTTCAGCCAGAGAAAATGGCAGCAGATCAAAGAGGAAATGCACAGAAACGTTTAAAAACGGCACTAAGAATCACCTACAAAGACAATCATCCTTCTATAAAATGTTATACAGTATAAATAAAAGGCACATTTTCCCTTTCATGCCCATCTGTATAACACCCTTTCTGCAAACAGGGATAACATTCCACGTGGCGTGACACACGTGTGCTCCCATACACGCATTCTCACACACGCTATACCTTTCATGAATTGAGATGTCAGTCGTGGTCTCTAAGTAACCTATCAGTATGTCAGACACCGTCACCCTATGGCTGCTCCCACAAGCCTGTAAGGCAAGAGTTATAAATCTCAGCTATGATCACAGGCCGTTATCAGCCCCACGCAGACAGCCGCCTCTTTCACATACAGACGTACCTTCAGTCCCGCCTACTGTCATCATCCTGCCAATCAGTAACCCCCCCCCCCAACCCGCTGGAGTCCTGCAGGAGAGAGCAGCCGCCATCTGTACAACCACAGACACCTGGGTCAGCATTCCGTCCCTCTAATATTCACTCTCTGCTGATTTATGGACATTTCTTACAAATGAGAAGGTGGAACTGGCAAGGCAAACTGACTGGACCAGGACCTCCTGCTGGAAGCAGCCCCCCTTATCCATAAGAAGCAGGTTCAGCCAGTGGAGCGATTGGGGGTTAAGGGCTTTGCTCAGGGTATTACAGACACAGGGCATGGTGCAGGCAGGAAATGAGAGCGACGGCCCACTTATGGTTCTAAGACAAGGCGGGTTATTAAACAAAATGGAACACCATGTGGTAAAACACAATAAAAGGGCCACGTGGGGTCAAACGCAAATGAGAGAAACAAGAACTAACTGCAAAAATATCAAACAGTAACGAGGGGAAGAGAGCAACAACACACACAGTAACTTGAACACAATGACTGACTTAAGAACCGAGACAGACAGTTAAATTCAAAAGGTAACTGGGCTAACGAGAGGGGCAAGGTGTGGAACATCAGACAATCACGCAACAGCAACAGCGCAGGGAAAACAGGCAACGGGTGTAGTAAGTTATACTAATGAACACAAGACTAGGGAAACAGAACAAACACTGAAATTAAGAAATCCTAATCACACACTAGGAATTCAACAACATATAGGAACATGGGGAACATAATAAAACAAGGCAGAAGCATCACAAGGAGAACACAGAACTCATAAACACTAGGAAGAACAGAAAAAAACAATAGATATATGAAACAGGTGAGAGTGGTTTGTGTCTAGCCTTAAGCCCATGACCAGAGAGTTCCAGCCTCCTCACCACACTCTCACCTGACCTCTCTGGGTGGGGGGGGGCATCACCCTGACCATTCTGGGCAGATCTGATGGGGGGGGGGGCAGTTCTGTTCTGTTGGCGCCAGTTGCCACGGAACCCCGCCACCCCCGGCAATCCAGAAACCAGTTGCCACTGTGGCTTTGTTTCCATAGGACGGGGTACTGGTTCTGATCCGCTGGACTTGGGGTTCACTTACACCAGGGGTGGCCAATCTTATCCACAAAGGGCCGGTGTGTATGCAGGTTTTTGGGGTAACCTGTAGGTCAGCTGTTCAGGTGTGAGGACTCCTCAGCCAATCAGTCCTCTAATTAGTAATATAATTAGGGAGCTGCAGCAAAAACCCACACACACAGCGGCCCTTTGCGGATAAGATTGGCCACCCTTGACTTACACCAAAGAGGCGGCTTTTACAGGAGACCCTCCTAAAGACGACCATTTCCTCGAGGTCTGCATGAGGCAGACCGCAAACTGGGCATCCTGGCAGGCGGATAACCTTCCTGCATCGCTGGTTACGCACATTACTGACTGCAACTGTAAGTGCTAAAACCCTCGAACAGTATCTCCCCATGTCTCTGGCCAGAGAGCCTCTTCTCTCATTAAGGCAATGACATAACATGAAATATTCCACCTCCCGGCGTTTGAAGTCACCTGGGAAATGGCTGGGTTCCGGCAGCACTGAGATTAAACCTGGGTCAGTCTGCTTTCATGTCTGTCCCGGTGATATACAGACATATACAAAAGTGAGATACTTATAAACAAAGAGGTATTCCCCCCCCCCCCCCCCCAGATCACAGGGCAGGAGGAACTGGCTTTTTTATCTGGAGGAAAATGATTTTGCCCTCAGAGTGATCCAGGAGGAATACCCAGGCCTGTGTTACATGGTTCTCAGCTAAATTAAGACGCACAAATCATCACAAAGAAAATTTAGAAGGAGACGAGAGGAGGTACAGTGATGAGGTACATCATGCCAGACAGGGGGGCCTTTGCATTTATTTAGTTTCGAGGTACCTCCTTGAGTGTGGGGGGGTTTCAGGCCAGTGATGGGGTGTAGGGGTGACCTCAGCCTTGGTGGGGGGAGCAGGTATGGAAGAGCATTTAAAGTTCCTGCTGATTCTCACGCCTGCAGCTACAGATTCTTCCATGAAGGAGCCAGTGACAATGTGACAGACACCTGAGCAGGCCTGTCTGTCTGCTGTCTGACAGCCCCCCCCCCCCTCGCGGGAACGACATTAACAGCGAGTAGGACCTGTTAACGAGGCTGACCTCCTGCTTTGAAAGTGAAGTCCTTCAAAGCTCTACCTGCCCCAGCTGGGCTCAGTGGGGTGTGTGTGTGTGTGGGGGGGGGGGGTGATCCGGTGTCTGGGATCTTACCGTGACCCCCCTAAGAGTGGCACTGAGTGCACCCCACCACCCCCCTGCTTCTGCCTGCCTGCTGATGTTAAGTGAATCTGTGCTCCACTGACCCTGGGAAGCTCTGTGTTTGGCCAGCTGTTATCGTCTCTGGGCACAAGGTACTTAATGCTTTTCCCAAGCTTCACCACCAGTGAGACACCCAGCCCGGTTTGGCACAATGGCCCGCAGAAGGGCGCCCCACTTTTCAGCCTGCTAGGATCATGTGATCATCTTTCTCACTCTCACCGACTCGCACTGGAATTACGATTCCTTAACAGAAGGCATCCGTCTGCATCATTGTCATGTTCTCCACTATCTGAAAACATTTGTGCTGCATCGAAGGTGCTCAGTGAGGAGTTTAATGGAGTGAGTCATCTTCCAGTTACACTTCACACATTGCCAAAATTTCTAGTAGCTCAGCATAAAAGTCATTGTTGAAAGTGCACAAAAGCCCAGTAGGGTGCGTGGTACTTAAGGACACTACCTTGTAATTCTGTAGCAGAGGTACCCTAGAGCATAAGCAAAACATCCAGCTGTAGAAATGACTGAAACGATCAGTCTGTGTAGACAGGAGGGTCTCAGCATGGGGTACACCGTGACCCGAACCCAGGATCTGGGTGCGTTCTGTGGAATGGAAGGCCGGCCACGTGTGGGACCCACGCCTTGTACCTGGGACCACGGGTGGCCAAGCAAACACGGCCAAGGTCAAGCCTTGTGGAGCCGGGTGAGTTGGCAGAGCGCGCCGTCCGTCTCTGCAGGCTAGGAGGGGGCATTTGGCTCGGCGGTGGGGCTGGAAGCAGATCAGATGCGAGGCAGAGTAGGGGGGACACCGAAACTGGGCAGGGGTGGTGGGGGGATGGGCTGGGATCCAAACAGGACCACAGCACCAGATAAGCTTTCAGTAGCCACCCTGAAACAGGGTGAGAGCAAAACCTATGGAAAATATGCACCATATGAGAGATGTTCAGACAGCTCTAAGCCTGGCAGGACGTGGGGACAGGAAGCAAGGGATAGGAATCGGGAGACAGGAAGCAAGAGACAGGAAGCAGGGGACAAGAAGCAAGAGACAGGAAGCAAGGGATAGGAAGCAGGGGACAGGAAGCAAGCGATTAGGATGGGGGACAGGAAGCAAGAAACAGGAAGCAGTGGACAGGAAGCAAGGGATAGGAATCGGGGGACATGAAGGAGGGAGCAGGACGTGGGGGCAGGAATCGGGTGACAGGAAGCAGGAGATTTTTCCAGTACAGGCAGCTCTCGACTTAAAACTGACTGAGGTAAATCCAGACTTTTGCAAAAAATATCATAGATAGACAGGACTTAGGAAGCACTAACACAAGGGTAACATAAGAGTTGTCAGTTGAGAACTGCTTCCCATTCACCCCAGAGTGGGACTTCTTAGCCAATCAGTGACTACCCCACGCAAGAAGACGGAGAGAGAGGACCAGAAGACCCATGAGGCCCCAGAAGTCCCGTGAGGAGGGCGCTGTGTACGAAGCAGCTGGATAAGGTCAGCACAGGTCAGCAGCAGGGTGATTTACGAGAGTGACCCCTTACAGCTGGGGTCATGCAGGACCCTGTCAGATCAAAGAGGAACCTGGTTACATCACGGAGGCAATCTGCAGCTCCTCTGCTGCTGTGGACAGAGGCAACATGCATATTCTCACTCTCTCGTGACTCACTGACGACTTTACCATCTAAATCAACATGGGCCTCCCCCAGGAGCCGAGTTATGTGACAGGACAGAACAGCAGATTTACCATACACCAGCTTTCAAGGCCTAAGATCATCAACTACAATATCTACAATCTAGAAGTCGGAAAAATGTTACCCTGCTATGCATTATGCAGGAGTGACTTTATGACATTTAAATGTCTTTGTTATTGCAGATATGCCATCACAAATTATTTCTTTTTTGATATTTATCTCCTTAATATTCTCTTTTTTCAGTACATTCTATTTGTATCCTGTGTCTTTTTTAAATTACCTGGTAATATGTCTACTTGTATTCGCTTTCTGTCTTTGCACTCTGCCTTGATCCATGTAATATGTTTGTTTGTCTGCACTTTATGCACCTCGCTGCTGTCTGATATCCAGAAGGGTTACTGTCTGTGTTTAGCCTGTTTCTTATTGCTCGAGTTAAGCTACTTCTTCAGGGGCAGAGATGGATGGTAGAGATGCTCCTCATTCCCGTGACACCTGCCCTGGACAGTCACCAGCTACCTGAGAGCAGATGGGAACCTTCCGGAAGTCTCGCCAGCAGGGGGTTAACATGCTGCCTTTGGAGTCTGTTCCTGCAGCCCCAGCCCTCTGTGAGGCACTGACACTTTACATCATGGGGTCTCAGGTATGAGCACACGCACACACACACGCACATGCACACACACACACACACACACACACACATGCACACACACATGCACACACACACGCGTTGTGTAATCTTTATGGGGACCGCTCATTCATTTCTATGGGAAAAATGCTAACGCTAACTATGACAACCTTAACCCCTACTCAGTCCTAACCATAAGTAACCAAGCAAAATAGAAAAGTTTTTGCATTTTTACTTTATTCATTGCAGTCACAGATTTTTATTAAATTGAGTTTTCCCTTATGGGGAACAGGACTTTGTAAAAGGCATTTTAATTTATATGTACAATACAGCTGGTGACATTTATATAAATGCAGTCCATTTACAATACGAAAACATACCTCATTGGAAATTTTTTTAAATTATATGTGACAGTTAAACAATCGCTATTAAGTCAAAGGGCTAAAGAAAACAGCATAAATAATGGTCAATAGAAAAAAAAAACAACAGGCATTTTGTACAAAAAAAAAAAAAAAATCAACCTAAACAGCCATAACCTGATGAGCAGCCCCATCACAGCCAACGTGAGTGTGCGGGGGTGTACAGCATGGCGGGGCAGGGGAGGGGGGGCATCCTGCCAAGCACCTGCTGACTCAGCCCCTCACACACCCTACTAGGGGCAACGTCGAAGCAGGCAGCTTTAGGACCCATGGGAAACCCAACGGGGATGGGACTCCGCCCCATGCCTCCGGTTCCGGCTCTTCTTCTTCTCCTGCAGGTGCTTCCACTTGCCAGCAGAGGGCACTCTATGCCACGGTTTCCGGTCCCGGAGCCACACCTGCTCGCAGTAGCGCTCCACGACGGGTAGCGGGCTCCCAGCCAGATGCAGGTAGCCCTTGTGACGTGGGGGTGGCTCCGCAGGAGGGTCTCCGGAGCCCAGCCGGGTCCCGTCAAGTATCCGCAGTGTCATCCTCAGGACTGTGCGGACGAGGCGCTGCTCCTGGGCCACACAGTGGTACATCCCTGCATCTCGCCGCCGGAGGTCCCGGATGATCAGGCCCAGGTCCGTCTGCACCACCCTGTCGTCCGGCTGCACCTGCCGGGGTGATCACAAGCACAGACATCTGCCGTCAACGGGGGGGCAACATACCGGAAGGGAGGGAACAAGAAGCATGTGACGATCAGACTAGAGAGGAAGAAAGTCAGTAGCATGCGGTAGCAAACCGGCCAGCCCCTCTGGTTCTCGTTTCCCAGAATCCCAGGGAGGTATCATTATAGTCAATTAGGCTAAACAAGCGCAGGCTAATTTGTCCAATTCTCCCGCACATTATGAGCAGATGACTGTTGTGGGGGAGGGGGGGCACCGTAACAACAGCAGCATGTCCCCTTCGGTCACAGAGCCCAAACCGACAAATCTATTCAAGCTGTGCGAAGCACGTTGATGACCGGAACGGAGGGAGAGCCAATCAGGGCCCCTGAGGGGCAGGTCAAAGGTCACCCCCACTAAAGCGCCTATGCGCTGGGGACATGCCCCGCCCAATGGCTTTTACATCGCCCCACTTTCCAACAATAGAGGGGCGTTCATGTCACGCAGTTGTCAGGGGCTAAGAAAACACAGATGTGGGGGGGGCAGCTTTCAAAGAGGAGGGCAGCCGCCGTGTCAGAGGTTGACTACGCTCTGCTTCCTGCTCATCTTCTCGGGGGGGGCGGCTACCAAGAAGCAGGACTCCGTGTACACCAGCCCCCCCCGAAAGCCGGAGCTCCTGCTCAGGCACAGTGTGGACGGAAAGGGTCACACGCCAGGGGGTCCAATTTAAGGCGTATGCTTTTCTAGCCGTTCTGTTTGGGGTTATCGGTGTGTTAGAGTCAGGCTGCCTCCATCCCAACTGCCTGATTAGAGCTAAACTCCTGCTGGTCAGTCAAACCCAGGTTCCAATCCCAGGGTCAGGAGAGTGGTTTCACCATTGGGTCCTTCAACAAGACCCGTAACCCACAATTGGTCCTGGGATTTTCTGACCCTGCTTCCTCAGGGGAAAAAAAAACAAAAACATTGCTTTGGATAGCAAGATTCAAGAGGTTTATTTGTCACGTACACAGTTGTACACATACAACATGAAATGAAATGTAACCCAGGTGTGAATATGAGAATAGGAACATAGGAAAAGAGAGTAAAATATAAAATATATGAAATATATTCAGCTGTATATAATCTATACATAAATCTGCTAAATAAGTGACATATTCTGGTCTATCACTGTTGTTCATTTCTAAACACATATAGACATAGACAGGTACATATTTAGGACCCAGTGGAATCCAGCTTAGTCAGGAAAGCAGAGGTAATGGGAATAGCAGGCGTCATCCAGCTGGGGGCGCCATACAGCTACATGAAGCCACGGTCCAGATGCAAGGCCTGGCCAGCTAGATGGACCTGCATCTCCTCTGCCCTGACACACCTCGGCCGTTTAAACACTCCAGCTTAGCAAGCCTGACACACGTGGCTGTAAATCACACGCCAAAAAGACAGGGGGCACCGGAACACGCACAGGGGCAGGGGGGGTCAGACGCAGGCCCTGGAAGCGGCTCTGGCGTAAATCTCCGAGCCGCACCGGATCCCAGCGCTGCCATAAACACCGTGGCTGTAATGTATTGAATGCCAATGGGATCCAATTCAGTTCCAATTACCCATGATATATTTCCCAGGAACATCCTGGACATTTCTGCTGTGTCTGGGCACGGACTTGTGTTTGCAGCTGATCCAGAATCAGCTCTCCTGACGGAGCCTCAGGCCGCCCTGCCAGGGCATGGACTCGCGATTCTGCAGCTGATCCAGAATCAGCTCTCCAGATGGAGCCATAGGCTGCCCTGCCTGGGTGCAGAGCTGTGATTCTGCTGCTGATCCAGGATCAGCTCTCCTGACGGAGCCACAGGCCGCCCTGCCAGGCCACGGACTTGCAATTCTGCTGCTGATCAAGGATCAGCTCTCCAGATGGAGCCATAGGCTGCCCTGCCTGGGTGCAGAGCTGTGATTCTGCTGCTGATCCAGGATCAGC
>JAODJW010000062.1:32664548-32677361 GCA_026777045.1 Hyperopisus bebe
CCCCCCCCCCCCCCCCCCAGCCCCCGCGACTGGCTATACAGTCAATCAAAGAATGAAGACTTACGAAGACATAATTAAGTACTGCTTCCCCTATGCAACGTGCTGTGTATAAATCCTAGCATAGGGTGGCACCGACTGAAGTTCTGAGGTTATCGCACCAGCTGTTCTTGACAGCTGCCAAATGCCTTGGATTTCTCGCATGCACTCATAAGCAAATAGTGTGCGGCGCCGTTTGCACAGATTACACGCGGCGTGTAAATGCTTCTGCTATCTGCGGCTGCTCCGTTCGAGCGTGGACCTGGAGCAGCGCCGTGTAATCGTCTCTCAACTTCACACAGAGGAGTTCGTCTGTGTTTAGATAAGTCAACGGATCAACTAGCTCAAAATCCGAATTTTTAATTTCAGTAATTTTCCTTTATGTTACACGATGCGTTAATGGTCAGGATCTGTTTCAGCTCATGCGCTGCTTTGTGCAGGATGGAGCCGCAGGACAGGGAGGATTTAAGCAAAACCAAATGACTTCGGCAGACGCAAATCTGACTAGTGGTTCCATTAACTGAACAGAACTTGGGTTTTAGTAGTTCTAAAAGAAATTCTAAACGGTAAGAAATCACAGTAAAAAAGCAGCGTGAAGCCAGCACAACAGCATCAGTTGGAGACGCCCTCTAAGCCACATGCACACGGGAGAGTGCAGAACAAAAAAGGGCTGCAAACCAACACCACCCCGTGCGCCTCGGGAGGCTAGACAAGCCAGAGACAGCCCAGCAGTGGCACCTGGGTGTCAGGACCCCCGGGGTGAAGTCCTCATTAAAGTCCACATTCTAGCGGTCAGACTCAAGAGAAAAAAAAACCATAGAAAAAAAGTGTGTTCAATACGCGCGTTTTGCATGGTGACGGACAGTGTTTCTGTTATGGACATTTTTGGATAAGGGAGCTGCATGGACGTTATTAGAGTCATTAAATCGGTATGTTTTATGTGTACAGACAGCGGTTTTCCGCATTTTTATGGACACGACATGCATGCTTTTCCTACCCCAACACACATATTTGGCTTCGGAAACCTAACGGCCGACATCAGCTAATCTTCTGCACTAAGCTACTGGGATCCTGCCAGATTCGCAAGAACAACAAAAAGCATCTCAGAAGATCACCTTATTTCAGCGGCTGAAGTCTTGGAAACTGTGTGTGTGTGTGTGGGGGGGGGGTGCAATAAGTTAATTGGGAGCTTTGATTTATATGGAGAAAAGTCATAAAACTTAAAGGTGTTAAACAGCTCCTTAAAGAAATCTATTTAAAGTATCATTATCCAGACCATTAACCCCAGACAAGCAATTTTATCGGCAGACTTGTAACTTCCACACCAACAAGATACAGAGTAACTTCTGGGTGGGGGATCCTGTCATTGGGGTTGATGGTAGACTTAACCCTTCTTTTAAAAAAAGGAATAAGCGCTTCAGTAATACACATGCCCCAGTGAATTAGCTGCACTCTCAGTCTACCTAAAACACCAAGTTAAACTTCTCGGGTTAAATAGCCGCTAAAATATACACATGTCTGCAAACATAAGCTATTAATCAAAAGTTTCATTATAAACATTCACGTCAGACTCTAAGAAAACGCTCCAGTATTGAATATTTTAACCATCTCCCAACACTCGGGAGCGTCGCATATTATACGCTATATTTATTCCCGGCTGTGTCACAGTAAAAATTAACCACCTGCATTCCGGTTACTAACTAAACCAGAGTGAATACATGAAGGAGATATAAGTGCATTTAAATGCAACCTACCACTTTTAAACGATGAAACTTGAAGCTGAGAAGCGCTGGAGACCTTCACCGTGCAAGACAGCCTCACTCCGCAGTAACTTTCCCGACACCAAAGCAGCGAATTTAAAGTGGCTCCGGACACCTCCGCAGTCACTTTAGAGGGGCTCCCGACACCCCAGCAGCGAGTTTAGACGGACCCGGTGATAGCCCAACTTTCCCCACGTAAGTGCGCCGCGGACAGCTGGTCCACCAGTCCCTGGCAGCCTGCAGGGAGGAGTCACCCTGGGGGAGGCAGCGTGTCTACCTGCCCTGAGTTTAAAACGAGCGCACTATACCAAGAACGTAGCCAGACTGTGTACAACTGGGTGGCCAGACTAGAGTCACTAGACCCAATGATTTTACATTTTATTGGGGTGGCAGTCGGGTAATATTTCGCCAACATGGGGGGGGGGGGCTGTCCCTCGGCAGGCCTACGTATGATCGCAAGCATTATCCATTAATCATCTCGCAATCGACACGCTACGGCCGTGTTGTTACCGGGCAGGGGTGGCGCTTGTTATACAAATATAATGTTACTATAAAGCAGTAATGAGGAAAACAAGATATACATTCTTCACCTGAATTCCACTTCCGGTAAATTAAATCCGAAAGACAAACTATGAAAAAAGTTACAAATATCATCATAACAATTAGCCCAACTACATGTATTTGGACTGCAGGAAGACAAACACACAAAGGAGAACATGCACCTCCCCCCACAAGGCAGGGGAGGGATTCAAACCCATAACCACAGAGGCAGGACACGACCCAATGAGCCCCTACACTGAACTGATGACAGCATCAGCCTGTCTTACGTCTTCTCACAACCCTTTTGATAAAAATATTAAAAATGATGTCTGTGAGACTCAGACATGGGACAGAAGCCTATAACCCACTAGGAAGTCCAATGGTCACCATACCCCCAGCTGGCCAGTTTCCCCTTTTCTGATGATGGCAGGCAGCCTATGCTGATGTCTTTCTAGGGTCTCCTAAGCAACAGGGACATTCGTTCACTTCACGTTTACTTAATTATACACCATATAGAACTGGGTTTAGTTAGTCTGCTCTTCAACCCCCAGAATAAATGTCCTCACCCTGATACCCAGGGACATACCCCACAGAGGTCCTTCCCAGAGCCCAGGGCCTGCAGAGCCTCCTTATGTGCAACCCTTGCTCTGATACCCAGATGCAGCCCCTTTTCCTAACCGCCAGGGGTTCCACTAGACATTTCAGATCCCCTGAAGGCATCATATTGGTCCCCCCGGCTGGCCAATCAAGTTATGTTCCATATTGTTTTGAACCCCTGAATGAATCATACTAGACCCCCCCCCTACATGCAAGAGACAGTGTAGGAAGGCGTGGGGAAAACCAGAGGAGACTTCACTTCCTGGATGACTTCATTCTGCCTGGGAACTTTGAGAAGAAGCTGCTTTGTGGATATAGTCACATGGATAAGCTGCTTCCTGGATGACATGTGATGGGATTCCAGAGAAGAACCTGATTTCTGAATGTTCTCATATACAGTATGTTGGAAGTCCAGAGGAAAACCTGATTTCTGGATGTTTTCACATATGCTGGACGTCCACAGGAGAACCTGCTCTTTGGATGACCTTCAAGACGGAGGTGTCACGCCCGGCTCATCCGATCCTTGTGTGTGCCACGCCACCCTCGTTACCTCGTGTTACTTCCTGATTGTGATCACCTGTTGCCTGTTATTTTCTGCTTGTCTTGTGTATTTAGTCCGCGTCTGAGTTAGTTTTCCCCAGATCGGTCATTGATGTTTGTCACTGTCAGCCCTGTTTGTGCCAATAAACCCTTATTTCCGACTTTACAGCTTTGCTGCCTTCCTGCTCGCTGGGTGATCACAACAGGAGGTTGTATTCTGGATTAGCTCATCTATACTGAAAATGCAGAAGAGATGCTGCATTATGGATGAACACTCCAGAGGAGGAATGGCCATATCTCCATTGTGTGAGACAAGCCATGACTGGACTAAAGAGAATCAGACCACGTTTGATGAATTGGTTACTTTCCTAAATTCACCTCAAGAAATGTTCATATCACTTTGCCTTTTTTACCCAGTAATTTTGCAGTTTTTGGTCATACCACTCATGTTTGTCTGTCATCAACACCATCAAATAAAGAGGTTCAAATGAACAATCATTCACAGTCCTTTATTGTTAAGAGAAATTAAAAGTACAACAGCATAATGCCAATGATTCTAACGCTAAGACTTGTACAGTATTGTAAACAGTGTAATTGCAAGGAAACCTAATTTGGTAAAGCTGCAGTAGAGCAGTGTATAACTTGTGTGCACTCAAAATGCCTTTTAAAGCGTGTTATTTTTCTGTCTTGGGTGTAGCTTAGCATCTGTACGATGGGAGACAGATGTTTAATTTATTAGTTATACCATATTTATTGAAGATAGCAGTTCATCAAAGAACAGCTTATCGCTACAGCTCTGATAGCCAAGTAAAACCGATTAAGTCAGTGAAGTGCAGTCAGATCGACTGCAAGTAGTGTTAGGGAATTATAGCTTTATTGCCATATCATGGGAACAAACTGCATCTGTCTCCCATGACACTGATGTTCTGACTTTCATTTGTGTTCCTGTTCTTCTTGTCATTGCCACATGGCAAACTTTAGTACCCATAATGCTACTGTGCATTGAATCCTTGCCCTGTCCTGTTCTGTCTGTCCTTTCCCTGTTTGGCCAGTAGGTGTCGCTGGCCATCCCGTTCTTTCCTCAGTGTTTAGCACCTTTCATTGTTTTCCTTTTCCTTCTAGGCTGTTGCATGGCTGAATGGGCTGAGAACCGTGCTACCCTTCTTTTGTGGGTTTGAGTTGAGCTGAGTTGCATTGTGGGTTAATAATGTTTAAAGTTTTGAGTTTAGTAAGCCCCCTTGGTAGATCTTCTTGTATTTATGTATTGGTTCTTGTGTTGTGCCTTTGTTCTTGGTTATCTCTGCTCAGGTCTAGTTTTGTAGTTAAGTCTTATTTCGCCTTTGTTCCGAGTATCCCCTAGTGTTTGAATCCTTAGTGCTTTGTGATTGCTAATTACCATCACTTATTCCTTGTTATGGCTATTTCCTAGTGTTTGGTTATTCTGTATGGACAGTACCTTTCTATCATCTTGACCTCATTACCCATGTATGTAAGTGCTTGCCATTTCCTTGATCTGTCGATCACGGAATGTACATTAGTCTCCAACTTGTTTCCTGAATGTGTAGGTGTTGTCAGTATTATAGATGTATGACATTACTTGTATGTTTCTTCTGTGTGTCCCTGCGTTTAGCTTTAGACCCTGTTAATGCTCAATTGCCTGTATACCTTTAATTCACCCCTTTTGAAAACTTCCATTTATGGTTTTGTTTGTGTTCAGCTTATAATAAAGTCCTCTTGCTGTCCATAAGCCACTCTGTGGTTCATCACTCCCTCTCTATGCCTAATCATGGCAGCAATGATGTGATGCTAAGTACCTGCATCCATGTGACAGTCCTTAATAAATAAAGTCAAACAGGCTTCAATCATACCATCCATATACAGGCATACAACAGCATGGAATAACATTCCCCTTGGACCAGGGTGTGACACACAGGCAGTGAGTGACAGGAGAAGGTTTTCACAGGACTAATAGTGCAAGAACACAGGACAGTGTTACACACCTGAGAAAGTCCACACATCAATAAATTCATTGTCCAGGGACCCCCAGTTTTTACTGTATGGGCCAGACGGACAGCCACGTGCGATTGCTATCCCTGTGATGATTTCATCGCACTCTGTGAAGCCAGTGTGCTCCTGGGAGTGATTAATGTTTTTTTCTGTCTTCCTGGAGAGATTGAAATCTTTTATGGTTTAACTGCGGTCCTGATAACAACGAACGATTGCCATCTAGTCCAAACTTGTCGGAGATCTGTAAAATAACCCAAGGGAAGATGTGCAGTTTAATCCACAAGAAATTCAAGCTGATGCTTGTGTTCCTGTTGCACAAACTAGAGTGTGTTTCATCTAAGCTTGACCCACAGCACACTAATTGGTCCAGATCCAGATCAGCCTGAAGCACATAATTCTGGGATAGTAACCTGTTTTCCTCTGGTAACACTGAAGGAAAAGGGTGGACAAGCCTTCAGCCCACGTGCAGCTGTCAGACGTGTCGGGGGCGATGATGGGACAGACCATTGCTGTTCTCACGGTGTGTCATGGTGCTTTCTGTAGACCTACTGCCCCAACATCTGAATGGCACACTGCTAGCAGCCTGGCCAAATCCCCACACCTGGCACGCTGGTGGGAATCGAACCCCCTGCCCTCCACTGAGGCACCGTACACACTGAAGTGATTCAATGAAGCCGTAAAATCAATCGATCTTACATGGCGCTGATCTCATTGGGCCATCATCATCAGCATCATCATCATCAGCATAACTGTCCATGGGCAGGTCAGCGTAAACAGCACATCCCCGAGGGCAGTGACAGCGGAAGCTCCGCCCGCCCGCCTGCCGTGCTCCAGCCACGCTCTGCAGACGCCTCTCATCCTTCCTGTCTGCAGTCCACCCTTCCCTTCCCTTTTGCTGAACTCACAGGCTGCTCTTGGCATGTAGGTCCTATGAACTTCGCGATGAAATAATGAAAGAAAGTCCACACACTGTCATTGGTTTAACCATGTGAGATTCTGCCGGCTTGTGAAGATCTAGTCATCCTTAGGGGACCTCTGGCCAGCAGCAGATTACTTAAATGAAACTACGGTATTTTAGACTGGAGGTCAACGTAAACGAATTCAGACATGAAATTCATTCATTTTATAATGAACATTATCACGAATAGTGTTCATTGCCACGGTTCGGCCTGTCTGGGCTGTTCTCGCTCATGCCTGCCAAGCAAAAGGCCCTGAATTTCACCTCCACCTTTCCCCTAGTGGGAGGTGAGCTAGAACCTGAGGTTTTGGAAAGAGAGACCTGGTATGAAACCAAACGTAGGTGGAGCTAGAACAGTGTATTGTGTGGCTCTTCTCCTTCACCAATCGATGGGATCCTCTACATACCTGCCGCGTAACAAATAAACCCGCAGAGCATCCGTGTTGTCACCATGGAAACCTCAAGGTGCTTCTTGGAGAAGCTCACAACAGCTTGCCGGGTGTGATGTCAAATTGGCCATTTCAGAGTATTTTTTCTATCGTTATTATTATTTCTGTTAGGCAGTGAGTGACAGCATTTGCTAAGGTCTGTCTGTTGTGGGTTTCAAACCTTCATTTCTGTATCACAGGTTAGGGTTCAAGACTCGGTTCCAGGATCCGAAGACTGGGTACCAGCATGTAATGTTGACAAAGGTGCTGCTGAATTAAAGGTCCTCATTGTGTTAAGAAAGTGAGTACCAGTCTATAAGCCATGTATGTCACTTGACTTGTCGATATTTGCTAACATCCAAATGATCACACTCCATGCTGACACTTACTCCCCCTGCACTGTAGGGGGCGCCCTGGCCCCCTTCTGATCATAGACACTCAGACAGAGCATCTCTAGATGCCCAACCCCGCAATTCATACAGGGTGAAATGTGTCCCGCCAACATGGAGGCCTGTAGCCAGGCGACGGTGTTAGAGAGCCTTGTGAAGTGGCTCATAAATCAGTCTGCGACTGGCCAGTAAATCTCCAGAGAGTATAATCAGTGTATCAGGATGGGGCACCACCCTGGAACAGCCCGGAACACACATTCTGCCAGGCCGACTTCAGAGCTCTGTAAAGAGCGCCATATGCTCTAGCGGATAGTCAGTCATCTTTAGTGTGGGGGGGCCTTCATTCAGTGAGGGGTGTGAGGAGGACCCAGGATCCGCATACAGGACTAATTAAACACCCACCCAGCGCCAGAATATTTATGTGTGACTCCACGGGAGTCTCTGAATGTTCCATGTTATTGGGGTTGCCTTATGATAAATAATATATGATTTAAATGTTTAAACTGTAATCTTTAGTGTTTTGTAATGATATGAGAGTTAAATAACGGATAAGAAATTTATATGCATTTAACGTGGAAGGATGTCCTTGAGTATGATGCAAAATAACGACTGAAATGTCCCTAAATGAGGCTTTGGAGGCTGTGTGGAGTCAGAGATGGCCTTTGAGTCTGGAGTCAGAGCCACAGCCCCACATGGCCAGATGAAGCGCTATCCCTCCCGCCGCTCAGAGGGGGCGCTGTGGAGCCAGTGGCTTAAACAATTTGCACGTTAGCAACAGTGTGGGTGTTGACTGCCTGAGATATTTACCACAGGTCAATGTGACCTCTGTACGGCCTGGGGGCATGACGACAGAGGGGGGGGGGGGGGGGGTTAGTGACTACAGCTTGCATGTGCTGAGTTCTCGTGTCGGTACTATTATCATTACTATTATCACCATACTGGTATCAGTACTGATATTATTACTTTTATCATCACTGGATACTCGTGTCAGTATTATATTATTATTACCATTATTGTCACTGAGTACTCATGTCGAGTGCTCATGTGGTTCTCTCGTTGATCCAATGCAAACTTTGCCATGTGATTTCACATAGCTGCAATTAAGCAAAACTCAAATGAGAGACAGGGGGACAGTTCCATTCATTAAGAAGATAATAATATGATCCAGACTAGCCACAGATTTACATCTATGGTTTTAACTGAATTCACTGATTTATAGTAGCTGTAAATAATGTTTGCTAATTGGCTCTCCTAGCACATGGATTTGATTAGCAGAGAATTGTGCATTTATAGGCTGTACCTCAAAAACCTGTAAAAAGACTCCCAAAATGTAAATCATGTCTGTGCCTGCTGTCAAGTAAAGAACACAAATGTGAAATGTGAGACTTCTAATGAAATAACATTTTAAAACATTATAACTTAGTGTTTTTCCACATGATTTTTTTCAGATATTATTCTCCATTTTCATTACAATCACAGCAGCACAAATTACAAGAGAGCTGATGTAATATTTGAATTGAAGTATTATTTAAGATTGATATATTAAACCATGTGGCATGTTTTAGAAGCTGCTTGGAATTCTGGGTAAAGCACAGTGTTGTTCTAACATGAGCCTGTATCTGGACTGTGTTACAGATTGTACTTTAAGCTGATTTATAGTCTTTAAAATGAATTAATTTTTTACTTATATTTTTATTAACCAGCCTGATGGGTTGGCAGTGGTTCCAATGCACGGTGAGCTTAGCTACTATTGGTGCAATGAATGTTGCTTTTGTATGTCGAGTGGAGATCTGATGTAAGTGACCCCGACTTGTGCAAACACCCAGCAAGTGAAGCCGTGTGCTCACTGGCCGGCCTGCGTGTTTGCCGTGACCGTAAACCGCTGACAAGCCGATCACCCAGAGCTAAAGCACGATGGTTCAGGACTGTAAATCCACCTCCGCATTCAGCTTGAAATCATCCATCTTTCCCTTCCATGTTAGTGGCTGACGCAGTTGTCTTATAGCTGCTGAGCCCAGCAGCAGTGATTGTTCAGCTGAGGCTGTGGGCAGTTTTGGGTCAGATGGTAACATTTTCACCTTAAATACGCCTCCAGGATCCACTTCTTCTGTTGAGGTAAACACCGGATTCATAACCAATTGAAAATATGATTCTAGAACACGACTATTCTTTAAATGTGACGTACTCTTATTGTCAATGACAAAGCTTAAATCTCAAAATCAGTATTAAGTAATGGAATGTCCCATAAAACAACCAGTGAGAAAGAGGTCCAGTTTCTGATCTGAATATCTGTTCTTGCTGGTTAGGAAAGTGATGTTCTCAGAGGTGACAGACAGCTGGTGGCACCATTGAGCTCAGGTGGGTGTGTACAGACTGTCCCGTTACCTGTCATGTCAGACAGTGTTCCGCATATCTCACAGACCTGGCCTAGAAGTTATGTTCTCCGTATGAGATCCAAATCGGGGAGGATGGGAAACTGTCACAGAAGGAAAGGCAGAAGGGAAGGGAGAGTTTAACTGCCCCCCGTGGCCAAAGAGAACAGCCAGAGCAAACAGGGCAAGAGTGGGATGGACAGGAAGGTCAGGAGGCCTGAAAGAGCTGGAGATTCACAGGAAGGAGCAGCAGGAGGTGCTTTCCGGCTACTGCGGGAGGGAGCTCCGCTGGGGATCATGGGCGGCACGCACAGCAAGCAAGGCCATGCAGCTAATAAATGTCTCAATTATCTGCCACATTTACACAAGGCCATCGTGCTTTTTCACTCTGCCTCCCATCCCCAGTCTCTTTAAAGATAAAATAATATATAAAACAATAAAGAATACTTCATTTTTTTCAGCAGATGCTTTTATCTAAAGAATTGTACATTTTTGAGAAAGCAGAGTTTGACCAGGAGTTGATGGTTAAAACACTGGGATTAGAAACAGCAACCTCCTGTTCAGACGCGCAGAATCCAAACCCAGTGAACCACAAACCACCCCCACACATGTGCATTTCACAACGTGTCAGCAGTTTCTTAGTTGCCTTTTATGTTGCTGTCCCTGACAAATGGCAGCTGGAGAGTCAGTGGAGAAGGAAGCCTAAGGGTCGCTGTCGGAGCTCAACGGAGAGAGCGGCTGAGGCCCCGAGAGCACCCTGCCGGTCTGGGTCACATAACTCAGCATGAAGGAAGCCTAAGGGTCGCTGTCGGAGCTCAACGGAGAGAGCGGCTGAGGCCCCGAGAGCACCCTGCCGGTCTTGGTCACATACATAACATAAATCAGCATGAAGGAAGCCCTAGGGGAAGGAAGCCGCTGTCACCTTTTTGCATGCTTCCTTGGCCCAATGCAGTCAGACAGAGCCTGTGGCTGAAATGGGGACAATCGATGGATGGATGGATGGATGGATGGATGGATGGATGGTTGGATGGTGATCGGCATGGTGATCTGAGAGCATACGTAACATGGGGCAAAGCAGCTTCTTGCTGCAGTAGATTTCAGTTTCTGTTTGGAAATATGTTGCTTTTGTCCTCTGCCTTTTTATGCTGGAAACTTGTACATTTTCAATCAGACTCTAATGGCTGACCTCCTGTTCTGAGCCTGGGTTAGTCTAAAAGCCTAAAGGTCTTCTTGGGTGGCGTGTTCCAAGCATCAAGGTGCTACAGGGTCACATGGGTTCATCCAGCAGCTGCTGACAGTCAGCCCCCTCTGTCCAGGCACAGCCAGGGTGCCTTTCAGCCGATAGACAAGCAGGTATGGAAGCTGGATGGATGGATGGATGGAAGTATGAGTCAGGTGATCTGCTGTCATGTCCAGATAAGTATTCAACAAAGTGAGAAAAATAGTAAAAAAAAGAAAAAATAATAATAATAAATCTGTTAAGAAAAAGCTGCAGAGTAATTGGAGGAATGTCTAGGACAACATTTCCTTCATCATTCTGTCATTGCTGCAAGAAGACGTTGGCTAATCTTTATGTCACTGCAGAAACCTGATGTTCAGTGCAGGGGAATTCGAGATACGAAATGTTTTACTATACAAAAATGAAACTTGCCCCTTGTGCTTTTCTTATCAGATCTGAAATATGATTCCTAATAGTGTGAAGAGATTAGAAACAAAATAATGAGGTAAATTAGGGTGAATTTAAAGTCCTTGGATAAAATTACCCACAATGCTTTGTGTTTGCCCGACAGGGCAGATTAGCAATCATGGAAAACTGCACTTTGAGGAGGATTAAGTGATTCAATTTCAACATTGTTGCTTCTCAAAGTGTCGGAAGAAGCAGTTTGCGACTCCTGCCGACATCTCAGGACAAAGAGGCATACGACCGCTAATGGGGTATGATTGGTGAGCTGAAGTCCCCAAGTTCTTCACTAGGAACTCTCTCCCAGGTGACATTGGTGAGTGTGAAGCTTTACAAACACACCAAAGCTCTGAATCATACCTTGACCTGACTGGAAAGGCTCGATACACAAATTGCCGTGAGTCTGTCCGGTTTTACCATCCAGCTGCTCCCAGTCATCCTCAGGGGGCTTCATGATCTGCACACCAACATCACGCCTAAGCTGTGCTGTGGATAAGAACACCATTCCTGTAGCCGTCACACACGACCTTCATATGTTACTGCAAACTCAGCCTCGACTAATACAGCTCTGTCAGGTGGGGCACAAAGAAAACAGCCCGTGTGAATGGTGAAAGCTCACCGACGGCACGCCATGCAGCTCTGGTCCGGGATCAGTAACTAAAACAAGTGTGTAAAGAGATAGAAGCAGACACATGGCTGAAATAGGAAATATGGCAAAGTGTGATTTGTGAAGTACTGCTCTGTCCAGTGAAGTGTACCATGTGTTTATGTGGTAGGAGTATTATCACTCTGTCCAGTAAAGTGCACTGTGCATTTATAAGGTACTGTAGGAGTATTATCAGTCTGTCTAGTAAAATGCACTGTGCATTTATAAGGTAGGAGTATTACACTCTGTCCAGTAAAGTGTTACTGTACCTTTATAGGGTAGGAGTATTACACTCTGTCCAGTAAAGTGTTACTGTACCTTAATAGGGTAGGAGTATTATTTCTCTGCCTTGAGTCTGAGGTCTGCGTGAGTGTCTGCTGGACCTGAAAGCGTTCCTCACATTCCAGAGAGGATCCCACAGACCTGCCTAATCACAGTGAGCTTTACAGAAGAAGGGCCATGCTGAAGCGACTCCTGTAACTTCAGAATTGCCGCTTTATTCCAGGATAATGACTGAGCAGCGTGACCACATCCATGGTCCTGGGTGTTTGCCACCCCCCCCATACCCCCCACAGAGGTCGCTCTGTTTATGTAGCCAAGGGGTGTCTTCCCCCTGCTGGGGTGACCTGGCGGCACTGAGACAGCGGGTGGGTTCTGCTGTGAAGCTCTTTGGCATACCCCCCCCCCCACTGGGGTCGTATAGAGGAGCATTCACAGCAGGAGAGCTCAGGTGGTACTGCTGGGTCCAAGTCCATGTTAGAAATGAGGACCCGGGACACGTGATCTAAGTGAAAAAGGCCGAGTGGGCAGAGGAAACGAAAATGCTGAGGTCGGGCGGGGGCGATGGCGGGGGGGGGTG
>JAODJW010000062.1:32722422-32734477 GCA_026777045.1 Hyperopisus bebe
GTCCTACTGAGGGGGTGGGCCTTATGGAGGGGGGTGGGCGTGATGGATGCCTAAAAAAAAGGGGGCCTTATGGAGGAAGGAGGGCATACAGGTGGAGGGTGGGCCTGACAGGCAGGGGTTGGGTGTAATGGAGGGAGATGACCCTGTCTGATGGGGCTCGTTTTGCCTGATAATCTGCCTCTTTGTGTCTGATTATCCCCCCCACCCCCTCTCTGCTGGGTCCCTGATCTCCCCTCCTGTCAGGACGTGAGCAGACGCACTGTGTCGGGCTGCGCTGCTCTCCCTCCCGGCCGCCGCACTGCCTTGCTCTGCTCCCACCATCCGCATGTCATGTGCTTGATTAATATTTCATTTTCTTACTTTGAGAGTTAGCTGGTTCTTTAACATGCTCAGCCAGTGTCGACCCACATTAAAAAAAAAAAACATGATATTTTGGAAGGAATCGTGTCATTCGCATCTTCATTTTTACTTTTGTCGTGTCTCTGAATTTATCTTGTAATCCTGTTATTTGCCGGCACCGTCTCATATTGCTCCTGTGTGACGTGCCAGCTGCCTTTTCAAACAGCTTTCCATCCGCAAACATTTATAGATCACACAAAGCATTATATAAGCTATACCTAATTTCAATTCTTTACATCTAACGGGATTAGCGAGTGTTTTCAAGATATGTATGGATTTATTCTGTTCCTCTTTGGCATCTTCTGTAAGTGTGATGCATCGAAACACGTTCTAACCTGCCCTTTATCCCAGAAACCCTAGAGTTAAAGCCGACACTTAAACACCAAGCCTTTGTTTGTTTCTGTCTGCTCTACGGACCATTTTCCTGCACCTTACTGAGCCTGCCTTCTGATTTAAACCGCCTTTAACTACCAAGGAAACTTCTTAAAGGACATTAAAAACCCCCACAAGCTATTTGAGCCATACAGCAGACCAGGATCACTCGACAGGCAGGAGTGATTTCCTCGGGGCCAAAGATCGATCGACGGCTCTATGAAGTACGTCAGGAAACTAATTAATGGAAAAGTCATATAGAACCAAAGGGCCCCCCAACACTGTATATATTCCCCCCATAAATCTGGGTGTACCTTTACCCAGTCTTCCCACCTTCCCACCCTTTGAGCTCCGAAGATTATCATCTTAATTAATCTTAATCTACGGATTAAACCTTAGTCCCAGGCTGAAGGCTGATGATGTCGTGCATCTTTGCTCCTGATTTTGGGACTTAGAGACTGATGAAGAGCTGAAGCGTGCCGCTCAGTATTAGAGCAGGAAGCCGCGTGTCACTGTGGGAGCTGCATTTAATGCGTAGCATCTGGTGCAGGACGCGTACCATGGACCAAGGCCACAAACGGAGGATGAAGATGAATGGTTGAATGAAACAAGCTGCTCCAGCAGATATTACTGCCGCAAGGTGAACGACAGCTTGTCGGTACTGAAAGCAGATCAGTGCCTAGTTACAGGAAGTTAGCCGCATCTGTCTGGACAAACAACCAGGACTTTAGTCTTTAGTCATGCACAGCTGTGACCTTAAATATAAGAATAAGGCTTTATTTGCTTATTATTAATATTATTACATATTATTTTTAAGTGTGCTAAATTGGAGTGTGTTAGTGGTCACATATCCCATCATGGTCTCCTTTTTAATGCAGACACAGACATACAGAGGTGAGGGTGAAGCTTGGGGTCTGGTCACAGGGTCAGCCATCTATCTGGCATACCTGGAGCATTTTTCAGGAGGTCAAGAACTTTGCTGAACCACCCACAGGAGACATTGCTACTCCGCCAATCCTGAGATTCAAACCAACAAACTTCTGTTCACAGCCACAAAAACCGAATCCATAGAGCCACACCCCACCTTCATAAAGAGGCCTGAGATGCTCTACTGATCAGTTGGTATAGGACAGGACCATCACTGGACCCTTGAGGAGGCCAGTGTCGTCCCTGCAGCAGAAGTCTAGTGAGTCGCACGTGTCTCCCTAAATGACACACTGCAGACCTGGTGGCACATTGCAGAGAGTCAGGTGACCCCAGTAGGAGCTACAGGCTGACCCAGTAAGCAAGTAGCCTGCAGTAGTCAGAGGAGCTCAACACTGCCATGGTACGCATGAATCAGTCCCTGGCCTGGAGACCAGACCCACTCTAGGCAGCTAGGGGAACATGGCAAGTGTCTTCGTCATCCTTTCAAAAACATCCTAAAGGGCCAGAAGGCTCTTGAACATTTATTAGTTATTCATCTAATGTGATGCATAATCTTTGTTCAGTTCTTCATTTCAAGCAGGGAATTACTGACATGCTGCACTGCATGCTGGGAACTGACTGTCAAATCAGAGGATGTTCTGGAATGGCCAGAATTCAAAAGGTGGATTGGTCTGTTTTCTTGGAAGGTCTGATGGGTCTGATGTCAGAGAATTGGCCAAAGCCCTATGCTCAAGGCTGACTGAATGTGTCTGCTGAGATGCGCTCCGCCCTTCATACAAGCACACAGACACGCCCAGGTCTCTTAAGGACCCCAGTAAAGCTGATTTAAGGGTCACTATGGAACGTCATTTCCCTTCTAGGCCCAAAAACAGCCAAAACATCTTCCCGGCTTCGCTCAGTTTGTCAATTGCATAACACGTCGGTTTCTGCTGCCAGGCTTGAAGATTTAAATTGGATTCTCGGCTGCAGTCCAATCAAGACAACCTTCTTAAACCTTCTGGAAGAGGCTGAGTTCTGTTTACTTTGTAAACTGTGACATGCTAAGCTACGGCTAAGCTATGGCCCCGAGCCCACCAATCAGGGCTGATCGGAGTGTGCCCAGAGGGAGAGACAGTGAAGAGCATCTAGTGCATTATGGCCTCAATCTGCTCATGACATAATGTTTTGTGTGAACACTGGAGATGTTGAGGAATTTGGCTGCAGTACACAGCAATTCAGAGACATGAATGGTTTTTGGCTTTTTAACAAACAATTATGTAAGTCGCTGTTTCCTTGGCCTTGCTTAAGCGGCGATGATGCATCTCCTCTGGCTCCTTATCACAAGTCGCACACACAGTCACAAGAACCCAGACGCATAGAGTGTGTAGGTAGTCTTCAGGCTTGGGAACTTCACTAAAATGGGGCCATGTATTCACCAGGGCCTTCCAGAGACAAGGCTTTGCGGAGCAGGCCTGCTAACACATCTTAGCATGTCGTAGCAGCAGAGGTGAGTAGAATAGCAAGAATCTGTACACAATTAAAAGTGCTGTTACTTAAGTATAATAACTCCTCAAATAGGAGTAAAAGTACTCAACAATCACACTACTTGAGGAAGAGTAAAAGATTATCTAGAAAAAAGACTAATAAGGTAGTGAGTACTTTATAAAATCTGAATTTGTTATTGGAAAACTGTATTTTTCATTTACCGGATTACAGGACTTCCTAATTACTGGCACAGAAACTAAAAGAACAGAATTGTATACTGTGTTCTGCAAACTGAAACAATGAGTGATCTGAAACAGCAGGGCTGCTAACACATCCTAGCGTGTCTTAGCAGGGCTGCTAACACATCCTAGCGTGTCTTAGCAGGGCCGGTAACACATCTTAGCGTGTCTTAGCAGGGCCGGTAACACATCTTAGCATGTCTTAGCAGGGCCACCCTTAGCTGGGCTGAAAAATTGTCTTAGCATATCCTAGAATAGTGGGCCTAGGTTTAAGTTTATCTTTTCATTATAATGAAGATAAGCAGAGAGCCATCCTCTGCCCTGCCTCATTGGCTGTGCTTTGCTGGGACAGGCTGAGGATCATCACAACACGGACTGGAGAAAGACAGATGGAGGTTAGCTACCTGATCTCATTAGGGACCTTTAATCGTCATGGTAGGATTATGTTTTATTACATCGAGAATCTGTTGTCAGCAGCATTTTCGTTAATGAATTTCTGAGCATCTCTACAGTAGATTGTCTGAAGGCTCTTTTAATTTTTTATGACTGTCCTCCAAATTCCACATTCTTACATGTGTCAGGCTTTCATGAGGATTTACGAGCAAATGGTGTAAGCTCACCGATGAAAGGCATCATCTTGGCATTCAGGACAGACTTTAACGTGCTAGAGGGTTCAATTCAGGCCCACTGTCAAACATGTTCTGCGGGGATGTGGAATGTAGGCCTGTACCATTCCGCTGTGTGTAAATGTCACTTGTGCCAGTCTCTTATACCGGCAATTGGCTCTGCCACTTTTGCCAGGCACTGCCACCTATACAAAAGTCTGTCATCTATCCCAAGCTAGGCCACCTGTACCAGGTTCTGCCACCTGTGCCACACGCTGATATTTGCGCCAGGCTCTGCCATCTGTGCCAGGGTCTGCCACCTGTGTCAGACTCCGATATTTGTGCCAGGCTCTGCCACCTGCGCCCAGGTTCTGCCTTTACCAGGCTCTACCATCTCTGCCAGGCCCTGCCATCTGTGCCAGGCTCTGCCATCTGCTCCCAGGCGCTGCCTTTACCAGGCTCTACCATCTCTGCCAGGCCCTGCCACCTGTACCAGGCTCTGCCATCTCTTCCAGGCTCTCATACCTGTACCAGGCCCTGCCATCTTCTGTGCCAGGCTCTCCACATTGACCTGTGTCCCCTAGTCCCTTCCATCTTTCTGAGAACATGGTTTGTCAGAGTGCTCCTCTGCCATCCAGAGTCTGTGCTGAGTGTCATAGTGTCTCCATCTCACAAACAACATCAGATGCAACACTCCCAACGACAGAAATCCTCCTGTTTCAGGAAACTGGGTTAATGTGTCTGCAAATCACCCTGCTTAAGCACAGTTCACATTCGCGTTCTTTATTTAAGTAAGGGCATGTTTGTTTAATATTTCTGTAGAACTGTTTGTAGCTAACACACACATGCAAGGTCTGAGAGATACTAAACACTGCCACTGGTTCTGGGCATCCTGGACGTCACCAGCTGCAGTGTTTCTGGGCTAACGCTGGCCTTCTTGCCTGTGAAAGCATGGACTGAATTGGGATATTTCAGACTGACAGTTACAAAACATTGCAGGAATTTGGCATCAGGCATTCCTACAGCATCATAATCTGCAGCAGAGTGCCGATTAATTAAGAGCTATTACACACAGCAGAGGCGGTGTCTTCTTGCTAATTACACCCTTAGATCGCCATGATTCCAAACTGCTCTTATTCAGACTTGCGAGATTTTAATTGGAGGGTTTGTCCCTGCTGGCTCTCGCAGATGCTCTTCAGCGCCTCCTTCAGTGCTGCTGAGACCCATCTTTGTTGTTAAAGCATTTGTAAAATGTAGTGTCGCCACCTAGGGGACCCTACACTTCCTGCATGGCCTGTGCCACGTTGATCCCTAATGACTGTTTCATATACAATAACGTATACATACAGGAATACGTTCTGAGAAACGCGTTGGTTTCCATTGTGTGCACATCACAAAGTGTACCAGCAAACAAGATGGTAAAGGCTGCTACACACCTAGGCTATATAGTACAGGCAAAATAAACAATTAAAGAGTTCAGTATAGGAAAAACATAAAGCAGTAACATAGCAGTTTATCATTATCACGTATTATTTACTGTACATTACTGTATGTGCTATACTGTTAAATAACTGGCAGCACAGTAAGTTTGTTTTCATGAGCATCACCACAAACACATGATTGCGCTACAACGGCATGACAGCCATGTCACTTTTCTTTTTCTGTCCTCATCCATTTCCCCACCCTTCCAAAAATTCAGCAGAGGCACACGCACACGCAGACACACGCACACGCAGAGACACACACACATACAGAGACACACGTACACGCAGAGACACACGCGCACACACAGAGACACACACGCACACATAGAGACACACGTACACGCAGAGACACACGCACACACAGAGGCACACACACCCACACACAGGCACAGGCAGAGACACACACACAAACAGAGGGGCATGCAGAGACACACACACGCAGAAGGACAAACAACGGGCAGGTACACACATCTTAGAATACAATGTGGCCACTGGGTAGGGCTCCGTTTCCTGATGGTGTCCTTTCATCTGCATGTGTCGTACTGAGTGCCTTAAAGCCACTTCCTAGTGTGACTTCCATAACACCTCTGTACTTAATGGTCTGTTCAAAGGAAACCTACCTCAATAAAATGTGGCTATGAACAGAAACAGTTGTTCACCTCCTAATTACTTTGTAATCTGACGTGATTCCCGTCACTTTGGCCCCTATGGTTTGGAGGCCCCCTGTTCATCTCAAACAATTACAACAGTAAATGTTAAATAAATATGTTCCTTACATAGGAGCCATTTACTGAGGTTTTGAAAAATCGGGGGTGGGGGCAAACTGACTTTTTGGGTGGGAGTCCAGAAACAATAAACTCACCCCATTTAACACACCATTAAAACTGGAAATGTTCCAAGCTGCCCTTGTACCTGCTTCATAAGGCCGCAACCATCTGCTTTGTGTTCCCCAGCGCCATTTTCACCTCCTGGAATCGAGAACTTTGTGAAGTTCGACACCTATGGAGATGGCATAGGCCGCTATAACATCTTCAACTATCAGAAGACAGCAGACAAGTACTCCTACATCCATGTCGGCGAGTGGGCGGAGACACTGACCCTCAACAATGACCTTATCCTGTGGCCCCACCTCACAGCACCCACGTCACAGTGCAGTGACCCCTGTGCCCGCAATGAAATGAAGAAGATGCAAGCAGGTGAGTTCTGTTGCTGGATTTGCACGCCGTGCGACTCCTACGAGTACCTGGCCGATGAGTTCACCTGCGTGCCGTGTGGGGCTGGCCAATGGCCCAGTGAGGACCTCAAGGGCTGCTACGACCTGCCCGAGGACTATATCATGTGGGAGGATGCCTGGGCTATTGGGCCCGTAGCCATTGCATGCATGGGCTTTGTCTGCACCCTCCTGGTGGCTGGTGTCTTCATCCGGCACAACAACACGCCACTGGTGAAGGCGTCCGGCCGTGAACTCTGCTACATCCTGTTGTTGGGTGTCCTCATGTCCTACTCCATGACGTTCTTCTTCATCGCCAAGCCATCACCGGCCATCTGTGCCCTGCGCCGCCTCGGTCTGGGCACTTCCTTCGCCGTCTGCTACTCAGCACTCCTCACCAAGACCAACCGCATCGCCCGCATCTTTGGTGGTGTGAAGGACGGTGCCCAGCGTCCGCGATTCATCAGCCCAAGCTCCCAGGTCTTCATCTGCCTGAGTCTCATCTCCGTCCAGCTGCTCCTGGCGTCCGTCTGGCTGCTGCTAGAGCCGCCAGGGACTCGGCGTTTCACACTGCCGGAGAAGCGGGAGACGGTCATCCTCAAGTGCAATGTGCACGACTCCAGCATGCTGCTCTCCCTGGCCTACGACGTGCTGCTGGTCATCCTGTGCACCGTCTACGCCTTCAAGACCAGAAAATGTCCCGAAAACTTCAATGAGGCCAAGTTCATTGGCTTCACCATGTACACCACCTGCATCATCTGGCTGGCCTTCCTGCCCATCTTCTACGTCACCTCCAGTGACTACAGGGTAAGCAGGACAGTCATGAAGGGAGATTAGAGATGCACAATATATTGGTTTACATAATGGTATCAGTCATGTTGTTATACATCAAGACATTGGCATCAAACTTGCTCGATATTGCCTGACGATATTTAGACTTTAGTCAATATTCAAAGTTAGCAGCAGCAGAGCTAAAGACAGACCTACTAAAATAATGGCAAGGATTGCATTGGACAATCAGCCATTTTTCATAGTGGAGAACTTGGGGTTCGCCCATGAGTCTAATTCATTATTAAATCAGGTCCACAAATCGAACTTTCATCTTCCATAGAGAATTAAAAAAGGATGTAACATATCACTGGGTGCAGTATGTGGCTTAATGGGCTAAGCCTTTGTGACTGTGGTCAGAAAGTCACTGGTTCAAGCCTCACCTTGGGAAATATTGTCTTTGAGCTCGGCCCTTGACCCCCAGATCCATGGGCACTGCTACAAGTGGCTGCCCTTCACTCTCAAGCTTGCTGTCATCTACAAATGTGTCTGTATGTCATGGAGAGCAGGATGGGTTAAAAGAGATTTTCCCCACAGGGATCAATAAAGTGTCATAGCTCTTACTAATTAGTGGCAGCAAGCTCAGCTAGTCTCACAAACATCACAAGTTAGCTAGTTGAGGGGAATATTAGAGACATGGGTGCACACTTATTTAAGAAGCTTCCGTGAGTGGGCTTCACATTAGCATGTGATACTCCACAGTATTTTATATACTAATGCCAACACATGGAGGTTTGATGACCCCCTCACTCAAACACACTTCCATTTTTGATGGTCTTTTCCTGGTAGCTTTGATTGTTCAGAAATGAACTGTTCCACTCATATATGAAGCACAAATACTACTAACACTGGAAATTATATTATATTAGTTATTCAGTGGTGCAGAGGGTAATGAGGTCTTTGTTATAATTATGACCAGGTAACTGTATAGGTTCATTTTGTCTGTTAATTAGTGTAGATGTCAGAGACACATATATATTAATTAAGCTTCTGAAAACATGCGATTTGAAAGACGATTCATTCAGGAGTTGGCTACAGAATTCTTTTCTGAATTGTGCATCTTATCAACCTTTCAATTGACCCTGACCAGTTGACCTTGATTTTACTGCCTTTTTGATTGAACTGACCTGTTGACCTTTGTTCGCCCTTGACCTCCTGACCCTCACAGGTGCAGACCACCACCATGTGCATTTCGGTCAGCCTGAGTGGTTTTGTGGTGCTTGGCTGCATGTTCGCCCCCAAGGTTCACATCATAATGTTCCAGCCGCAGAAGAACGTCACCAGCCACCGGATGAACATGAGCCGCTTCAGTGTAGCGGGACCTGGGCCGGCCTACTCTCACGGTGCGTGGAACTTCTCAGCATCTGCATGTTTCTTTGGTGCAGCTTCATGCCCTGGTAAACTTACCTCCCCTTCATCTCTCCTCTTCCTCATCTCAGCATCGGCGGTGGCAGATGTGGGCAGGATGACAGGTTAGTAGATGTTCTCTAAGAGATCCAGAATACTGATTTCTCACAGGCTTTAGCATAATGGCTTCATAGGTCATAGACCAATATTGTAATAAATCAATCAATCAACCAATCAATCAATCAGTCAGTTAATGAGACAGTGTTTTTTGTATCTCTTTTTAGGATTGATGTAAGTTAACTCGCCAGTCATTAATGTTATTGTCTAACTGATTAGGAGAACATGCTATTTCAGCATCTCCTAAATAAGGAACACATTTATTTAATATTTAGGCCAACAGGGGGTCGCCCACACCTCAGGATCCCGATCCAAATGTGTGGTTTGAGTTGTGCTGAACCCCATCGCTGCTCCTCAGCAATGAATCTTAGCCCGCCATTGGCCCAGCACTAGACGTGGTATCTCTGACCTTCTCCCGCTGCTGGAGCAGATTTGAGGATCTCCACGCTAACTCCTCCCTTTCCCTCCAGCCTCTGTGAATGCTCGCTTCGTTCCCGCTGTGTGCAACGGGAGGGAGATCGTGGACTCGACCACCTCATCCCTGTGAGCGCCAACCACTGGATTGCAGCTCCCAGACTGTTAGTGGCCCGGTGGCTGCTGTGTGTCGCCCCCTGCTGCTCTTATGCAGGAAGGACGCTTCACACGATTTTTAAGGGCTGTACATATCAACTGAGGTCATTGTAGAGAGAACAAAAGTCTTTATAGTCTGTTTTCTGGGAATTTGTTTTTGATAGTTTTCTTATGCTTTGTAAATAACCACGACCCCCATTGTGATGTGGTCATTGCTCAGTTTGGACTCAAGGATAACAAAGGGGCCGTGCCAGCGATACGGGGGAGACAATGTACCCGTTGGATTTGTTTTTAATTAATTCAGTATGCATTTCTATGTCATTGTAGATAAACCATGTACATTAAATGTTACTGATGGTTTTAACAGCACAAGTCAGTGATATTACAGGAGGTGTCACAGTGTACAAAAAACATACTAATCGGTGTTATTGACATCCATGTCTTCTTTAAGAACAGCCTGCGCCCATCCGGGTCATGCCTCCAGTGTCGTGTTGATTAGTCTATGATTAGTAAAACGTAACCCTGTCTATCGATGGCTTTTTGTGCCTTAACTCGTGTTTTTGTAGTTTTATGCAGGGCTGTGTCCTTGGATGGGTGGTGCATGTTTGAATGATCAGACGTGCAGGTGACCCCTCCCTTTTCGGCTCATGTCACCCACACTGATACCCGTGAGTCTTCCTGGGGTTTAATGGATGACTCTATGCACGTAATGCAGGACGGCTCATCTCTGAGCAGAAACATACAAGTCGCAGGTCCACCCATGATGCTCATATGACTACAATGGGCAGCAGATATACTGTAAATAGCCTGCAGGAGACGTTGTTCAGCGAGCCTCAGGGAGGGCAGGAGAGGCAGGAGGTGGAGCCCAAACACAGGATGTGGACGCCGCCCTTCAATCTCGCGCTTGTCATGTCTTCCAGCTGATTCACGTTCTTCAGGCAGAGTCTTGTATCATCTCACATTAATTTAAACCACGTTCGCTGCCTGTTTTTTATGGATAGCAGTAGTGGAGGTGTCAATCAATATTTATTTAGTAGTCACTTTTATCGAAAGCAACATATTTTTTTTTGAGAAAGCAGGGTCAGCCAGTCCCTGGAGCAATTGGGTTAAGGGCCTTGCTCAGGGGTCCAACAGTGACATCATTAGGGGCCTTGCTCAGGGGCCCAACAGTGACATCATTAGGGGCCTTGCTCAGGGACCCAACAGTGACATCACTCTGCCAACTCTGGGATTTGAGCCGGCAACCTTGCGATCACAGGTACAGAGTCTTGACCCACTGAACCGCACACAACCCAATCACACACTCCAAACCCAGTGTCTGACAGTAGGTGTAGTCAGCAGGAGGTGTGAGGCTTTCTAGCCCCGCAAGAGAGGGAGGGATGTTAGGAGCTGAGGAGTCAGAGTGGTGGGGAGGCGCCAAGCAGGATGCGGTGGATCCTGTAAAGCGTGTCCAACGTGCCGCGTCAGACTCCAGCTGCTCGCCGCAGGTATTGCAGCCCCATGCTCTCGGGTTTATCTGCCCGCTGTGCTCAACTTGGCCGCTCTGTAGCCAGGAGATATGCAGCGTGCGTCGGCTGTGTGAAATGTTTATTTGGACCGCGGTCTCTATGAACTCCCCCCGGGGGCAGGCTGGAGTACTGAGCTTTTCAGAGTACGAACTGTACTATTCCAGCCTGAGGTGAGTAGATACTTCTACATGTCTGTAGTCCGGTTGAAGGGGGGGAGGGGTTGCTATGGTTTCCGGGAAGGTGTGTCTGAGAAATATATTTCATTTTGTGAACTGATCCATTCTAGGACTGAGGAAAGGCAGAGGTGTGGAACACCGCGGTTTCAGGCCGAACTGGGCTAGCACTACGTTCTAAGCAATAGCTGTGACCTTTTGTGGCCAGTAAGAGAGTTCATCAATAAACTGATTCCCACTCCTGTTCCTTTTGTCCTCTTCCTTCTTTACGCCCGTAGTGGGGACAATGAGAGGCCCCACGTGTTGGGCGGCCTCTCGGAGACGTTTGTGACACTAGTACTGCACATGCAAAGTTGTTGCATCAAATCAATGGCTGCGCCAATTATCGCAGGTTACAGACCGTTCATCTGGGTGGCAAAAAATCAAACGGCAGAGCTGCCATAACAGACCCCCCAGCAATGACATGGTGTTAACACACTGACACTATGTGTCGGCGATACTGAAAACACAAGGCAGAGAGCCAAGGGTGCCACCTTATTCTGAGTGGGGACAGGATATGCTGGAGTGACGTCACACATTTGCTATTAGTATGACTCTTCAGTCCCCATGCCCCTGTCCCCATGCCCCTATTGGACAGAGTCAGTAAGCCCCCATGCTGCTCCACTATGGGCAGAGTCAGTCTGCCTCCATGCCTCCACTAATGGACAGAGTCAGTCTGCCTCCATGCCTCCACTCATGGACAGAGTCAGTCTGCCCCTATGCTGCTCCATTATGGACAGAGTCAGTCTGCCCCCATGCCATTTCATCTATGG
>JAODJW010000062.1:32744192-32755918 GCA_026777045.1 Hyperopisus bebe
TCCATTACTGCTAAGTTCAGGACCTCCCGCTTACCGTGTGAGAGGCCCATTCTCCATTACTGCTAAGTTCAGGACCTCCCGCTTACCGTGTGAGAGGCCCATTCTCCATTACTGCTAAGTTCAGGACCTGCCGCTTACCGTGTGAGAGGCCCATTCTCCATTACTGCTAAGTTTGATCCACTTCTGGTCAGAAGACTGATCCATTTCCAAGCACTGGTCATTCTGGATCTGGAAATCCACACCTTGGTTCAATGATGATGACATATCAAGTCAAGCATTTAAAATAACACAATCTACTCCCAACTCGTATATCCTTCCATAGTCCAGGAGCTTATATTGGCCAGGGTTGCAGGGGATTGCATTTTTCATTAATGGAATAGATAAATACTCACAAAGAATTCAAAAATGATGTTGCCATCCACGTACTGGTACTCGAAGGAGACAAAGCCCTGCTTTGTCAAGTGAACTGTGTAGATCAGAGACACCATGCACTCATCTTGGTTTGACTCCAAGTAGCTGCCCTGGGGGGTCCATGAGGAGCTGGGGAGAAGGTGGAGGAACCACAGCGAGTGTGACGGGAATCAGGGGGGCATCCTCATGACACGGTGAGGATCAAAACAAGTCAACCATCATCTCCTACTGACGACCTACAGCAGGACAGATTTCTGCCCTCAGGCAAGTCGAATGCTAAAACAGGCCAAACAGAGACAGGCCAGCGCCACACACTTCACGTGACTCCTCACTTCTCATGTAAACACAGAAAATAGCAGCTACTGATATCGTAGCTGTTTAACCTTTATCATCGTATTTTATTCTTCTTGGTATTTTTATTATTTTTACTTTTGAATTAGAATTTAGCGATCAGTGTCAGCACAGCACACCGTGAGCAACAATGAAATTTGTCTTCTGCATTTGACCCATATGTGACTTTTATGACATAGTAGGGGACAGCTAATTCAGCGCCCGGGGAGCAGTGCTCGGGGGAGGTACCTAGCTCAGGGTACCTCACTGGTGACTTGCAGGTGGGGGATTCAAACCCGCAATCTTTCGATTACAAGGGCGCTTCTCTAACCATCAAGCCACCACTGCCCACAAGTATTTTTCCTATTTACTTTGAGCATGATCCTAGAAGCAAATTTCATCACACATGTATGATTGAGGATGTGACAAATAAACCTTGAAACTTAAACAAAACCAGCAAATCCAAGATGCATTTGACAGATATCCACAGGCATCCATAGTTACTGCGAGGCCAGGACTGTCATCCAGATGCAACAGCGACACCTGCTCACTTGTGGCATGTTTGGACCTTGCCATCGCTGTTGTCATGGGCGTCTGTGTAGGTGGCCACATTGGTAAAGCCAGCAGGAATGTCGTCCCACTCATCGAAACGGATCCCACTGCCCAGGGAGAAGGTCCCGGGGGCGCACCGTGTGCACTGCTGGGTCGACATTTCCAGGAATTCACCGGCCTTGCAGGAAAAGCCTGTGATTGAGGAGGGTATCAGATCATACAGGCCTGGATTTCTTGATAAAAATGACACAGCACTCACAAGCAAGACGAGCAGACGACGTGGCGATGGATCTTGATGGAATTGACCTACAAACCAACCATTCTATGACAGGACAACAGTGAAGTGTGCACATCTCCAAGCTGTCCTTTTCACTGCAAACCTCTCAGATCATCATCTCCCCTCCCTGCCAACCATACACCACCCAGAGGAGGACAGCTAAACTAATACAGCTTGCAAATGCCAAGAGGGTCAGATATTTGACTTTATGCTAAAGGCAGCTCTGGTCCACATTAAAAAACATTTATGCCCCAAGGGTCAGCATGCTTTATCAGCTGTTACAATTAACCACCATTAAGGGTGACAAGTGATACAAACACACATACAGTCACACCTGTTGTGGCACCTGAGAGCTTTTATGTAAATGACAAAGAAACAGCTGTTACCCATAAATTACTGATGAGAAGTTTGTGTTTCGGCTGGTAGAGGACAGAGGAGGTGGTTAATGAACCAAGTTACTGTCTGTAAGAGTGGCCAGTGGCAGTCTGTGAGCAGACAGGACACAGGATGGTCTGTGAGCAGACAGGGCATGGGATAGTCTGTGAGCAGATAAGTACCAGGACAGTCTGTGAGCAGACAGGGCACTAAGTTAGTCTGTGAGGAGACAGGGTACCGAATTATTCTGTGAGCAGACAGGGCATGGGACAGTCTGTGAGCAGACGAATACCAGGACGGTCTGTGAGCAGACAGGGCATGGGACAGTCTATGAGCAGACGAATACCAGGATGGTCTGTGAGCAGACAGGGCACTAAGTTGGTCTGTGAGTAGACAGGGTACCAAATTATTCTGTGAGCAGACAGAGCACCAAATTAGTCTGTGAGCACATGGGGCACCAGGACAGTCTGTGAGCTGTGAGCAGCCCCATCCATCCATCCATCCATCCATCTCTAAGGCTGAGCTCACTGAAGTAACTGTGAGTAGCCCTGACTTCATATCCAAATAATAATACAGCCAAATATTTACACATGTATTTATTTAGCAGATGCTTTTCTCCAACGTGACAAACAATTGAGAAAGGAGACAGTCCCCGGAGCAGATAGGGTTAAAGAGCCTCGCCAGGGGCCCAACAGTAACACCATTCTGTCCACCCTGGGATCTGAACTAGCAACCTTCCTATCACAGGTACAGCACCCTACCCTGCTGAGCCTCACAGAGCCCCCCCTGCAATTGGACCGAGGAGGAAGAATGGGCCGCTGGGTAGCAGGCTACAAAGAGAATGGGTCTGAGAGGTTCTGGACACCCCCGTCGTATTTCACAAGGTGGGATCAGCAGGAACGGACCAGCATTCCAATCCAATCCCCAACTGACAAGTGTTTGCAGGAGACTTCAGTCCAGATACAACACAAAGTCTACAGATCAACAAACAAAAGGACCTTGGCATTTTTCCAAAGCAATGAGAGGAATAAAACTGCACACTGGGGTCTTGTTCGGCTGAAATGTAATTCTTCCATCTCTGGATGCTTTTATGAAGTCAGGGAAAGTGTGATTGCCTTGAGAAATGTTTACAAATCATTGTCTCCAGGCAATAACAGATATAAGAGCGTCCACAGCTGTGTTGAGCTTGTAGACCACAACCATTACATGGAGGGGCAGCACTAAATCTAGATAAACAGACAGACTGCAGTTGATCAGGGAATCTCCAGCAGGGCAGAAATTTGGTGAACTGATCTACTGGGAAAATGACGTCCCATGATGGTGCCAAGTAGAAAGTCCTTCTACACAACCACCAATTTTTAACTGATCTATGTTTCAGGAGATTGTGTGACTCTGTGCTTAATTATACAGTATGTCAGTATGTGGCTGTGGCTTAATTAGGAAATTTCTCTGATTAATAAGGGGTCCACCTACATTTGGCCATACAGTATTGACAGACAGATGTACAGACAGAGAGACTGACAGACAGACACAGAGAGACTGACAAAGACAGACAAGCAGGCACAGACAGAGACACAGACAAGCAGACATGGAGATACAGCCTGACAAAGTCAGACAGGTAGACAGGCAGAAAGACAAACAGGGAGACAGACAGGCAGACTGAGAAACAGGCATACAGAGAGAAGGCAGACAAACAGACGCACAGAGAGGCAGACAGACAGACACAGAAAGACTGACAAAGACAGACAGATACAGAGGGACAGATAGACAGACAAGCAGACACAAACAGACAGACAAACAAGCAGACACAGAAAGTCAGACAGGCAGGTAGGGTAGACAGAAAAACAGAGAGAGAGATGACATATAGAGAGACAGAAACACAGAAACAGGCAAGCAGATAGACAGACAGAAAGACACACAGAGACAGACAGACAGACAGGCAGAAAGACTGAGAGACAGACACATAGAGACAGGCAGACAGACAAATGCACAGGGACAGGCAGGCAGACACACAGACAGACAGGCAGACAGACTGAGAGACAGACATACAGATACAGACAGACAGATAAACACAGAGACATGCAGACAGACAGGCACCCCAAACACTGACACGCACAAGCACACCACCAGCTGCCCTTACCACACTGTGTCCCGCGGGTGGGGCTGGGGAGGCCGCTGCATGTGCCCTCTTCGCGAGGGATGGCCACTCTCCAGCGCGAGCCAGTGCTGTCACACTCTGTGTACTCAAAATAGTACTCCGTCTGCAAGGAGTGAGTGGGACCGTGAGCCCAGTAAGGTACCAGCGGAGAAGAGGGAGCCCACAACGTCCAGCACACACAGGACGTAAAGCGTCACCTTCCGATGCCGTTCGGCTTCACTCTGGGAAAACAGAGCGCACTCTTTCCTGTGTAATGACTTAAGAAAGCTGTCAGGGAGCAGGAAGGAAGGGCGCCTCCCTGCAGGAAGCTGATAGTGTGACTCAGGCAGACGGGGATAAGAATGCCAGCGGCTGAGGCCTGCGCTGCCTGGTTCAGCACTATGTGGGAGCAAGAGGAATGATTCCTGCAAATCACAGGTTCACACTAAGCCAGTTTGTTGTATTGCATTTTTACAATTAGATAAAAACCACTGAAAATGATAGACTGATAAACTTCATCTTGTGTGAATCGACCATAACTATTGCATACAGCTGAACCATAAATAATTCCTTTATAGGATTATTTTGAGAGCAAAATATGTCTCTAATTTTAGTGATAAAGGGCTTAAAGTTGATCTGGAGCCGCAAAGAGATGTTGGCATTCCTTTTCTCTATGTGTGATGCACTTTTCCATGAAAAATGAGCCGGGAGATGAAAAGGGACACCTCCCCCCCCTCCCCCCCCGTAAATCCGATGCCATTGAACTGCTGGATAACCAGGCCAGAGTGTTTATCCCTGTCCTGGCAAGAGAAGGGGGTCAACTTCCTGTAAATCATAAAAAGGGGCTTGGGATAACTGGTAAGAAAGAGGTATGAATTACACCATGGAAATAAGACAATGTGCAGAAATAAGACAGTGTGCAGTGAAAGCTTTGTATTTGGTATGTGCAGCACAGTGCAAGCTTTTGAGTCCAGCAGGCAGACTTTCTCAGATATCTGCATTATACTCCAGATTTGGATTTCTGTTATCTGGCTAAGGAAGAAGTCCTGCTTTGTGGAATACCGCCAGTCTACAGGCATTGTTTGCCCAAATCTCTGTTTTGGCCGTATGTTTACCAGCTGGCCAGCCTCTTCTGCTAGGTGAAACCAGGAAGGAGGGCGGTAATCCTTCATGCCTGTTGCTCGCTTTCTTACACAATATAACAGAATATAAACGACTGCGGGCGGTAGCAGGTAAATTGCAGAAACGGTAGAATATCAAAGATACCAAAACAGAGAAACGCTGAAAATAAGAAAAGGAAGCATGGCGTACATTTGCTGAGCTGGCATAAAGCAAAGGGAAAAACTCGCCGGAATGTAAGTTTGTGGGACTCGTTGATAAGACACCTCAAATCATAAAGAGGCGTGGATCCTAATAACTGCCCCCCTGAGGATGGTACGTTAACTTAAACAGAGTTAAGCGACTGTCGCTTTTCCACTTAAGGCTTGTATGTTTTCTTTTTTTTTAGCTCACAATTTGTCTTCCCCCGAAGGACTCGCCGTTTCTCCTGTATTTAAAAACTATATTAAATGTATACGACGTCAGTTTCAACAACAAAACTTTAATAAATTGTTCGGACCTATAAATGTCCTATATACACATATATAGTCCATGGCTTTAAAAAAAGAAAAGAAAAAAAAAAACGATGGGGATCGAGTATCCGTACCTTTTTCTCTCATTTAATCATAATCGGATTAGAATGCTGGCAAGCCTGCAGTAGTAAGAGTGTCTTTAAAAGCACTATACTTATTTATAGATGGAGGAGAGCAGCCAACTCGGGTGTATGTTTTATACTATGAAGTATGATTTCCCCAAAAGGGCTGTGATTTATAAAAGTATGCTACTTTTAAAAGTATTAATTTAATTTCAGTGCATATTGATTGTACTATGAGGTGACATAAGTGTTATTAGCGTGATGAAAACAGAGAAAAGTTATTATGTACGGTAAATATTGGGGGTTTTGCCATATAAATACTCCACAGTGTCTATGGAAATAATATGTATGATTTTACATATATTTACTTACGTATTTACTAACGCATTCTGTTCATCGGACTCGTTAATCGGCTCGCATATTGTCTTAATCTGAAGTTGTGATTTTGGAGAATAAAAATTAATTTACAAATCTGCACATACCGGCTCCTGCTAAAATAGAACAAATATATCGGCATTATAATAAAGCGTTTAATTGCGTGTAAAGAGGCCGACGTGTACTGTGCTGCAGTGATTTTATGAAATGCGGGGTGAATATAAGTAAAGCGGCTAACTTGCATGCGTAACGGAGAGCGGGTCAAGCTGTTACCTCGGTGCATAGAGGAAGGTCCCCGGCCGCCGTAACCAGCAAGAAAGCGCTGGACATCCAGGAAGGAGATATTAAATAAAAAACCGTTAAAACGCATTGCCGTCCCCAGCAATTCCTGAGTGCCATTGCGTTTAAAAAGCAGCCCCTACACTCAGGTCGGTGTATCTGAACACTAATCGGCTCCAAACTGTGTTAACCCCCCCCCCCAACCTATTCAGCAGAGATGACGTTAGAGCCGCTCGGCGAAGGTGGGGACACCGCAGGCGAAAGACCCGCTGATTTAACCAGTCCTTTCAGCACTATATTACGCGGTAAATACCTGTATCGTGTGAATCACCGACATCCTGTGAAATATTCTGGATTTACTTTCTGTTGGTTTTTATGTCTATATATTTATATGGCTATTATGATGGTTTAAGTCACTCCTAACTGGTGTAAATCTCACATACCGCTATGCTGTCTGGCTTAACCGCCGCTGTCCGTAGTTGCTGTTTACTATGTAGTTAGCTATACTGTCCTGGATGGACGGAATTTGTCATACCATTTAGGCGGTTTTATACATTAATTCAGATGAACAATTTGAATTTTGGCCAGCAAACTACAAAATGTGCCATATAATAATTTATTGAGGCAAATGCCACGGGCCATAACCTTAATGCGCATATCAATATAGGAGGATTGCCTTTAGCTGTAGGCAGAACAGCCAGTTCCCTAGGGCCCTCGTATTATCTGCGCTGTGTAAGAAATGAAATCAGTTTTCCTGGTGGGGGGGGGACTCAAGCTTTGTCTAGAGCCTTAAGTAAAAATGGACAGTCCTGCCATAACTGTACATATTCTATTCTATAGTCAATATTTTGATTCATTTTAATTTTTAGAATAGATCTTGCACTCCATGGGACACACAGACATATACAGAGGTGAGAGCGAGAGTGGGGTCACAGCAGAGGGTCAGCCAGCATTCAGCAACCCTGGGCCCCGTGTCTCACCCCACACTCATGTTTATTAACATCTATTTGTCATCCACTTAAATGAACTCTATTTAAGACTGTAAAGTCAGGGCTTCTAGATTTCCAGAGATTAAATAAACATCAAAAGCCACAATGTGTCGTGTAGTATATGTTTATTAAAGCAGAACAATTATTATGCAACAGGCATACTTCAGATGGGCAAAATGGAGTTTTATCGCTTGTCATTTAATTCAAAGCAACAATATTTGTAAAGAACAGGCACCTTTGAGGAATTGATATTTTAATTAGACTGTGTTTAATAAACTAGATTACCGTGTATGAAAATACTATAAACCTTGACATGCATCCTTCCTGCACCTGAAGAACTACTGTGCTTTGTAAAGTGGGAGATGTTAAAAATGATTCAACGGGAAACCAAAAACATCATTTCACCAATACATTCTGCTTTTATTTAATAAGATTGTCATATACAAAATCTCATACCAATTAGGAACATTTATTAGTCTGATACATGAATAATCTCAATATCGAAGCGAATCCCTCTGTCATTAAACTTACCTTCGCCGTGGTCCGGAAACTTCCTGTTTGGTTGTTACCCCACCCATATCAGTGACCTCACTTCCGCGACGTCACGTGATTATATCACAACGTGCCATTGCAATACTTCGTAAATGACAATGATTGATTTGTCTTGCTATAGTCAAAAATATACACAATGGCGTTTACGCGTCTCGTATGACCTGTGTTCACCCTACCTTTAATTCGAATTACACTAGTCTCCCCTCCCGCATATAAAACGAACACCGCTGCCAGGACCAGGAACTGACGCACGAAGAGTTGGCGTTCATTTCCGATCTGCGCGCGGAGGCTTTTTGTTCCTCCATCCTGGTATTTGTCTTCATCCTGGTCTCTTCGAAGTGCCCGGACCCAAAACAGGAAGTAAGTATCGCGACCAAACCCCAAAATCGAGTGTCCCGTCGGGGGCTCGCGTAGCGCGAAGCCGAGGTCCGGGACGGCGCCGGAGCGCCTTAAACGCGCATATGGTGCCCTGGCGGCTATTCTCCCTCCGCCTCCTCCTCCTTCTTTAGCCTGTCGGCTACTGCAGCCGCAGCCCTTTGGCCGCTTCAGAAAATATGGCGACGGGGCGTAAAGAGAAACTTTGTGTCGCTGTTTCTCTTTAGAAAAGCCCCACACGACCCCGCCACTCCCGAGGTACCCTTCTGAGGGAGCGATGGGTGCGGGGATCGCCCGTCGGGCTAGGCTGCGCTCGGCCGGGCTGGGTCGAGCTCGGCCGGGCACCTCAAACAGATGATATCTCTCACGGTGGAAGCCCCTTGAGGTTCTGCTTGGCCTTAATGCCCCTTTGTGCACTTAGAATTACTGGTCAGGATGCCAGCTCAACTGGATTCCCCTGTTATCAAAATGTTACCTGGATACTAACATCAGACACAAAGAAAGGTCGATTTGGATGCGTTTTCAAATTGCTTGTCAAGGTTTGTTTGCCGGTTTCTGCTTAATTGTGTGTTTTCCCCTTCATTGCATCATTGTATCAGCATAATGATAAATCAAGGTTCTGTAACTGTTGTGCCATCACACCCATGCACACTGAGTGATGCGCATATCACTTTATAGGTTGAGCATGAACACAATAGAGGATGAGTCTGGCACAGTGACTCTGGAAGCAGTAAACTCCGTGACATTAACCCAGGACACGGAAGGGAACATCATTCTGCACTGCCCTCAAAATGGTGAGAGGAACTTCTTAAAAGTGGGGGGTGGGGAACTAATTGTTCATTGTTGGAAATGATACGATAATAATTTGTAGATAGTAGGTACAGTGTTAGACTAAATATTGAGCCAGGGAATCCTCCTGACAGGAAACCCCTTCAATAGGGCTGTCATCATGACTGCTTTAGTTGGATGGTATATTGTACCCAATATAATCAGAGTAAAGAATAGTGCTGTCATTTTAAGAGCATTTTATGCTGCTAATGTAATGATAATAAAATAGGATTATAATGCAAGAACACTTTTTCAAAGAGCAATGGACTTTCAGTTCTTTAGGATATTTAGACATCGGAATTGGAATAAAAAAACGTAAATATGCTAAAGAAACACAACATAAATAAAACCACACAACCAAAAATGGATTAAATGAACTCTTGAGCTCTGTTAACAAAGATTGCCCTGAATGTCAGTCATTTGGCACAAGGGTTTAGAGAGTCATTCATTCCTTTACAGGGAGTATACTGCCAGTCCAGATTTGCAGAGGCTCCCCCCAGTGACGCGTATGAACCTCAATTGTTCATTGGCCAGGGAAAAAGTAGCAGGAAGTCAGGAAGTAGTCGGACTGAAGATGGTATATAAACACCTTTTCTACCCTCTGTGATCCAAATGATACCAAAAATGGCTAGTGAATTTGAAGAATGGTTGATTGAGAAAGTCTGGAAATACCAGCACTTGTATGATTCCTAGCTACATGACTATAAATAATATGGCCAAGTGGCCACAAACTAAAATAAAACAACATGTTTGTACTGTAATGCCCAGTGATTGTTTTTCTCGTCAGAGTGTTATGATTTTGAATTTATTTAGTTTTTATATTATTGGTTATTTTCATTTAAATCTAGGTTATTTTTAGGTGTGGTCTCAATTTTTATTTTAAAGATGTAAATCTATTTGTTTTACTTTAGGCTTTAATAGTTTTTTCTAAGGATAGACAGTAAGTTGGAGGGCTTGTGGACTACTATAAAATGTCTCGATGCGGTGCCATTAGCTTTTTCTATGGGTCGGGTGCATTGCACGAGAGGCTCAAAGACAAACAATTCATTACTTCAGCTAAACAGTGTTTACAAACGGTAACAGGAAGTATTCGATGTTTGTTTTTATTTATTTAACTCTGTTTCCGAAGCAATATATAAGTTATTGTTTAGTTGTAGTTTTTGTTTTATTTTGATATCTTATTTCAGTTTATGTAAATGTTTTCATGAATAATAATAACCCTGCCTTGCATGCTGTGAGTAAATAGTGGACGGTTAGTTTTAGTGATGTTCTTGTTTATTCATATAACATCCATACAGCACCTCATACATGTGACCTTTAAGAGCAGCATTGCTCTACTGAGCTGCCCCAGGTCTGATGTCAAAGTACATGGCTGTCTGGCTCATTGTTGCTAGAAGTATGACCGTTGGGGATCACAGACGGTCTAACGCTCTGGAGCATGCGCCGCAGCGCTGACACCTCCACCACACCAGCCACACGCCTGTCTTTCTCCACCATGCCACCTGCTGGCCCTCAGTCACATTGGTCTCCATTCCTGCAGAAGCGGAGCACCTTGGACCAGATGAGAGCTTGGAACCTGCCCACAAAAGGCTATGCCTGTCCAATGATGATGAGCTTCACGTCTCAGGCTCTGCCCCCCGCATCTCGGTCGTCACCCTCCCCAGTGAGCCAGGATGCCAGTGACTTTACACCAGCCTCAAACATTTGTTCTTCATGTTTGTTTTCTCTAATTTTCACCATAAACATATCAGTTATTATTATTAATTTTTCTTTGCCCACTCCATAATATAAATGAAGACCTCCTAAGCTTAAAAGCAGTCCGACAGTGGTCCAATCCTTTCTTCAGTTTCAGAGAACGATGAAAGTTTTGAGGTGACAATGACGGCCACGACTGAAATGACGGAAGGTGACATGAGTGAGGGCGCTGTGGCCCAGATCCAGGTACCTGTCGCTTCCTGTTGTGTTTTTGACTCCCTGTGAGCAAGTGTGATTGGACTACACACGCCTGTCAGCCGTCTGTCCCCTGGAAAAGCAAAGAGGGGAGAGATCTAGCATCTTTATGAATAGGATGAATACCAGGATGGCGTCAGCTTAACGTTTCATCACGTTTGACAGATACTGCAGAACGATGATACACACTCTCCTCAGAAGGCTGAGGAGGCCTCGCCGGTCAGCCAGGCATGGTTCACAACTAAAGAGGACAAGGTCACTCTCGTGAACAAAGGTGCGTTCACACGTGTCACCCATTTGCAAAAGTGTCTGAGACCCTGTGCTTCTCAGTGTGTTTCTGGGAAACGCCAGTACTGTTCTGTGTTTGATTCTCATCTTTCTGCAGGTCATAAATGGAAACAGGGAATGTGGTCAAAGGAAGAGATTGACATCCTCATGAGTAATATCGACCAGTATACAAAGGTCAGTGTGGTGCTCTTTATTACATTAGGGCTCTGATTTCCTCCCTTGTCTCTCTCTCATCTCATCGTCTCTGGACCTGCTTCCCTGACTGGATGTATTTGTTTTGCACAAAGTGGCTCCTTGCACTTGAAGTCCTGTGAA
>JAODJW010000062.1:32794164-32810492 GCA_026777045.1 Hyperopisus bebe
CAATCAGATTATTATTAAATGAGCACCCTCCCCTCTGACCAATCAGATTATTATTAAATGAGCACCCTCCTCTCTAACCAATCAGATTATTCCATTCTCAACATGATGGTGAATTCATGATAGAGCTCTGGGTATAAATGAATCAAACCGGGAGCTCTCCCCCCGCCCCCCAGTCCCAACCCCATGGGCAGGAACCCGTTCATTTCCGAAGATTTAAATGGGAGGATTAAAATGATCTTGCGCTTGTGGGTGTGATAACACCCCATATTTCAGGTCCACTCAGACTCTCCCAGTGACAGAATCGCTCGCTGAGCTCTGTGAGGTACCTGTGTGCTGCCGGCTCCTTCCCAGTGCATTGTGGGACAGAGGTGGAGACGCGTAATGCCTCAGAGAGGGAGGGGTGCTCTGGGGACCAGTGATGGAATTCGGAGCAGATTATTCTGCTTTCCCAGAACCGCCAAATTCCTCTTATTTAATTTGCAATTATTTTGTATATTTATACTTTATATATCCACATTTCCTGTCCCAGCAAATTCTTTTATTTAATACCCATTTTATCTACCCATACATAGCCACATCTCCTGTTCCAGCCATTTCTTTTATTTAATACTCATTTTATCTATCCATACATAGCCACATCTTCTCTTCCAGCCATTTCTTTTATTTAATACTCATTTTATCTATTCATACTTAGCCACATCTCCTGTTCCAGCCATTTCTTTTATTTAATACTCATTTTATCTATCCATACTTAGCCACATCTCCTCTTCCAGCCATTTTTTTTTATCTATGTCACGCCCCAACCCCATACATTCGTCCCTCTGCGGTTAATAGTAATATGTCTGCTTTGATGTTCTGCTGGCGCCTTTGTCTTGTTTCCTGCTGTCTGGTCTTGTTACATGTTACCATGGCCAGTGAGAATTCCTGTGTACTGATGCTGAAAAGGCACATAAAGTATTTTGAGTCTCTAACCATCTGACCGTTCTGAGAGACAAACACGTGGAGCGTGTTGTTTTAATGTGATCAGATATGGCAGAGCTGACGACATACCTTTGAGAGGCAGACGCCTTTATTTCCGCCTGTCTGATGTCTCGCTGTATTTCAGCTTGCCACCCCCCCCCCCCTTCAGCGCATCCCGTGCTGCCAGTCACCACAACGTCAGGTGGGGAAAGCAACCCCCCCCCCCCCAAAATCTGGGCAGCTAATTTGTCTTTGTGTCCCCGAGTCCCCATGTGGCCACATTTAGTCCTGCAAGCATGTTGCGGGATGGTGGGGGTAGGCGGGGCCAGACGGGCAGGTGCAGCTGCTCCATGCTGCAGCCTGGGGAGTGCAGATAGCCCCCCAGCCATGTAAGTGTGGGTTTTCGGGTGGCAATGGATCCACCCCCTCCCCTCCCCCATGTGAAGAGCTTGTTTTGGCATGATGGATGGAGGGTCGGTTCCAAAGCCGATTTCTGTGCACATATTGCAAGCTGTTGCACACAAGCCTGTTTAATGCTGTGCGTGTATGCTGTTTCTGCTGGTTTCCTCTCTCCTTTTGTATTTACCCTTCCCTTTCCCATGAGTATCCACCCTTCCTCTTTCTTTGAGTATTTATCCCCAGCTTTCTGTGAGTATCCTTCTCCTGTAATTCTGTGAATATCCATCCCCTGTATTCTGTGAGTATCCATCCCCGACATTTCTGTGAATACCAATCCCCCATTCTTCTGTGACTACCCATCCCCTGTAATTCTGTGAGTACACATCCTCCTTTCAGACCTCTCCTTGTGCACCTTTGGGGATGCAGTACAGACTCACACAGGGTTAAAATGCCAGTAAGCGTGTGCAGAAGTGTGTTTGCTGACATGCTGGTGTGAGGATGTATTTTCAGCCCGCCTCCTTCACGCTCTCCCTCTCTGCCTCTCTCTCTCTCCCATGTTCCCTCCCTCCCTCCCTCCCTCCCTCTTTTGCTCTCCTCACCACATCCCTCACACTCTTCCCTGTTCCTCGTGTCATGTGGATTCCTGCGAGCTCGACTCCACAGCCCGTGCTCACTTCATTCCATTAGAGCCTCCGTCTGCGGAAGACAGGGACGCTATGGCCGTGCAGCTGGTTCCAGACTCGGCTGTCTGTCTCCTCATGGTGAGTACTCCCCTCACCCCTCCCTTCCCCCCCTGGAAGGTGCTGGTCCGTCTGGAAGCTGATCGATCGATTTGCTCGGGTGGGAGCCGGGATTAATCTGTGTCTCAGAGCTCCCGATGTGCTCCCGATCCCTCCTGGTCCGTCATGGGCCACGCGTGACCCGAGGCACCTAAGATTAAAGAGACAGTCACCATCTTTGTCCTTTCCTGCATCTGGGCCATGCATGCTGAGTGTGCCGGTGACGCCCGGGGGAGGTGCGTATGGTCTTTCAGGTTTGTATTGTCTTAGTTGAGGTGTGTCATAGCTGAGGCATGCACCATGGCAGACTTCTAATTAGCTGTGAGGTACACAATTCCCTGGTACAGTCACTCAGGTGTTGGCATGGTGCTCCATGGTGCTTCACCCTGGGAGCTGGGTTTGGTTGGGTGGGTTAGGGTCATGGGCATGTCTCACCATGGCAATTGGAAGTGCCATGACCAGCCCTGTATCTGGGACTGACGGAGGCCACTAACATCCTCCACCTCCTGCAGCACCTCCCCTTCCTCCACCACCTCCCATGTGCCTCCAAGCTACTGAAAAATGAATAACGCGAAGCTCGGTCTTCTCATTGGCTGGCTGAGGTTGGGCGGGACCCCAAATAGTTCACCTGGCAACAGAATCAGCATACACAGGAGGAGAGGCAGAGGCAGGAGGAGAGGCGAGGCCCCTCAGGGACAGCTGGGTGGGACGGCCTCCCCCCTGCGGGGGTGGTGGGAAGCTCCCCATCTTCTCTTTCTGCAAGCCTTCCTTTCTTTTCTATTTTCTTTCTGATGTTTTCTACAAGGTGTTCACATGGCACCCGATAACAGATAGACAGATGTCTTTGTTAGCTACACACACACAGCAGATTTGAAATATTTCACTGAGCTGAACTCTCGGCTGTTCTTAAAAGGTAACATCGCGTACACAGAAACATAAATTGTAGGATTAACAATTTCAGGAATACACATTGCCAAAGGCATCAGTGCCTGCTAATTATTACCATCTAAGTTAAAGCTTTCATGGCAGCAATGCGAACAGCATATGTAGCGGGTGGCGTGATGGTCACTGTCAAAGCACTGATCGGTTGGTGGCTGATCAGTTGGAGGCTGTTCGGCTGGGCATTTCTCTGGGGTTTGTGGGTTACTCTGTTCCCAGTGTGGAATGTGTGATCTTGCGTTGCTCTGAGCTCCCGGAGGAGTTAGTACCTCCACCATTTCAGCCATGAATGTCTGCTCCTCATATCTGTGGTTCTATGCTGACTTTTCCCTGGAGAAGCTCTTCTGTTTATGCCCCATAGATGAAACATTTCTGGTCCAAATAGTGTTTTTTGGGAGGTAAGTGTTTCTGCATGTACTGAGATGCTATTATTGATGGGAGATGGGGACACTGTAGAAAAGCTCAGGTCGGTCACTCAGTGACGTTAGTAGACCCTTTTAACGTGTCCACATCCATCTGTCATCACTGGAGGGGCCACTGTATACATAGAGGGCCTTCAGTAAACATCTCGAGTCTGTGACCAGCCACCCGACAATGGGAGACTCTACAAGATCCGCCCCGGGCAGCATGCTGTTACCAGGAAGGCTTAATCGCCATGGTTACCGCATCACCTCACCCCACCTGCTCGGGGCTGCCAGCGCCTGCTCCGACTGACACGCGCCGCGAATCCTGTCACGTCTTCAGCGTCTTTCAAGGATCCAGTCAAATTAATTTCCTGTCCCTCAGGGATGCAGTCAGATTAATTTATTGTCTTTACGTTAAGCTGTCAAATATTGGGAGAGGGAGGCTGACCGAAAGGGCGTCAGGATAACACGCATGTGAGGAATCAAAGAACCCAGCAGTTAATCTCTGGGTGATAAATGAGGGCGAAAACATGAATGGGAGAGAGAGAGCGAGAGAGTGAGAGAGCGAGAAAGAGAGAGCACTCCCCCCCACCCCCCAGGCCAGGATAGTAATTCATTCTCCTGGGGAGGTTATGATGACATCATGGCTGGTGTGTTCGGAGGTGACCTCTAAGCAGACCTGATGTCTGCCTGCCAGGGCACAGCTCTGCCCGCTTATCAGGGATTACTGAAGGGCTCTCAGGAACCAAGAGCACTGGGGTCGAATCTCCAACAACCCCAGCACAAAGCAAGAGCTTCAGGTCTGTAACTGCGTGGCTTCTGTAAAGAATGTTCCAGTTTTCCCTGCGTTGACACCATGAGAGTGTTTTTGTGCCCTGGCGTTTGCTGGGAAGGTGCTGGTGATGGTACTTCTCCGTGTGGTTCCACGCGGCTCCTGCAATCTCCGCGATGCACTCCATTCAGGAGATCCTGCTCGGCCCCGCAGCCCGGACCTCTGCTCCTCTGTGGTCAGAGGCTGCTGGGGTGACAGGAAGCAGGTGGCCAGTGGCTCACAGCCCATGTTCCTCCATATGCCTCAGCACTTTCTACGGTGCCACAGTTGCCTCTATTTTGTTTTATCCTCCTCACATCATTTATGATCTCACCGTTACCTGGGGTTGTCACAGGAGGTCCTGTTACCTGGGGTTGTCACAGGAGGTCCTGTTACCTGGGGTCGTCAAACGAGGTCCTGTTACCTGGGGTCGTCATAAGAAGTCCTGTTACCTGGGGCCGTCATAAGAAATCCTGTTACCTGGGGTCGTCATAAGAAGTCCTGTTACCTGGGGTTGTCACACGAGGTCCTGTTACCTGGGGTCGTCATACGAAGTCCTGTTAGCTGGGGTTGTCACACAAGGTCCTGTTACCTGAGGTTGTCACACGAGGTCCTGTTACCTGGGGTCATCATACGAAGACCTGTTACCTGGGGTTGTCACAGGAGGTCCTGTTACCTGAGGTTGTCACACGAGGTCCTGTTACCTGGGGTTGTCATACGAAGGCCTGTTACCTGGGGTTGTCACAGGAGGTCCTGTTACCTGGGGTTGTCACACGAGGTCCTGTTACCTGGGGTCATCATATGAAGACCTGTTACCTGGGGTTGTCACAGGAGGTCCTGTTACCTGGGGTTGTCACAGGAGGTCCTGTTACCTGGGGTTGTCACACAAGGTCCTGTTACCTGGGGTTGTCATACAAAGTCCTGTTACCTGGGGTTGTCACATGAGGTCCTGTGACCTAGGGTTGTCACCTGAGGTTCTGTAACCTTTATAAGACAGCACACTCTCTGATGCCACCACCAACTCCCTCTCCTCCTGCTTCCTGTTTAAAACCACTTGCAGTTCCTGAAATCAGGCCTGTTCCCCCTGTTGCTGGGGCTTCTAGGGTCGCCCCGAATGGCAAAGAGAACTGCCTCAGCCTGCATTAGAACAGCCCCCCATCCCATCTGACTCATAACCTAGTCAGCCCGTCTGTCTGTGCATGCCCAGTGGGACAGTCGGGATGTAATCTGAGGTGATACTAAGCAGACCCCTGCACGAGCTCAGTTTGTGAGGTCGCTCTGAAACATCAGATCACCTAGCACTTGCCTTGTCGTGGAGTCTCATTTCTAAACCAAAAACAGTTTGGCTAATGGCTAGCCATGGCAAGCTTTTAATCTCTTTCAAAACCTTTTTCCAGTAAGATTCAGGGCATGTAAAATGCTCGGGATAATGATTGATTTTTCTTGATATTTCCTGAGCTCAGTCAACAACATCTGTAGCATCATTCAGAGGAATATTCCTCCCCAGCTGATTGCATCTGACTGGTGTCTCAGGCATCAGCCCTGCCGGAGCTGAGAAGAAACACAACGGAAGCTAATGAGGTTGCCTTAGTGAGGCTGATCTGAGTTTGTAGCATCGTCTGTCAGGGCCCCCGCCACTCCCGCTCTCTGCCGTTCGTTAAAAGAGCCTGCTGACGGCTCCATGTGGAAGCGATGTTTTAGCAGCGCCCCCCCTTCCTGAAACGCTGGCAGGCCGGGGTGGTAATTCACTCTCCAGGGAGGTTACAATGACATCATGGCCACTGGTGGCTGCTGTTTCGGAGGTGACCTCTAAACGCAGACCTCTAAATGCAGACCTCTAAACGCAGACCTGAACGGAGGGAGTTCTTGCCGCTAAAGCCGAAAGGCCTTTGTGAAGTGGCTGCCTCATTTACCAGACCCGGAACCTTCTCTGCTTTGTATGTGGCAGGATTGTGATCATAAACCCCTGAAGGGAATCGATCCAGTGCAGAGCCCTCTGCATATCGGACTCCCGCCATCATAGTGTCGGCCGCTCTCATTGGTCGCCCGCCCTGCAGTGTCGTCATGGCCGCCCGCAGCGTGCCGGAGGTCGGGTTTCCCGGTAATCTAACTCCCTCGTTGTCCTGGAGATGGTGAGGGGGTAGGCTCTGGGGGAAGGGTGTGGGGAGGGAGGGCAGTGCACCTGTGCAGGGGCCATCTGCTTCGGGAGTGGAGCAGGTGTGCAGAGCGGGGGCCCACGATGTAGGCGGGGGGGGCCCGGGGACCCAGAGGGTCCCACCCCCCCCTTGTCCCATATGGCGGTGATGGGTAGAAACTCTCTCTCTTTTCTCACTGTGTTAGAAATCCTTCTAGAAACAAAGGATGGCTCAAACCTGAACAAACATCTACCTTTTCTCAAAAAAATATGCCTGTTTAGGCCTGGCAGAGTGATGTCACCATGGAGCCCCTGCACAAGGCCCTTAACCACCAGTATACCCCCAATATAAACTCAAACTGTAGGGGATTTCCATGTTATTGCCATTGAAAGTGCTGCTGCTGTCGCTGTCCGTGCTGCTTCTTGCTGTATCTCCCTGCATCCGGGATGCTTCGGACCTGTGGGGTTCTTTCCTTCCATGTTTTTCAGCGAGACCTTGGGTCTCATGTCACTTGAGACGTCTCCTGGGACACGCGGTTCACATGCTTCCCCCATAATGCGGGATTATCTGTGTTTATTTCTGGAATGAATATTCCAGTCATTAAAATGATCCCTGCAAAGACACGCTCCAGGCTCCGGAGCTGACTGGCGACGCCTCGTTGAGGAAAGGACTCACGTAGCAAGAAGCGTCATGCCCATAGTCACCATGGCAACCGTAGCAAACCCCCCCCCACTCACGTTCCGGACAACACCGGTTACTCAAGCCAGATCCACACAATAAAGCACTAATTATGACGAGCCAGCAGAATGGGGCTGTTTCGGAGTGAGGGGATAGCGTGGACGGAGTAATCCAGAAAAGCCAGGATCCAGGCTGAAAATGCCAGGCTGGAGTGCCAGGGATGCGGTCTCCATGGTAACGTTCACACTGCACACTGGTGGGAGTGAAATGGTGAGGATAATGAGGCCGCTGTTTCTGCAGGAATTCACTCCTGTTTGCTCACAGTATTACAAAGGCGAGCATGGATGCCATGTTTTGTCGGAAGAGATGAACAGCAACAGGGTTTTTGTTTAAAGCTCCTGTGGGTGGCCAGTGTGTTCTGATGTCACACCGTAACCGCTGTCACTGTGCCTCACTGTAACTGCTGTCATTGTGCCTCACTGTAACCGCTGTAATTGTGCCTCACTATAACCGCTGTCACTGTGCGTCACTGTAAACGCTGTCACTGGGCCTCACTGTAACCGCTGTCATTGTGCCTCACTATAACCGCTGTCACTGTGCGTCACTGTAAACACTGTCACTGGGCCTCACTGTAACCGCTGTCATTGTGTCTCACTATAACCGCTGTCACTGTGCGTCACTATAAACGCTGTCACTGTGCCTCACTGTAACCACTGTCACTGTGCATTACTGTAAACGCTGTCACTCTGCCCGGGATCCCACAGTTGGCACAGCCTCATCTCGGATGATGAGGTGCAGATCGCTAGCTGTCACCATGATTAGCTAGCAGTCCTCATAACTGCAGTCCTGTTTGGGTTTATAGATACAAAGCACTGTGAGGAGTGACCCCTGGATGGGCCCCCAGAGGCAGAGAGTAAAGATTAGCCACACAAATCATCCAGCACCCCCTCGTTCCCGTTAAGTAAAAACCTTGAATTGAGTCAGTGCCCCAGGTCTGGGCAGGTTTGTCCCAGGTTGATAAACACGGTCTGATGTCTTTATTCAGTTAGACCCCTGTCCCGGTCCCTGCACACCCAGCAGGTCGCTCATGTGCTCGCAGGATGTGGACGCCGTTTATTTTGTAGTCTGGCATCTCTTTCCCAGAACCTTAAGCAAGTTGGTGTTCCAGATAAAACCTCCCTCTATGGGCAGCCCTTAAACACAGATTTGGTTTCTTCTGATGTCAGACCTTGGGCGGATATCCCAGCAACATCCTATGTGTCATATGACACTGCTCCTCTGTGGGTAACCCTGAATGATGTTAAATGATGGTGTGACCAAATACATAGACATTCCTCAACTAATGACATTATGGCTCTAACCCTAACCTTTCCATCCGCCCCCCTCGGGATTTATAACATCTTTAGAGCCCCCTAAGGTGGAGGAGTGAGGCAGAGGGGGGTTCACATGCCGGATCTACTGGGTCGTCTTTCTGGAATGTTTCCCTCCTGAACAGCTGGTCCTTCTGACCCAGACTGTATCCACAGAGCCAGAAGAAGAATGTGTCAGGGTGGATAGGGGACCGCTTGGCCATTCAGCACCATTCCAGGGGCTACCGTTGTCTTAGGAGCGATGGCCTGGAGCAGTGAGCCCCTCCTCACCTCCCGGACCCTGGCAGAGGAGCATACAAGGTTTGCAGGAGCAGCTATGTACCTCTACATCAGGCGTGCTGTCTGCTCTGCACACACGCTGGGAGGAGCGTCATACTGCCAGAGCCAAAGACACACAGCAGGGACAGAACCTGTGTTTTCCAGTGTGTGTTTGTGTGTGTCAGTGTCTCTGTCTGTCTCCATGTGTATGTGTGTGCGTGTGTGAGCGGGTGTCTATGTGACAATCCCGCGCAGCGTGGGGGGACATGGTACTGCCTCACGCCTTATCAGCAGGTACTGGCTGGGATGAGCTTCAGGCAGAAGACACAAACGCCTTGCGGCGTGTTGTCAGGAGAGTTCAGGGGGTGGTTGCTCCTGACAACGGTTGCTAGGAGACCCCATCCTCAGTGCATCTGGAGTGATTTCATTCAGAAATGGATTAGGACGTTGTGGATGGTGAGGTGTGCTGGGCACCGTAAGCTTAACAAAGCAAAGGAGTGACATTACAGCTTCCTTGTGTGAGCAGAGTACGAGAGGGACGCTAGTGTGAACCGCCACTATGTATTTAAATAAGCGGGGCGTGAGGGAGAAGCCAGAAGCTGTTAAAGGCGTGTAGATTCTGCACGTGGGGAGGTGTCCATTAGCCTGACTGTACTCAACCCAGTTGGAACACAGCGCCACCTGGCAATGTTTATTAATGCATGATTCAACCCTACAGCATGTATAAATGTGATTTAACTTAACATAAATGTGTAGTTTAATCCTGCCACCTACATAAGTGTGTGATTTAAGCCTACTAGCTTTATAAATGTGTAGTTTAACCCCACAGCCTTTGAAAAGGTGGGCTTTAACCCCACAGCCTTTGTAAAGGTGTGCTGTATCCCCACAGCCTTTGAAAAGGTGGGCTTTAACCCCACAGCATTTGTAGAGCTGGCTTTTAACCCCACAGCCTACGTATGCCTTTATATGGCCTCAGCTGATCCTCCGTTTTAGCATAGTGATGTGTTTTGTTGAATTTTCTATAGCTTAAAAGAGGTTGAAACTTTGTAAGACAGACTGAAATGCAGCCTTTGGTGATTTTTGTGGGTGATTTCAGTCTGTTTCATGGCCTAAGGTCGCTCTCAGAGAATGGTTAAAGCAATGAGGGTGTGTTATGTCCCCATGTCACAGACACGTCGTTGGAAGTTGGGTGCATGGATGGATGGATGGATGGATGGATGAATGTATTTGTCTCGCTCTGCTCTTTATATTGTAACGTATGTAAGGTGGCTCAGTCAAGGGAAACCCTCTCCTGCAGATTCCGCCTTACACCGCCCCCATCGCTGGCTTTGCTGTTCCCCCGCTCATTAAGTCAATTTGGGGCCCCCCAATCGACATTTTAACATTTTTTTAAAAAAAATCTTGTGAGTAGAGTCAGAAGAGCATGGCTAGCTAGCTGGTTCGCAGAACACACTGCTTCAGCATCTCTTAAACACGGAACGTGGTTATTTTTAGTGTAGTGACTCTTTGGGGCCAACAGGGGGCCTCCTATGACACAGTGCCCCACAGGTGTGTGTGCGTGGGCTGTTTGGTTGATGTTCTAATGCTCATGGCCAATGATGGCGATGCTCTGACAGAGTGGGAAAGGACCACATGGTGCAACCGCGGCCCACGTCTCTCCTGGTGACTGAAGGTTTGTCATTTTTATACATTTTCCTTCTACACCACTTGGAAACACATCCATCTTTGAAGCCGGTTATGGCAGGACGTCGGTCAGTCAGCAATTCATGACCACGTGTCTCAAGACCGCAGTCATATGGAGGGACCGTTTTATGTTCTGGCTGCCATAGGCTGTAAATTCCTCCCTTACATGAGAAACGTTAGGATGGATGATGGGTGTCACAGAGAGGCACATAAAAACCCTTTTTGTCCCCAAAATGTCCCTACTAGCATCCAGATTTGGCCCTGTGAGATTGTCAGGAGCTGCTGCTTGAGAATGCAGTGAATCCACTGGTGCTCAGCTGGTGTTCAGGTGATGCTCAGATGGTGTTCAGGTGATGTACAGCTGTTGTTCAGGTGATGCTCAGCTGGTGTTCAGGTGATGTACAGCTGGTGTTCAGGTGATGCTCAGCTGGTGTTCAGGTGATGCTCAGCTGGTGTTCAGGTGATGCTCAGCTGGTATTCAAGTGATGCTCAGCTGGTGTTCAGGTGATGCTCAGCTGGTATTCAAGTGATGCTCAGCTGGTGTTCAGGTGATGTACAGCTGGTGTTCAAGTGATGCTCAGCTGGTGTTCAGGTGATGCTCAGCTGGTGTTCAAGTGATGCTCAGCTGGTGTTCAGGTGATCTTCAGCTGATACTAAGGTCTCCAAATTGTTTTTGAGGCAAATCCAAGCAAAGGCTGCCTCACTCTGTCTCTCTCTCTCTCTCTCTCTTAGTGAGTGCTCTTTCTGATTCTCTTTCCTGATCCATTTCCTGAACTTCAACCATCATCATGTAGAATCTGTGACTTTACCACGTTTCGTAAATGGGTGTATTTTTGACTCTCTGACAGTATTGCCCCCTCCTGTGAAGGCATTGCCCCCTTGCCTTTGGGGAATCTATGGACCCCAATCCATATGGACACACTTGAGCTATTTGAGTCATTCAGACTGTTCGGAGACACCCGATCCCGATCTTTCCGAAGCACCCACACTCACGCGTTCCTTGTGGGAGGGTTAGGGTTGGGGGGGCGCTAGGCAGGTACCCCTAATTCCAGTCTTTCCCAAGACTTCACATAAACACGTTCTGTGTGGGAGGCCCATGATTCATCCACTTCCAACTGAAACCATTTTTGTTTCATGATGGAATAAATAATGGAAAAATACTGTGATTTGAGGGGGATGGATTATACATGTTATGCTAATAAAGTCCTAAAATAGCATATTTCCCAGTGGTGCTCCAGGCTACTTAACAGAGCTCAGAGATTCCGCCTCTTCAGCAGTATGCACAGACAGGTTTGTTATTTCTGAAACCCCCCACTCAATGTTTCAAAAGCTGAATAAATATCTATCAGAACACGTACCATAGTTAGCTAACTGGTTAGCAGAACATGCTACTTCAGCATCTCCTAAATAAGGAACGTGTATTTAATATGTAGTGTAGTGACTAAAAGTAGCCAACAGGGGGCCCCCAAACCTCAGTTTGAGTGGCGGTAAACAGCCCCGTTGGATACACCGTGTGTCGACGCGACTAGCCTCTGTGTGGCCCATAAGCACTGAATGAGGGAGGGGGAGGTACAATAGATGGACTGACCACCCTCAGCAAGCCACCAGCTTGCAGGCTTCCGATTGGTTTAATCTCGTATGAGTGGTGACAGTCAGGGCAAGGAATTGCGCAGTTATCTGGTGTCACATGACCAGCGAGGCAGTGAGCATGCGCCCTGCGGAGGGAGATCTTTTACTTTGCGTTTGAGTGCAAAAACGGCACTGCCTTTTCCTGGTATTGGGAGAATGAGCCCTCCACATCTGAGACTGGGGCTCAATCTGGGGCTCAATCTGCCCACCCCGCCAGATTCAGTGTCATTGTCATGGTGTCCCGCAGGGGAAATTCACACTATCACCCGTACCTACCGTCACGGAAACGGATTTGCTCTCCTTGGGCATTAAAAGACGGAGAAGGGCAGCATGGTGAAGGCGTTTCATATCACTTAATTCATAGTCAAATTAAGGTGACAGGACCACCCCCACGTTATGTGTGACACACAGACCGGCAGATAGATAGATAGATAACTAAGTACTGCACGGAATTCCTTGGCAACGACTAAGGGGGTGGGGGAGTGGGGTCCCCGTGGACTGTTCTCGCATCTTCTTTTGTCCTTGTTAGTTTTAGGATCGCTCACGCAGAGACCGCGCGCCGCCGTCTGGCGAGCCGCGCTCCTGCCCCGAACACGGCGCCTCCGTCCGGCCGCCGCTCCCTCTGAGCGCCAGGAGGCGGCTCGGTCTTCATCCTCCTATCAGCTCCCCCTTCCCAGTAATTAATCAGGCTTACGAGGTGTGCGATAATGCCGGCGAGTCCATAACGGGACGCGTCTATGAGGCGGCTCCGAGAAAACGGTCAGCGACATCACAGCTGCCGAAAATCGGGAGTTATCGCTACTCCTCTGTCAAGTTTCGTTTCTTCAGGCTACCTGCAGATACACGGGTCAGTAACATAGTTAACAGATATAGCAACAAATAGTACCGGTACTTGCTAGAGATAAAAGATGTGTGGCAATTCATTAATGGGGAACAAACATGACATCAGTTTGTAACTAACACTTAATTTGTGGTTAATACATAAGTAATAGCATGATACTACATTATTTGTGTCCCCTGTCACCATTTGTGTACAGGTGGGAGGCTTCATGTCTGGCTGTCTCGAGCTGGAACTCCTGTAGCTCCTGGCCACATCCGTGTGTCCTTTTCCCACCACACAACATGAACTGGGATGGTTATGCTGAATAAGCATAACAAAAATTAATAGGTTAAACTTAACACGTAATTTTATAGGAAACTACACCGCCACGCCAAAACAATGGAAGATAAATAAGCCGTTTTGTTAGTAATGTGTTAGTTATTGCACCGGCGCATGCACCGGCGATATTAGACAAAAGTACAGTGGTACCTTGGAACACGAACTAAATTCATTCCAGAAAGCTGGTCGAGTTGCGATTTGGTCGAGGTGCAAGTCGAATTTCCCTGTAAGAAATAATGTAAATTCATTAATCCATTCCAGCCCCCCAAACAATTGCCTATTTAAACCCATCTACCTACCTAATGATAAAAAACTTTTAACAATCAATATAAAACTAATGCACACATACAAAAGCAATAAGCATGAAATAAGTTACAATTTATAATCACTTTACATGCGTTGAGGTGAACTGATGGCAAACTGACAGTGGTAGGTGGAGAGGAGGAGGGATTATTACTTATGAATTTTGTATGGTTAAAGTTAGGGCTGGGTACGAGTTAAGGTTGCTATTGTCGGAATTAGGGTTTTTTCCATACAAATAAATGGACAGTCCCCACAAATACGAGTACAAACGTGTCTGTGTGTGTATGAGTGTGTGTGTTTAGGGATCGGTGGCTTATATATCAGACTCTTGCTCTTGTTCATTAGTGTTCAGGTCAGGACAAGATGTCTGCTTGGTATCTACTAGCACAGATCTGACTCTGAGAAGAGGCCTATGTCACACATAGGTGACAGTGTTGCTCTGGTTTTTTCTAGCGCACTTCTCCTGCCTTTGCAAAGCTCATGGACATTTCTTTTGCAGCTGATACTCGCTTGAGGAATCTGTACACTTTGCTAAAATGTTTCCTCTGGTAACAGCAGCTTAATGCAGGAGCCAGTCAGTAAAGAAAAGCACAGATGTTTTCCTGAGAAGAGCAGGGGCTTCTTGCTCGTACAGGGATGAGCTCCTGCTGTTTTCCTCATGGTGCTGAGATTGTCTTCAGTCTGAAATGAATCTGGGCTGCTTCAAGCTTGACTCTAAACACAACCCCCTCCTTGGATTGATTGGCTCCTCACACCTGTTACCTGCGTGTGAATCATGTGACCAGGTCAAGCACCAGACTAATGAGTTTTCCACCGAATTTTATCTTCATTTTGTTCCTCCTTTGATCCCTTGTAATTAAAAGTTGAGGCCACTTTTGAGTAGTGTGACCGTGCTGATGTTATCGTTGTGCTGACGCACGGAGCTTGTAAAGGTTCCCCAGTGAACACTCACTCGCTTGCCTACTCGCCCGGGGTTCGGTGTGAAAGTAAACAGAGCTGCATGAGTCGGAGCACCGTTGCCATGGAGACAGCGTTCAGAGCCTTTCATAATTGTCTGCGTCGCTATGGAAACACCAGGACGCTACCCATGCTGTGGCATCAAGAGAAAGGGGTGTATCTGTCTCTGAGCAAGGGCCTCTCGCCCTCAACCAGGATGACCCTTGCAGGTCTGCTTTGTAAGCGTGAGCTGTCATTACTGCAGAATCTCCTAGGGTTCTGCTCTGATGAATAGTGCTCCAGTTATTACAGTTTATCCACTGTACAGCTTATTTATCTATCCATGAGGACCCTAACCCCACACTCCCCCATCTGATCACTCACTCCCTGTCGAAGCAGTGATGATTTTCTGACCTACTGGGATGTCGTACTGTCCCTTCTACGTCCCCCTTTATGTAAATGACAGCCCTGGGGTATTATGGGAACAGCACAGCATGCCAGCCTGACCTGGCCGTACAGCAAGGCACGCCCCGTTCACCTTCTGTCGCAGTGGCTTTCTGCCCATTTTGCACATGTGTTCAGAACCAAATCACAACCGTGCTGTTTGGGACAGTGTAGAAACAGTCCCTCTTAGCTCTCACCATATCTGTCCTGATGCCCAATTCTCAGTCCACCCTGCTAGGAGCCAGGTGCGTTTGAGGCTTGGTTTAACTGGGGGGGTCTGGCTTTCACGGATGAATGCTTCCTCACAGACTGGACCCCAGGAATGGGGGCATGTGTCAGCTGCTGATTGTTACCGGTCCTGCCTGTGAAGATGGACTCGCGCTGTTCACGTGGTCCTGTCATCATTGCTGCTGGTGGGGGGGGGGATGCAGGGCTGGAAGGCTCTGAATGACAGCTACAGGACTAAAAGAAGACCACCCCCCAACCACTCAAACCCAGGCTCATGTTCCAGAAGATCCTGGAGGGTTTTGCAGAGCGTGAGTATGCATGAAGGGTCCAGGTAACAGCACTGTAAACTGGGGCAGGTCCCGTGTAATTACCATAGCACTGAGATCCAGTAATGAGTAACAGTCCAGGAATAGTGGAGTTCTAAAGACCCTGGAGCATCCTCCCCCCCCCCCCGCCAGGAAGCTGTGGGGGAGGGGTGTGTTTGAAGAGCGGGGATTCGGGATTCGGTCCCGTTGGAGATGCATCACAGGTTGCTTTAATTTTTTATTTATCACATGCAGTCCGACAAACATGCAGTGAAATGCTCATTCTGCCAGGTTCACCAACTGTGCCACATAAAATTTGAAAGTACAATCTAAAAATACTCAGAATATCATGAAATATACTTAATATACAACTATAGAAATATCGTAGGTGAGTGTGCAAAATGTAAGTGGTGGTGAAAAAAGAGTAGGAGAAGCTGAGATATCATGTCCCCTTTTTGGTCTGAAAGCCACCGGTGTCCCTCCAGGAGTGGGAGGGGGTTACATATCGTCTGTCCTTCACTGACGGTGCTCCTGCCTTCGTGAATCTGCGTGTGAGAAACTCCAGAGTAACCAGGGGGTGATGGGGTTGGTAGGCATAGATCAACCTTTTTTGTTTGGGGGAAAACAAATGAGCCCTAGCGAGTATGCTTCACCCCCCCTCCCCATGACCTGAGCAGTGGGGGGAGAGATAGAGTGAGAGAGAGCGAGTGAGAGAGGAGGAGAGATGAGCAGGGGAAGAGAGAAAAGGTGGGAGAGAGAGAGAAGGGGGTGGGGGCGGCTCTGTGGCTTAGATGCTCTGCTGCAGAGCTACAGAGAGACAGTGACACGCCGGCAGAGCTACAGAGAGACAGTGACACGCCGGCAGAGCTACAGAGAGACAGTGACACGCCGGCAGAGCTACAGAGAGA
>JAODJW010000062.1:32824714-32835871 GCA_026777045.1 Hyperopisus bebe
CCCTTCCATCCCTAAAGTGATCCCTCTGTCCCCAAAGTGATCCCTCCATCCCTAAAGCCATCCCTCTATCCCCAAAGCCATCCCTTCCATCCCTAAAGTGATCCCTCTGTCCCCAAAGTGATCCCTCCATCCCTAAAGCCATCCCTCTATCCCCAAAGTCATCCCTCCATTCCTAAAGTGATCCCTGCATCCCTGAAGCGATCCCTCCATCCCCAAAACCATCCCTCTATCCTCAAAGCCATCCCTCCATCCATAAAGCGATCCCTCCATCCCCAAAACCATCCCTCTATCCCCAAAGCCATCACTGCATCCCTAAAGCAGTCTCTCCATTCCCAAAGTGATCCCTCCATCTTCAAAGGGATCCCTTCATCTCCACAGCGATCCTTCCAACTCCAAAGCAATCCCTCCAATCAGAACAAGTGTGAGTTAATGCATTTAAACATCGTCAGCACAGAAGCTTTGATAGAACTGCTGTATCTAACATAGATCCCATTTCTGTGCATGTGGGAGGGAAAGACCGCCCCCTTGTGCTGGTGGGTTGAAAGGACTCCCCCTTGTATTGGCATCATTAAGCTACAGCCTTCATTGTAGAGCCCAGGTTGACTGCTGTGCCCCTGCCTGCCGGATTGGAATGCACATGTGAGGCTCTTAGTGTCGTTACGTTATGAGATCCAGGTGGATGTTTGCTGGTGTCTAAATGACCACAGTCCTCCTCCAACAGGCATCAGGACAGGTTGCCTGAGCACTTAAACCTCCATAACAAGAACTCTGAAAATTAAGAAGCACAGGGAATGGGTTTTCATTGGATAAAGTGCATCTGAGGTATTGCTTTGATGATTTCTCTTGAAATCTACATTGTATCCATTGAATGATGCATTGCCTTGGTGCTTTGGGTCTCCAAACTGTCTATTTTCCAGAGTCATATTTTACATTTCATTTGAGTAATCGGTAACACTCTCCTTGTCCCCATGGCGACAGACGTCTTCATTTTATTCCATCCACAGGTTCCCAGGTTCTTTCAGTGTTGCTTCATATGGCCAAAATCAGTCCTTTCAATAGTTTTCAATACCCATGTTCCGTTGACACTGATGGTGTCTCATTCTCCACTTTAAATCTTCAGGGTACAGAGTGTGGAACAGTGGGAGAGCCCACACTAATCCAGTAAGGAAAAGGAGAACACAACCCCCCCGAAGCCCCCAGGGGCATTTCCCATTCCCCTGCTCTGAAACATAGCCCTTGTAAGAAGAGCACGTTTGTCTGTAGGCCCCAGAGGTGTTGTCCAAATGGTGTCTCATCTCTTGGTTTAAAACAAATAGACAGATCTCACATTTCTGCTTGAGATCAGGCCCTCACAATGGTGCTTCCCCAGCAAGACTGATCATTTTTATTTAGTGCTGCCTCCTCCAGCCCATCACTCTGGGACAGACCATTCTCTGGGGATTCAGTTGTGAACTATTGAGGAGGCAGAAGGGTTGCCAAGCTCAAGAAATGCATGAATTCAGAAGCCCCTTGGCATGTGAAGTTAAATCACACAGCTCTTGGGATAATTGACTCCTCCCCCCTGCTGATGACCTTTCTCTCACAGATACAGTCCACCCTCTCACTGCTGTCCTGCAGAGACCAGGCTCACAGTGCTGCTGCCTTTGAGCTGTTAACACTGGTTTACCCCAAATGGAAGCTACACTGCCTGTTAGGTCCAGGAGGAGAGGCAGGAGAAGGAACCTTTGTGGGCATCACTGCTGGGGTACTGGGTTTGCTGCCCAGTCAAAGATGCCTGCTAGAATCCTCAGCAGGCAGCCTCTTCATCTTTCTTGTGGGCATCGCCCACAACGCGCTTGTTGTACAGAAGAATAAACTTGCCCTGTTAGAATGCAGCAAGGTGCTTAATGGATTAAAACAGTCACAGCTGCCTGTGAAGTGGTGGCTAATTTGAAGCCTGTGCCTTTTATTTAATTCCTCCATCCTGTTTCCCACTCCCTGCCAGCAGAGATTACAGTGGTTTTAACTTTCAATGGAGTCAGTGGCCCCCTACACATGGCCCCCGTCCCTGGAATCATCACAGGCTCATATCAGCCCTGGGGGTGCTGGGGGATTTACCTGATGGAGCTGTCATTTCAGAGCTTGTTGGGATGGGGGACCCACCATTGGGTCAGTCTTTGAGGCCGGCGTAATGGGATCCTCCTTCCCCCAAGCGTGTCGGGGGGGGGGGGGGGGGCATTGTTGTGCCAGCCTCTATGCCTGGTTCTATGTCAAGTCACCACAGGAGAGTGGGTGCAATGAAGCTTTATTGGCCATAAGCCTTATTACAGACGCTTTGGAGTGTGTTAGGTGTCACATATCCCATCATGCTCTCCTTTATGATGCAGTCACACTTAGATAGAGGTGAGGGTGAAGCTTGGGGTCTGAGCACAGGGTCAGCTGTCCATCCAGCAGCCCAGGAGCATTTTATTTGCAGGGGGTGGGGAGTGGGGGGTAAGGGCCTTGCTCAAGGGCCCAAAAGAGATGTGGCTATTCTGCTGAACACGGGATTTAAACCAGCAACCTTCAGATCACACCCCAATTTGATTTTCCTGGTATCAGCCACCTTTTAAAAGAAGGTGACCTTGCAGTGAACCCTGTGTTGGGAGTCACTGCATTCAGATCTTCTATAATTAATGGGTATTGTGTTTACAGTACAGCACAGGGTGCTACGTCAAAACAGGCTGTCTGTGTTTACAGTACAGCAGGGGCATAGTGTTACTGGAGCTCTCTGGGGGGGGCACAGGTACAGTATCTACATAGACATTCTCAAGAACTGAGCATGAAGCACAACTCCTCTGTCACCGCGCCCCCTGCAGGTCAGTCCTGGCCAGTCCTCCTGCATTCATCTCCTGAGGGAACCAGCAAGCTGAACCAAAAGCACCCTACCCACAATGACCTGTTAGCGGGATTCAGCGTGAGATGCTTCCTGTACGGAGGTCATCCTCTCTCCTGAGGCCGGCTGAGGGTGGGGGGTATCGTTGGGTCAGCTGGATCTGTGATGAGATGTGTAATCGGCGGGGCAAGCCTTTGCTGATTCCCTGACTTAGAGCATGGAATGACACAGTGGAAAGGTTAAGTTCACAATAAGGTCATTTTTCAAATTCCAATGAGAAACGGTATTCAGGCAGCACCCAAGTCAGACTCTGTCAAGCAGTAATTAAGGTGCCACTTTGCATGGTCCACCCAGGAGGTGGGTAATTACTGATTAAGATCTCTGACTTTGTTTTTATATTTTGCTTCTTGAATATACAGGAGTATCTCCAGCCTAATCAAGGCAAGGCAAAGCTGGTCTTGTCATCTGAATGGATATTAATTGCCATTCAAGGTCGCCCCTTAAATAGAGCACACGGTATTAACATATTACCTGCAGTGCTAGTTGTGTACGTCTTTGCATGTTTGCATGTTCAGAGCTTTCTGGATTCATTGGAAGTGCTTTCCGAGGGTATCTGTGCACCAGCTCACAAACATTTGAGTTTGGGGTTAAGGAACAAACAGAGTTTCGTGGGAACATAGTGATGGAGGGAAGGCCTTAAAAGGTCCTCTGCTGGACATCCCAGGAGACTGAGGGAGCTTGGAAGCTGTTTGGATGCAAAGTTAGAGGTCTCCCGGAGCATGGATGGGATTCAGCACAAGCCGGGCTTTTGGGCGGTAGGAGCTGCTACATCAGTGCTACGTCTGACCCTCTGAGGAACCTCACAGGAACGGTACCTCAGCTCAGGAACAGCAAGCCAACCCAGAAGCAGTTAGTCTCTGTGGGAAAGTTTCTGTTGAGACATTCATACTGCCAGGAGACATTCTCCTGGACTGCGTGATGAAGCCAAGGGCCACCGGTTGGAAGTAGAACGTGCTGCAGGCCTCAGCTTTTACATAACAAGCTAGAGACATCATGGCCAGCATGCTCTGTGCCTACGCGGATGTTCTGCTCCCTGGACGAGGCCTCTTGTGGAACCTGGCCTCCATCGCCCTGAGACGCTGGCGGCTTGGGAACCACAGGGCCATCCATCTGCCTTTTGCACCTGCATGGTTCCCCAAGGCTGTGTACCAGGTACGAGGGAAATGTCTGGAGTTCTAGAGCACAGAGAGAGAGAGAGAGAGAGCGAGCATTAAAAGTCTTTACAGTAATTAGTATGTCCTGTAGAAGCTATTTTGTGGTGCACCTTATGTGCCGTTTTCAGATGAGATTTAACCCGTTTTTACAGCGGCACCTTGTCAACCCACGTGAAAATCTCATTATTGGGTAACATCGTGTTTTTAATTATTTGAAAAACAGAGAAATTAATGTGTTCTAAGTGGCTTCTTAAAGGGATCTGAAGCCAGGAGCTCTCTATGAGCAGCTAGCCTTACCCTGACCCTTGTAGAGAGTCTTAAAGACTCCCTTCACGGAATGCTGTGAGGCTGTCACTTCTAATGACACATCTCAGGTTCCCAGTCATTATGAGGTGAGTTCAGGGCATTCACACAGCGGTGATGCAGAGAGGGGAAAATCTCTGAGAGCTACACAGCATATAACACAATGCGAACAGTCATAAGGCCAGACCTAGTGCAAGAAGAAAAATAGGAAAATGTGTTTTTTAGCCTGTGCTTGGTGCTGAGACACTCCTGCGTGTTCCTGGCTCCTGCCTTAGTATGACTGTCTGCACATGCTCTGTGTGTGTTCCTGCCTTAGCATGACTGTCTGCACACACTCCTGCGTGTTCCTGCCTTAGCGTGAATATCTGCACACGCTCTGTGTGTGTTCCTGCCTTAGCGTGACTGTCTGCACATGCGTGATGGACCCGAGCTGTGTGTGTTATCCGTGATGGACCTGAACTGTGCCTGTTATCCGTGATGGACCTGAACTGTGCGTGTTATCCGTGATGGACCTGAACTGTGCCTGTTATCCGTGATGGACCTGAACTGTGCGTGTTATCCGTGATGGACCTGAACTGTGCGTGTTATCCGTGATGGACCTGAACTGTGCGTGTTATCCGTGATGGACCCGAGCTGTCATCCTCCTTTCGGCCATTTAAGGTCTCTCTGTGTACAATTCCTCGTCAGCCCCTAATTATGCTTAATTAGTGTTTTTATAACTTGCTGGTTATTTGCACAGTTGAATGTGCAGATTGGCTGGATATCAGACCTGACCTGGGGGCAGCCCTGTAAACAGATGTGGGGGGCAATGGAGGGTGCAGTTTCTCTGGCTCCTGGTGCCTCGGATGACTCTGTCGCCAGTGTGGATTCCTTTTTCTAGTCGATCATCGTGACATTGTTTGTGCTTCTGTTGCATCCATCATATAGGACTGATGATCGCATGGTGACAGCTGTGTTTACCTGACAGAACGTGATGTTTGCATGCTGAAGTTCTGGTCTGGCCTTGTTTCCAGCATCCACATGACATTTGCTGATCTCCAGAAGGCTGCTCCTGGCTTTGTGGTTTCTCTGAAGCTTTGGAGGGTTTTCCTGAGGTTTGAGGTTTACCTGTGTGTGTGTGTGTGTGTGTGTGTGTGTGTGTGTGTGTACGCGCCTTTCCACATGCATGCATGGTGCCTGGCCATGTTTTGCCAGTCAAACCAACACCCTCCTGACTTAGTTTGCCTCCAGGTGGGAGTGAATGCAAAACAGGCCAGTGAGCTTCAGCTGTCGCCTCTCTGCTGGCATTGAGCCCCTCCCTGTACGCCACACTGCTGACCTTCCAATCATACATCTGGCAGTACCAGCTCCTCCCCTGTCCTCACACCAGAGAGCCATCAGAAGGAGAGACACAGGTGTATGGGTTATTCCAGTGTGAATGTGCTGCCAGAGCACTGGCTCAGCTCCAGTGTGGGTCTGGTGTAATTGGGTCAGGATTTGGGTGGAACAAGGCTCAGGGGTTTTCCAGTTCACTTTTCTGGACGTGAGCCCCATGTCACCATTCCTTGAGGCCAGCTGTCATCGTAGTGATATTTGAACTGGAAAAGCTTTGTTTGCTGCTGTGTGCAGTTCACCAGGTTTGGCCCGTGTGCCTGTGATCTGATATGATGACATAGTGAACAGCTGTGTCACTACTGAGCCCAAGATCATGGCCCTTAACCCACGAGAAAAAGGCTGTGCAGTGCTGAATAAACGGCCAACCCTGCACTCAGACCCCAAGCTTCACTCTCACCCCTATATGTGTGTGTCTGCATTAAAAAGCAAAGCGTGATGGGATATGTCACCACTAACAAATTCCAGTTTATTTGTACAAAAGACAAAAAAAGCTTCAGGTTTATTTATAAATAAGGTTTTTCATCTATGCTAATTGTGGAGGAGGCCGAGATCTTTGAACACTCGCTTCATGCTGTCTCCAGTGGGACCTCAGCCCTGTAAGTGACCTGCCTGCAGCTTCGGCAGGGAGGTAATTTTCTGTGCCCTGCCCTCTTCCTGTTACACTCTGGTTTGGTCTAAATATGGCGCCGTGTGAAGGGGCGGGGCTATGCTCACACTGCCGTGATTTCAGGGAAAAGTCAGAATAATCTGTAATTATGCTGTAAACAAACAAACAAACAAACGGTGCTTTGTTTGCCTGGAGAATCCTGCCCTGGGTACAATTGCCTTCACATTGCATAGTTATTTTTTTATTTATATCTATTTATTTACTTAATGTTCTTTTTCAGGATGTTTTGTTCGTGTACTCTGAACTTTTAAAAGTTATTTGCTTGTTTGCACTGTGTACTTTGTGTTTTTGCACTCTCCCTTGTTCCACACTGTATGTTTGTCTGCACTTTTACCTAACTTGCTGCTGTGTACAAAAGAATTCCCCACATGGATCAGAAAAGTTCATCTTATCTTATCGTCATGGTGATATGAACCAGCCTTCATTGGCCTGTGTTCACCTCCTCTGAAGCACCTGAGCTCCTGGAAGTTTCTGTTGAAAGATGCATTTCAGAGAAAGTAGAGCAGATGGTCTGAGTAGCACTGTGTCCCTGAATCACAGCACACAGAGCCAGCAAACTACATCCTCAGGTCCTGCCCCGCATTTCCCACAGAACCGCCAGGTTCCAAGAACCAAAACTGTCCCGGAAACAGCTTGAAAGCAACTTTCCATTCTGTTGAATCATTTTAGTCTTTGGCTTTAAGCACAAGCTCCTTTTTTAAGAGACAAACTCATAAAAAAAGGCTTATTTTAGCTGGGCAGCTGAAAAATACACACACCCAGGATATCTGTTGATCGCTATCGTGCGGCAGCAAATTCCCTCTTTCAATGAATCTGCTGGGTAACGGCAGTTGGACCTTTAAGCTATAAGAACAAAAAACTGAGTGGAATCATTTTCAGCATGAACACACAAGCAAGAGGTCTCAATAAGGAGATTGCTGCTGTTTCATCCTGACACAGAGACCTTCTTATCCCAGACAGACTGACGTGTTTCGGGGTGTAGCCTCTTGTGAGGATCGGACTTAACAACATGCCACTCACATTTGTGACCCTGATTATGCAGCTGTGTGCTGCCTTTAGGTGGCTCAGGTAATAATGGAATAAATCCATCAGTAAATAGTTCATTAGGGAGCAACTGGCAAAAAATAGATAGATGGGTACAAAGTATTAGGGTCATTGCAGGGTTTATTCTGGCATAGAGCTTGATCTGGGCCGGGGGCCGTTAAACACAAACTATACCGCTGGCATCCACCTCCCCATCCCCCCTTAGGCCTGCCATGCGCCTGGGACTCCTTCAGGTTCTGAAGGAGGTGCAGAGCCGCTTAGCATCATCGCTAAGGATAAGTTATCAATTTGTGAAGGGATGTCAGAATTAGTCACCGAATTTAACATCTAAACAGGCACGATTATGGCCTTCAGCTTTGATGTAGGTTTCCCAAAATGCATCGGCAAGCTGGGGACTTGGTCCCAAGGAAGAAATGGGTCACACCTTCCTATAAAAGCAACAAGATGAAGCAGCGTGCTCTGGCAGCAGGAATCCACACAGCACCTCCAAGAACAAGTCATCCCCGATGTAACACAAATGCATCTACTGCCCCGACACGCTCACCTGCGCCACCCAGAGGCCTGGGCTTCAGTGGAGGCTGCATTTACCTCCACAAACACTAATTACTTTAAGTACTGAGGTTCAAGGTTTTTTTTTTTTTATCTGTCATTGTGCAAGTGGATTAAATTAAATAAACATGTCCCTTATTTAGGAGATGCTGAAGCAGCATATTCTGCTAACCAGCTATGCTCTTCTGACTCTACTCACCAGATATTTATTAAGTTTTTGGAATATCTGGGAAGGGGGGTCAGAAACCACAAACTGGCCCCTGGGCACCAGATACAACATAATGGGGAGAACGCATCTGGTGTGTGGTCCCCCAGGGCAGCCTGAGGGCCTCTTCTCTCATCAAGAGACTCAGCAGCTCTGTGCTTGGCTGTCAGGCTGTCCTTAAGTGCCTCGTCCTCCACACGCTGGTCCTAACAACCGATCTAGAGGCAAGGCCCCGAATCCACATCCCCTGTTAATGGAGGCCACCGCGAGTAGGTCGGGGGGTCACGTCCTCCCCCAGCTTGTGTGAATTTACGCAGCCAGTGGTGTTTACATCATGTAGATGACCTTCAGCCCTGTGTGACTGGCCCCCAGGAACCTGCAGGGGGCGCCCCCAGCACCGTGAAACTCGATCTGAGAGCTCTGTAGGTCGCCCGTGTGGCCCCCCCCAGGCCCCTTCCCACAAGGCCAGCCCCCCCCCCGCCGTTATCGCACCCCTTTCTCCTTAAAGGCAGTCCCGTGCAGCTGTTTTCAATACAGCCTCAGAAGCGGGTTGCTATTTCAAAGTGTCCTTCTGAGATTTATTTTCGGAGTGTCCCTCAAAAAGCCTGGCGGACTGGCAGGAACGTGGACGTTGCTGTCCAGGCTAACACGCCCAGCCGCATTCTGGACTTCCTCACTCCAAAGTGAACCCCCCACACTTACAAGATTAGCCAAACAAGGGGGCCTTGTGACGGTGCGGACACCCCTCCTGCCCAACCAACAGAACACAATTAAAGCCACAGTCACACCAGCACATGGATCTGTTTAGAAACCACTCAGGTTCAGCTGCTTATAGGCAGAGTTGCCATGTCAGTGAGGCTGTGATGCCTGTGATGTCACAGCAGTGATTGCAGTGTGCCATTTTACTCATGAAGCAGTCAGCGAGGATTATTGTAGCCTGCGGTGTACATGTTTATAGATTTTGCTGCCTTTTCTCAAATATTAAATTTCCATGTAGCTTGCAGATGTTTTGGAATATATCTCAGTGTTAGCAAGTGCTGCTGGCTCTGGATAAAATGGGTATCAATTATTTAATTGTTCTTGGCACATATATGTTTGCTATGACTGTACTCACATCTCTAAGTGTCTGTATTATATCAGGCATTCAACAAAGAATTTCATTTGAAGCTTACCATGGTATTCATATAATAATCATTGATGACGGGAAGGTGCGCCGCAACTGACATATCAAACATACGCTTTCGTCACGTATCTATTCGTGTTTTTTTAACTAAGACAGGAACCTCGGTGACGAACGGAGGTTGTCGTGCACTGAGGACCTGCTCCCAGGCCGCCGGGCGGACCCGATGCGGCTCCCCCCTTGCTCTGTGTAAGGCCACTGGCTCTCTCCACGCTTTCCTGCTCCCCTCCCTCCGACCCCAACCCATCCTCTCTCCTCCCAGTCGGATTTTCGGGCAAGCGGCGGATCCCATCCTCTGCGCAGCAGGGCGATGGAGAGCTGTGCGTGGCGGGTCGCTGCGTGAGAGAGGCGCTCTGTCCCCGCCGGTGGAGAGGGGGCGTCTCGGCACCGCGGCCAGCCTCCGGACGGGCGGGGGGTAGGTGTCTGCGGGGCGTGTGCCTTCAGCGGCGGCGCCGCAGTCGCTTCTTTCGGGATCGCATGTCGGAAGCGCCCGGAGGACTCCGAGGTAAGGAGGCTGCTGCGCAGCGGGTCGGTCCGGTCTGGTCCAGTCCAGTGCGGGACGGTATGCTGATGCATAGGCGCCTCATACAAATCGGAAGCTGATGACTCATTTTATCACAATTTGCAGGTCGGGAAACCGTGGATGAAGTTCTTGCCACTTTGATTCTTTTAATGCTTTACTCTTAATTTGCATGCGTGTCGCATTTCGTATGGAAGCGTGGGCATTTTTATAATAAATGCTAGGATTTCAGTGCCTTGGACCTAGTGCCACGGTTTACATTCATGTTTATAAATAAGATGCGGTTTCAATGCCGAGCAGATCATGCATGTAACGGGAAATCCAGCGCTGCTCTTTAATCCGATTTAACAACCCCGCCGGCCCAAGATAACGCAGAGTGAAAGCATATACTATACGCTTGTTAAACATGTTAAATCTGGATTCTTTTTCTGTCCCTTTGCTTCACTTGCAGCTGGTCGGTCAGATTGTGCGGCATTAACCCTTTAAAGGTGTGACACTCCCGTCAGTCACCTTCGGGCAGCTTCATTTATTTATGTAAATAATGTTTTACGTAGTAAAACAAGTAATAAAACGTTTCCAAGCGCCTCTGTTCTCCTATATTACTTTTCAAGGGTGTTTTATAAGGCAGCTTCAGTGCTGCGCTTTCTCGGTAATTAGAAACTGGATCCCTTTGTCAACAATGTGGGTGTCGCTGCTCTCTGACTATGAAATGAGTGTCACTGCCCCGTCGGCTGCACGCGCTGCAGGGGGTTGACTGCACCGCACGTTCACCCCACAGACCTCGCGGATTCCGTGGACCCGCTTACCCACCGCAGTGTGTTTGAACAGAGGTGATGAGATCACATTGCTTCGTTAGCGCTCTGTCCCAGACTGAGCCTGGGGGTGGGGGCTTGCGGCCCGAGGGACATCTCCCCGCGTAGTGTAAACATCACTCCGATGGCTAGCGCTACGGTTTGCTCGGCACCGCTTTTTTATAGGTATTTTCGAAACGTCCCCAGTGCAGATGTTAGGAGATGTTGGGTGTTCACGCGCAGGAAGAATGTTTCGGCCGTTTTCGAGTTGTTTTTTTTCCCAGATGTGGAGGAAACTTGATTCGTTCGTCATGTTCAGGCTCTTTGAAAAGGTCTGCCTGCCTGCTGCCTCTCGTTTGGAGTCATGTGACCACTTTCCATGTGGACTGAGTGATGGATACCTTCCTGCTGAGATCCGAAATCCACCCATGTACAATTTATGGCATACAGGGAGTT
>JAODJW010000062.1:32872878-32893005 GCA_026777045.1 Hyperopisus bebe
CCAGGCGGAGACTCAAACCCAGGCCCCAGAGGTGTGAGGCAACAGTGCTAACCACTGCACCACCATGCCGCCCCCATCATATTATTATTATTATTATTAATAATAATAATACACGTATTATGTAAGAGATAATCAGATGTGGAAGTTCCACGTTTGCTGCATATTCAGCCCTTAAGTTAATTGTAAAAGTAAACAGTGCCAAAAATTACACTAATACGCTGTTAAGATATGAGGCAGATACGGTCACATATTATCTGTCAGGCACAAACAGCCCATCGCTGGTAGAATGACCCCAGCTGACAGGACACCGCTGGCTTCCTCTCTTCATCACAGAGGACACGTATTAAAGCGGCAGTCGAAGGAGCAGTTTGTGTGCAAACGGTTCATACCGTAAAGCCTGGGAAGTAAAAACGTGAACAAAGTTGCAATCCCTTCATAAGTCACAGGATGGCGCCATCAGGTCAGCTGTAGCACGCGGTGTCATCAAAGTCAGCAAGTGGTCTCTCTCACTTCAGCACAGACCGCTCTCAGCACATGAATGCACACTAGGAGACAGGCTGATTTCAATAATAAATTTATTACATGATATAACAAACATATATCTCTTTAGTGTAAATATCACAAGGGGGTCCGAGGTTTTACACCTCAGATTCATGTTCGTGTGAAGAACGTCTTAGAAAAAAGCCTAAATCCCTCGGGTAAGTTAGAGAGAGTGTTTGGAGCCGAATAAAGAGTATAGAATTGCTTCGGACACCCTGCATAGACACCTCCAAGGGACAGCAGGGAAACCCAGGATAACTGATCACATTATTCGAGTATTGCAGAGCCAGAGTTAAAATTTCAAAACCATTCTGGCTAGAGTTCCTGCTGCCACCTGCAGGCTTTCCACTGTCACTACATTCTTTATTCCAACTGTCATGATTCTAATTAAAAGTAAAAAAAAAAAAAAAAAAGCTGTTCTACTTTAACAAATTACTTAAAATATTAATTTTTAATCATTTAGCCTAACATCTTCTACCGCTATAGCACACCACATTAATTGAAAAGCGTATGAAACATTGACTTCGGGGGTATTAACAGCGAATGAGTGAACAGTTGCACCTCTCTCGGCCCGCAGTGCTGACGTGAATGGCTGAAAAATACACACCGCTGCGTGTGATAGTGTCACACGCTGGATGAGCCAACAGGGGATTCTCTACCGTGTCTGGCGAGTTGCAGGTGCACCTGACCCCCGACACTATCGCTAATCCAGCGTTTTATATATTGCAGCTTGTACTTATAAGTGCAGTGACAGTTTTATTGCACCACCAGCTAACAGGGTTACAGCAGCTGATTGGCTTAATGTTTTTCACAACCACAGCATAACTGCTATTAGAAAGCTTCCAGGCCCATTTATCCTGCCATTGTGTCACTCTCAGAAAAAAATGTACGAATTATTGAAGTGCTGAAAGTTCGCACCTGGTTTTTAAACAGAATTCTCCCTTGACCTATTTATTTTTTTGACCCAGGCACAAAATTTAGCCCAATAACTGTTAACAATGGAAAGACAAACAGCCTTCCTGTGCATACTGGTGTGTCCTGGAGTATTACACTGACAGACCAACTCTGTATTTTACCTCCAGCAATCTGACTAAATGACTTTCCCTTCTCTTTTCGGGACGTGATCTAAGCCTCCGCCTGCCTCTCATTTAAAATAAAGCAGCAGTACTGTCTCTGCCAGATCCAGATGGGTTAGGATCAGAGGCGAACATTTAACCAGCATTAAAGCTGGATGTCAGAGCCATTCATTAAGGCAAAGGCAATCTCCACATTAAACTGGCCAGACTGATCTCAGGTCAGCTTTGGTGACCAAAACTCTCCATGGAGGTCAGTTATGACTACATGCCTGTATATATGCACATTGCACAAATAATTTTATATCCCAGAGTAAAAGTGTTCCAGCTAAGACCCATAATTCTCTAGGATTCTTTGAGGGACACATTTACGCTCCTACCTGGTTACCCTCCTACAGCTGCTCCGCGACACCAGAAAAAATCGGGCACAGTGGGAACCAGCAAGAATCCTGTGCTTCTTTAGTAGCATTGACACAATCACACCCTACAGGACAAAGTAAATGACACTTTCATTTCAATATGGTGTCGGATCGGGAAATAACACGATTAATAAAAGGTCAAGCTATTCGAATGGCCATAAATCCCAGAGACACAACATGAATCTGAACTGCATTTCTCCTTTCGGAGGATAGTTCCCATCTCCTCTTTCTGGAAAGCAGTGGAAGTCAAACAGGAAAAGCCACCAGACTAAAATTCCTTTTTTAAAAACTTACTGTACTGTAAACCAACAATACTGTCATACTGTGCACAGAATATGAAGCAGTATCTTAATGAAAACCCCACAAAAGCAGGCAGTGTGTTTATATAGAGGTAGTGGACAAACAAAGAAATTCACAACAACAAAATGTCACTGGGCGGCGCGTCTGGGCTGTGGCAGCTGACACTGCGTGGCGCCTGTGAGTCCAAGGCGGGTCCGTCTCACGGATACGGTTTGATGGCAATAAGGAAGGAGGACACGGGACTCTGGTGAGGATGCCAACCTGCGGAGTGGAGAATGCTGAGCCTGGAAAGCAGGATGCATCACTGGACATGCATCATGTGACAGTGCAGCTTCGTGAGGGAAGCGTGCCACACTGTCTTTTGGCTGGGGGTGGGGCCTCACGTGGGGGGGTGGGGTTGCCGTGCGCTGAGCTCAGAACGTCGCCCAGTCTCGGGAGAGCCGAAGTCTTCCCTGAAGAAGTACCGCACATGATGCTCCCACACACTTTAAAGCCTGCCCCCACATCCATCTGCACCAGCATCTCTCCTCCTTCAGTCCAAGTTGACTCCACCCTGCCCGAGGTCATCAGATCCCAACTTGCAGACATTCGAATCCACCGGAACCATCCGGATTCCCTTTGGATGTTCGTGGGAGTTAAAACAAGCAGCTTTTACATACATACATGGGGTAGCCGTGTAACTGTATACATGTGTGGTATGGCCGTTTAATGGTTTTTGTTTTGTCCACTACCTGCACAGGCATATCGTCAAAATATATAGGAATACATAAAAAATCATGTACACACACAGCAGGAATGGTCATGATCTTAGCGAATGTAAGCAGTACTCAAAATCGCCAGGAGGGGGCAGCACAGCCTAACAGCTCTTACACACTGTTTCATTTCAACAAATACATGTCAAAAAATGTAAGACGTACAAAGGCAAATACTTTTTGGCACAGTTATCACTCCATGACATATTTAACCTCAAATGAATCTTAAGTCAAACCAATAACAGTGCATTACAAAATAAACCTTAAAATGGTTGTCAGGAGGAGCAGAAATGTATATTGTGAATATTGAAGCAGTTCCTCCTCTCTAGCTCCTGACATTTTAAATCAGAAGTGGCGTACGAGATGCTGCTCCTTCCTTCTGTGGACGATGGAGTTCTCCAAGACCACAGGCTGTCTAACGGCTTCCACTGCTGTTGTTCAGTTTACCTGCCACACGGGGGCGCCTCACACAACTCTGCTGAGGTCCTGCATGCTAGAAGATATTGCTAAAGAGGCAGCCACAGAGCCAACAGCCCTGCAGGAGAAGGGTACTATTGAGATGTATGTGTGGGACATGGAGGCTTCCTGGACAGACAGGCTCTAGCTATGTTGGGGCCAACGGACAATCCAATAGGGCACCTGAGCACAAAGACACACACACTGTGATAAATATGGGGACAGACAAGCTGCAGGAGATCGAGGGAGAGGAGAGCAGCCCCCACACAGGGGAGAGGTGAGCCTGGCAGGGCACAGCGGGGTCTGTGCACCCCGATGATGGATGGATGGCTTTGTGTTAGCACCTGGATTTGTGCAAATCATCCCCTAATTCATAGTTCATTGAAAGAACGAATTCTTCTCACACTCTGACAGGAGATGCATATATGGCAAACATTCATATATATATATATATATTTATATATAATTATACATATATTTTGTTTTTAGAAAAATTATATGAAAACTATATGTACATGGCTCATGATTAATTAAAAAAAGCAATTTTCTTTGTTTCTATTTACAGATGGGAGCTTGGGGAGGGAACAAGATTTCATCCAGATTTGTTCTAAAACAAGCAGAGAGAAGGGAGGAGGACAGAAGTGGGGTTTGGAAAAGGCAGGAGGTGCAGAAGGAGGAGGATGAGTAGGAGAAGGAGGTGAGGAGGAACAGGAGGAGGAGAAAACCTTTGCTGAAGACCAGAATCAGGACATCCCTACTTTCTGAACTCAGTCAGAAGGAACCCCCCTTCCCCCCAGCGTGGTGGGGGGGTAGAGGAGCCCTGCAGTTTCAGACCTACCTAGCTTGGTAACACCCCACCCCCACCCCCACCCGATCTCAGGGACACCCTGAACTGAATTCACTGACGGAATGGGGGGTGTGTTATGATGCAGTAGGTGTCCAGGGACCCCTGTAGGGGTGTGTGTGCTTTTTCAGACGGAAGACCATGTTTCATGAGAGAGGAAAGTGTGACAGAATCCTTGGAGCTGACAGGGGGTGGGGGGGGGTATCAGGAAGGATCACATCAGGAAAGTTCATTTGACACAATGTAGCTTTATGTAACCGTGTATCATAGGTTAGGGAATCTATAACAAAATGGTATATATTATATATCTTTATATATACCAGCTTTTTATTTCAAACCTCCATCTTTTGAATGGAGACATTAAAATTTTTCCTTTTTAAAGTTTTAATCTAAATACACAAATCATATCTATGCAATATTTCTTTTCGAAAATAACACCTTGACTATGAAAAAGCCAATATTGTTGTTAAAACATTCTCCTAATTTAATCCCACAGTTAGCAAAAGAATCTGAAAATATCACACCTTCCATTGCGACTGTCTGCCCCATAGAGACCGTCCCGTACTGGATGAATATAACTGCTCTATTAAAATTCCGAATGTGAGAGGCATGAAATCCCCTCAAACGGAGCAGGTCTGTTGTCAGGACTCTGTTTTTCATTACTGATCTTTAAAAATATTTGGAAAGGCAACAGAACTTTCCTTGTGGAAGCTTTTCCAAGGTGATGCCATTTCACCTGGAAAATAAGAGGCTGTTGAGATAGAGGGCGGGGACAGGATACTTGGGGCAGGGCTGGGGTTTGCAGAAAGGGGCGGGGCTTTGACGCCAAGCGTGCACAAATGGGACCTTCCTTCTGGAATTCATGCAACTTTCTTCCTGGAGAAGCAAGATGTCACTCCAGACTGACGGGCTGAGTGCCTTTACCTTCCATACAGGGCAGCGCTGGGACTGTATATATATACCATTTCAATTGATAAAAGAAACAGAACGCTAAAGGCTTGAAGGGAAAAGAAAGGCGGAGCCTAAGAGGAGCGGCAGCGGCAGTGGCAGGGGTCAGCTGTCCAGTAGCTGCTTAAGAGCACGCTCGATGTTCATGCGGTGCCCCACCCGCGTGACGCCCAGCTCGGCAAAGTCCTCCTTGGTCAAGGCCGGCAGGTGCGAGCCCTCGATCTCGTGCTCCTGGAAGCGATCGCGGTGCTCGCCCAGGTTGATGCTCTCCAGCCAGTCACCCACGTCGTACTTGTTCCACAGGTGCAGGGGCTTCTGGTGGAAGGGTCTGAGTGCGAGCAGGGGTGAGGCCAGCGTGGGCGAAGGCGAGGGCGAGGGGGAGCGGCTGCGGGTGCTCCGCGTCACAAAGCGCACCTCCTTGGGCTCGTGCGGGATGCTCAGACTGGACGACTTGAGGATGGTGGGTGGGGTCGTGGGCGATGTAGCCAGGCCGTAGCTCCGCCCCAGCCCTAGAGGGTCTGTCCTATCGGGTGAGGAGGAGCCTCTGCCCGGGCTGGGAGTCCGACGGGTAATAGGGTACCGGGTGCCTGGCCGGATGGTGTAGGTAGTGCCGTAGCTCCTCTGAGAGATGGTGTGCAGCTCTCCTAAACTACTGAATAGTCTGGGGGTGAGGAGACAGAGATGGGGGGGGAGGGGTTAACCACAGAGCTGGGGGTGGAGCTCAGAGGTCAATGAGCACTTAGCTGTGAAGTGCCATGTGATCTCTGGAGACCTCACTGCAAGCCCGTTACAGATTGGTAAGCGGACGCTGCTGTAAACTGGTTAGTTATGGTAAGTCACTGGGGGTGGAGAGGAGCCAGACAAGTCCGAAGACCAAGAAGAGACTGAAAAGCAGAAGAACAAACTGTTCTTCTCAGAAAACTCTTGCCACATAACGATCCCTTAATTGGCGTGTTGGGGGGGCCACCTACCAGTGTCAGATAAACTAATACGACAAATGATGAAGGGTCCTATTTTTGTCAAGGCAGTCGATTAGAAAACAATTTTGCTGTCCGCTTTATCTTCACGGTGCCAATTGAAGCACAGATGCCCCACAGTCCCTACAGCGGCTGAGTGACCCCCCCAGCGGCTGAGTGACCCCCCCCCCCCATCTGTGCCTGTGGCTCTTTTTCAGTGAACAGGATCTCAGTCGGCCCAAGTCCTGCGCTAAAATCAACTGTTTCGGTCTGACCTTTATTGGATTGACTCTGGTTACTGGATCTACTTACTGAGTTTAAGCTTAACTAACTGCTTACTGACACTATTAATCAGTCCTGATACAGTGTGTTACAGTAGTTACCTGATGACATGAGTAGCTGACTTTAGAAAAAGTTCTTTTGAACCTTGAGGTCTGATGAGCAGGACAATCCATCTACACACCACTGCTGACCACTGAAGGAGGTTCAGCCACATACTAGCGGACATGAGCTTCACAGGTCATCAAAAGAAGCCAGGTCTTCTGTGGCACAGGTGACCAGACAAGGAGGAGCTGAAAAGCTTCTCAGATTCAATCTGTCTCAGACTATTATCTGTGGGCAGTGCGGTTCAGCCAGGTAGTGAGGCCATTTTTCAAGTATCACTGACCCAGTTGGTTCTACTGTCCCCTGGTTACCCTCCCCTTGTTTGGGGTTTTGGAAAAAGCTGGGATGGACAGTAGAACAGAACCAGAACCGTCAGGGCCTGGACCACAAGAGCAGATACAATCCAACCTGTAGAAGAACAATGGGCGACAGCAGCCATTGGAAAGAGAAGAAGTCAAGATAGGTGAAGAACGCGAGGATCGGGGGGCGGAGTCTTACAGCAGCAGGGGTGGAGCCAGGGAGCAGGAAGCAAATGTGAGTGAGTGGGGCTGCAGGGTGACTGTGGGCAGCAGCAGACGAAATGAGAGACAATGATACCGTCAGTCACGGCCATAGAGAGAGAGGCACAGGACTGGTATTCTGCCAGGGCAAGTGTTCCCAGTTAGGCCCTACGCCCAGCCGGGTGGGACATCCTCAGTGACAGGATGCCCCCCGTTCAGGAGCAAAGACCTGCTGCATTTGAAACTCTACTAGCCAAAGGCATTTGACTGAAGGCTGCTGAATCTACAGACTAATCTGCGCCACTGAGTTTTTCAATGTGTTGTAAAGCGTCTGGGAACTGGTTTAGCCCGGCTCTGGAAAAATGCCCTGGAAAAATACATCCATAACCAAACAGCCAAAGCTGTGAGGGCGGTTTAGTTACATGTTAGTGTGTAACTTTTATGCAACTTTACCGAAGGATATAAGCAAGCCATCCCATGCATATAAGGGTCAGCAAGCTGTAAGGCTGTGTAAGCTAATGCCCCACTCCCCGGTTCCCTGGTACCGACGGCCTTTACCAGCACATCCCCATGATGAATATGGCTGGTACCGCTCTTCTGCTGCCCCGTCAGCCACCTGCACATCTGTGCCCCTCCGCACCTCCTCATAAAGCCACCTTCACATCCGTGCCCCTCCGCACCTCCTCATAAAGCCACCTTCACGCCCGTGCCCCGCCTGCACCTCCTCATAAAGCCACCTTCACATCCGTGCCCCGCCTGCACCTCCTCATAAAGCCACCTTCACATCCGTGCCCCGCCTGCACCTCCTCATCAGCCGACCCTCAGGTCCGTGTCCACCCGCGCCTCCTCTGCCGCCCCATCAACCACCGTCACATCCGCCCGCGCCTCCTCTACTACCCCATCAGCTACCTTCATATTCACGTCCGCCCGCACCTCCCCTGCCACCCCATCAGCTGCCTTCACATCCGCCCGTGCCTCCTCTACTGCCCCGTCAGCCACCTTCATATTCACGCCTGCCCGCACCTCCCCTGCCGCCACGGAGGCGCTAAGGGTTTCTCACTCACCGGCATCAGGCCACAGTGCAGCCTCTCAGGGCTTAGACTCCCACTGAAGTCTGCATGGGTGGAGCAGGACATGGGCTCACCCAGCAGTAATTAACCCTAACCAAGTAGCTCACACCAGAGAGCGAGGCGACAGGGGCGGTGCATGCAGGGTGAGACCTCATCTCACTTTGGGGGTGTCAGCACACAGACCCGGGGGAGTACCTATGCTTATGTAGTCGTGGTTCTTCATTAACCTGATTATGAACATTGACTGTTTAAGCAAACCCATAAATGAAACTTGTACCTTGACCTAAATCTTCGAACTTGACCATTCCTGCTAAAACTTGTAGGGGTTGAGATGCTTTCAACCAATTCGAACCTCAAATGAGTCCGTTGAGAAAACTCTAACCGCAACTCAACCAAAAACTTGGAACAGGACAAAACAAAACAGACCTGCTAAAACGTGCCAAAACACGCCTCTGTTGGGCTAAAACGGAGGCAAACAGACCTGCTGGGATGCTGATGTTTATGAATCGCTCTCAATCTCGTGGTGCGACTTGCAAAAGCTGTGTTCAGTGTGAATTTTTTGTGCTTTATCTACAGTACATTTAGTAACACAGTAATCATGGCCCCTAAGAAAGTGAACAGTGATAGCAGCAACCCAAAGAGGGAAGTAATGAGAGTAACTGTAGAACTTAAAAAGGAAACTATAGCGAGGGTTGGAGGTGCACATGTGCCTGCTCTCACTTTGCAGTGTGCGATTGTCATTCATTTCATGCTTATTGCTTTTTCATGTGTGCTTTCCTTGTATATTGATTGCTAATGCTTTTTAGCTTTAGTTAGGTAGGTAGATACGTTTAAATAGACAATCATTTGGGGGTCTGGAACTGATTAAGTACATTTACTTTTTACATTTATTTCTGATTGGGAAATTCGACCAAATCGCGACTTGACCAGCTTCTGGAACAAATTAAGTTTGTGTTCCAAAGTACTGCTGTAAATATAGCAATATAATACAACAATAAAGTATAAAATCCATCCATCTTCCAACTACTTATTCTGAAGAGGGTCTTGGCATGGGGAACAAGGCAGGGATGAACCCCATGTGGGATGAATTGTAAAATATAAACTGGAAAATTATGAAAGATAGTACAATATAACAGTAAGAGGAACAGCTTCACCTTGGCAACTGGAACAAAGCATTAATGTGATTCTGGGATGCAGAGGTTGCAGACATGATGTCACGGGGCTGGACAGGTCACATGGTTAAAGGAAAAGCGAGTTACTGATTAACGGGGATTAGTCACCAGGGTTATTAAAAAAAAAGAGTTTGTGTTTACCCTAGGCACTAAAAAGCTATGTGCTACGTTCTTCGTTTTTCTTGTCATATCTGTAAGAACACAAAGGACTTCATTGCATTTTCAGAAACACAAGGAGAAAACATTGCTACCTGAATCTGCCTGAAATGCAGTCATGCACCAGTGATGAGCTCAATAGAGCGTTTATCAGAAAGGTATCTGCCCTGCAGCATGACCCCGAGCCCCCCTCCCTCCTGAACTGAGGGATTTTAGGGCGCTTTTCCACCGCACCAGGTACCATAATTTTGTTACGCTACTTTTGGTATTTTCCATTTTCCACTGACTCCCAGTCAAGTACTAGTATCAAAAATTCCAGTAACCGAAGTGCCAGATCAACTGGGGTCCTTTTTCGTTACTTCAGTACTTTGGGATGGGACTTGCACATGTGTTCATTGTTGATTAGTTATGCAAATATCTCTGAAACACAAGACAACATCTATGAATGAAAAAGAATGAATGAGAAAGTGCATGCATAGTTCATGCAAAAGCAGCACCAGTAAACTTAAACGGATTTTTTAAACATATACTAGATGATCTTTTGTTACAATATCTGGCCAGTATGAAGGTATGAAAAAGCCTGATCTTAACCCAGCTGACTGTTGCAGTTCTTATAACGTGAGAACTGCATGCACATAACATGCGATGTTGGTATTAATTTTGCATATCAACCAGCCTTATAATATACTATAGCCATTTTTACAATTCAGTAGAAGGTATCCTGCCTCATGTTGTGATGTCATTTAACACCGGTACCAGTTTTTTACGCCAGTGAACAACTAGTATCTTCAAGCATTATACTTTTGGTACTTTACTGAAGTATGGTACGGTGGAAAAGCACCCTAAGTTACTGGTCAAACTGCCAGACAGATGTGGAGCTCATAGTCAAAGCAAAACCATTGCAAAAGGAGCGAGTGGGATGTTTTGTTTATTTAAAAAATAAAGTAAAGGGTACGAAAATGAGCTTTAGGTAGGACCAATGTCCAATGGGCTGCATTGCTGACTCCAGAGTACTGAGAAGTGGTACTCAGCACTCAACCCTCCTGGATTGTATTTCCGTACTTTAATCAAGAACGAAAACAAATGCTATGTCAGCTAGTATGTACTAGGGTGTCAATGATGGACTGGTCGGGTATCACTGACCTTTCATCCATTCATCTAAATGTGATTTTTGTGATCTCGGCCTTTTGATTTTTGGAGAACTGGTTTCAGGTGCAGAGTTGCTGCAGCACGCACAGCATGGGCAGGACCAATGTGTCAGAATGGTATCTGAAGACTACCAGCCAAAGTCCAACGCTGGAGCATTTGCTGGTGATCAGAATGCCTTTGGTGTGCAGCCTGAGAGGCTTTAGCAGGCCAAAGTCCTGCTTAGGGAACACCATGCCGGCATCCCTTCCGAATGAGGTTCTGGGAACCTCATTAAGCATTAATGGTCTAACAACTGACAAGCTGTGTTTCAGACATTATTAGGTGGCTGCGATTAAAGCCCATTTGAGGGTTTAAGGTGTTTGGACAAAGGTAACAAACAGCTGATATATATGAAATGCTGAATGACACAGTAACCTGCAGTGTTCATTTTGCAGCTCTGAGATACATTCAGTTCTTCAACTTAACAGATCCCCTGACTGACTCTGAGCATATTGTTTACAGAACGGAAAACTCACGGGAATTATAACAGACCCTCTCATTTGATGGAACAGGTCAGGAAGGGTTTCATGCTAACGTAGCAAGGGCGTGATTTGTTTTATTGCTCGAGTTGTTGCTTCTTTACCTGGCTCCCGAGACCGGGGACTTCCTCCCAGGGTCGAGTGCTCCCATGGGCTCCTCACCGAGCGACCGTGTGTCCTTGTTCAGCTGCTGAAGCCTGGAGCTCAGGTCACTGATCACAGTGGGCTTGCCGTCCTCGGGGCCGGGCAGCGGCCGTGTCTCCACGGGATCCCCCCAAAGCTTGGACCTTCTCTGGAAGAGGTAGCGGGGTCGGCCGGTACCGGCGGCCGCAGCCAGCGCAGCCACGTGTTGCTGGGAGAGGAGCTCGCTATCCGAGGACTGCTTCAGTAGAGGGTCCCTGAACGTCACAGGCCCCTTGCTGAGCTGGGACTTGAGTTTGGGCTTTGGAGGCACTGGCGGTTTGTCGAGTATAAAAGTCTGCCCGTCGGCGTAGGAGGTGTAAGTGTCGGTGGGCTCGCCGCTCTCTGACGACAGTGTGGACATGCTGGAGACTGTAGAGATGGTGCTCGTAGTCTCCAGGTGGTGGTCACTGGAGCTGCGGGTGTCCACCTCTTCCACACCGGAGTCGGCAGATTCGGGCACCAGGTGGGTGTCGGAAGGCTTCCCTGAGGGTGTTCCACCAGCAGATGGGGCTGCTGCTGCTTGGGGTGAAATGGAAGGTGCAGCCGGTTTTGCCAGCTGAGACACAGGGGTGTCGACCACCTTTGGCAGTAAGCCATTGGAAAACTCATCCGGTGGGGGCACCACCCCGATCTTCCGGAGCTCCTCTCGAGTCTCTTCGTCACTTGAGGACAGCAGGGCAGGCGGGAGGGTGACGGTGTAGGGTTCCACATCCTCCTCAGAGCTGCCTTGTGCCAGCGTTTTCTCCGCAGCTGGCCCAGCTGGTGGTTGGGAGGTGGTGGTTTCTGGCATTGGTATATGGGCCTTTCCTTCAGCTAAGGCTGGTTCAGCAGGCTCAGGAGTCACCCCTTTGGGTGATGCTGCAGGCTCCTCCAAACTGAGCCCCAGTGCTTGACCATTGCTTGTTGCGTGAACCAAGATGAGGCCAGCTGCCTTCTCCGGGGAAGTGTCCATGATACCAATCAACATGCTCTTCTTATCCTCCGGCTCCCTGTCCCCTGTCATGTCCGCCCCCATCAAAATTTCTTTGCGGCGCATGGTGGGGGTCCCCCATTGATCTCTTGAAGGGGTCACACCCTCTGGTGTAATTTGATAACCTTCTTTAGTTCCGGGAGAATAAGGGGGTGATATTAACCCACCCTCTGCCTCCAATTGCTCTGCCTCTTTGGTCTGGGTATCAACAAACAACAGTTTCTCCTGTTTAGTCCTGGGCTCTGGGCTGCTGGCAGGCGACTGGCTCTGGGACGTCAGAGCCCGCTCTCTTGCGGCCAGCGCAAGTGCGAGAGGGGAGTTGGGGTCCAGGGGCTTCCCGGTCAGGGGGTGGATGAAGGTGGTCCCGCTCTGTGATGGTCGCAAAACGAAGGCGGGGGGAGGCAGCTGGCCCAATTCCCTGCTGAGAAGCCTGTCATCCACGGACCGGGACTGTGTCAATGACGGCTGCTCCGACACACTGCCGCTACTTTCCATGGTGCCTACAGATAGGAAGACTGTGGATTTCCTACGCTCCTCCAGCCGCTTCTCTCTGTCCTTCACGGCCCCGGCGATGGCAGCGGCAAAGGGACCCTTGGCTTGCTGGCCCTCGCCAGGGGTCCGGGCCCGCTCTTGCAGCAGCTGCTGCTGGTAGTACTCGGACCGGCTTGTATGAGGGATTCTGCCTGAAGGGGACTGGTCCCTGGCATGGGCAGACGCGAGTGCCAAAGACACTCGCTCATGTGCATCTTCGACCTGCAGCTGCTTGACCAGGGGGCTCTTCTTGCGCTGGGGCTTGGTGGGGGTGTAAAGGCCGATGCTGAACTGGCCCACGTTGGCGTAGGGGTTGTCAATCACTCTTCCTTTGCGTTTGATCTTTTCGGGAGGGGTGGAGGATGGCCCAGGGCGGGGGATGTCGGTGGGTTCCACGGGGAGATGCGACGAGTCCTGCAGGATGATCATGGAGCGGGCCTTCTTTTGCCGCTCGGCATGGGCTGAGGGCCGCGGCGGCTCGTACATCTCGGCTGGGGTAACGACCTGTGACAGGCCGTGCAGCTTTGCCTCGGAACCTGGCTTAAAGCTGGAGCGACTTTGATCATGCCCCCGCCCGGGGGGAGGGGGGGGACAGNNNGAGGGTGGGGGGCCTGTGTCCAGGTAGTACGGAGATGGGGGTGGCGGGGGGGCACTTTGGGGAGGTGGAGGGATGACACGGCTCTCTTTCAGGCTGTCCGTCATTGACGAGCTCCTTGGAAACCGATGTTCTGCGAGCAGAGCAGAGATTCTGTCCTCTTCAGACGCCCCTATGGGTTAACACAAGAACTGCTTAATCACAGCTCCCAGAACACGAAACCATTACACCATAACAATCCATAAAGCTGAACCTGGGCCCTCTGCAACAGTTGCATCTCAGTTCCTACAGTAGTTTGATATTACATGGAAGCAATGAGGAAAAACATGATTCATGGAATATCTTTGCGACAAGAACACAGCAGATTTGCGAATATGACTTCCATACCAAAAGACTTGGTCCTGGACATTCCTTTGGGTAGCTGAATGTGACTTTTGTCCATTTCCAGGGGGATTCCTCCATGCAACACCATTCCCTGCCGCTCAAACAGCGACTACAGGATGACAAAAAGCACAAATGCGTCAACCTTGTTGAGGGACTAAACCGAAACTAGCTGTTGGGCGATCGGGGCCAAGAGTGAGGCTGCAGCGGACCGATCCAGCATGCAGTGTGAACCCGACTTGGGTCTGGCTGAGTGAAATGCCCAAATCTCTGAGCAATGAAGAGGTGCAGCAGGCGTCGGTTAACGCACGCTGATCTCGGCCGGCGTGATCCTCCGGCTTGTCGGCCGCTGTTTCACGGTGGCAGCCCTGTAGTCTGCCTCAGCCACCGCTGCCCGCAGCACAGGCTCCTGGGAGGCCAGCATTTCGTCCAGCCTTTCTGCACGCATTCAGAGGATGACACCAGGTCTGCATGCTGTTTCCTACCCGCATGGCCCACAATTTCTTTGCAACATTTTAGTACGGAAAAAAAATTGTCATATTACTGAAAAAAGCGTGAAAATCATGCTGCTAACAAGGAGTGCCATCCCTGCTTAAAATGCATCTTTGGGACTTTTCAACTCAGTTCCACACCGTTTTAATTATCAGCAAACTTAGCAGCGCTGCCAGTTTAGGCAAGGCGCTGTGATGATTCAAGAGTCTTGACGCAAACTCACCCCCTCTTCTCCTCCTTGCCGAAGCTTGCATGGAATAAATAGGGAAACAATCTCTTTGGTTATACTTATAGAGTCATTCGGGGAGGGATAAAGCACAGTGAATTTTGCGAGGCGTTTCCTGGAGGACTTAGCGTGGGACGTGGTTGAGCCAATGCATCATCGCAGCCGTTGCGCTGTGTGACAGACGGCTGAGCTTTGCACCTGTTTTTCTCTACATCAGAGCTGATTCAAAGCTATTTTACTGCCCTTCAGTCCCATGGAAGACACTGAAAGATCACTAGTACACTTTGTACTGTAGGATTCACACGTCTAACCCTCCTACAGAATCCCACTCATGGTGAGCAAACTGCGGTAGCATGCAGCTGCCACCCTTGGCAACTCCCCCAGTCGGCACGGCCCCCCAAGGCCCCCAAGGCTCCAGGCTGGGAACACAGACTCACCGATCTCCTCCAGCTCGGCTGTCATGGACTTGGACCGCAGCGTCAGGGTGGTGCTGGGCGCCCTCTTAGGTGGTGGCGGAGCTGCAGGGAAAAGCGACGGTGAGGACACTCGAGACCTGCGGGCCAGCGTCCTGCGGGCGGCGCTCATGTGCAGGCGCCAGCGCTTCTTCACAGCCTTCATCTCGTTGTACTCTGGTGAGCTGGACGCCTCGCACTGCCGCAGAACCTTGTTCAAGCTGCGGTTGGATGCAAACTTCTTCATATTCGCTGGGACGGCAGGCCTGCGAAGCTGACTGGAACAGCACGGCGAGAGACAGACGCGAGCGGGCTAGCCAGAGCGGATGAGGCAGGAAGCGGGTCTGTGCGTGAGTGAGTCCCCCTGGTCAGTATGGACGCGAGCTCACGCCGCACGGCCACTCTCCTCCGAGCCGCTCTCCTGTGCTCTCCGAGCCGCCGCCTGAGGGCTTCTGCAGCTCACCCATTGAGAAAGAGCGCATGGAGCCCGTCAGCTAACGCAGCCGGCATCCTGCTGTGACTCAGCCTCGTCACTCAGGGAGGCAGGTGCCAAGGAACGCGGAAGTGGCTCCGTGAGACCGGTTCAAGGAGCCGCCGTTTGGCCCTGCGACACGGCGACTCTCTCGAGCCACTGACAGGAAACGACCCACTCGGAGGACCTCAGAAGGCGTAAAATAAGATGGCTGCCATTCTCACTACTTGATATGTGCTATTTGTTTCCGTTTACACTCCTGACACATCACCCGTGGCGTCACGCAGACACATATTTTTTAAATTCTTTTTTTCTAAATTTAAAATATCTGTAACTTTGAGAGTAAGAGCAGAGGCTGTCTGAAATAAGAACCTAAAGCGGGAGAGAAACAGGGGATCAGCGTGGAAATGCAAAGCTGCACTCAAACATTCAGAGCCGTAACCATGGTAACCACAGCACTGGGGGGGGGGGTTCAGTTGCAGGAGCTCTCCGAGTTCCCCCCTCATTTCTGCTGCTGAGTTGTGGGTGGAACAGCAGAGAGAGCGGTGGAAAGCCACATGTATGCGTGCATGTGTGTGAGCAAGCGAGTGGGGGGGGGGGGGCACCGTTTATGGGCACATTGCAGTCTGGTGCTTACCAAGGTGCCATTTCTCACTGCACCAGGAACAAGCTGGGCACAACCATGGTAACACCATTATCGGCCTGGATTAAGGCGGCCTTCTCATATTTTAGCATCTATAACAAACCCAAAACCATTAAAGCAGTGTGCAGGTTGTTGGCTCAAACGAAACACTCCGTACTCTTCCCTCGACAAAGCCATCCACGAGCAGAAGGCTCCATTACTGAAGATGCAAAGCCCCCCAGGACACACCCCCAAGAGCGCCTGTCACATGTCTGCAGGGGTGTCACACTCCCAAGAGCGCCTGTCACATGTCTGCAGGGGTGACACACCCCCAATAGCGCCTGTCACATGTCTGCAGGGGTGTCACACCCCCAAGAGCGCCTGTCACATGTCTGCAGGGGTGTCACAGTTTGCCCCTAAATGGTTTGCCTCCCATGCAGCTCATAAACATCTACATGCTCCTGCCAGTGACCTGGAATATGACTAACTTCAGAATGCCCCAACCTTGCCCTGAGGCATGGCCTAGGTCACTATGCTGTACTCTTGTGGGGGGGGGCACTTAGCCAGTTTGGATGCTATGCTTGTGATCAGAATGTTGCTGCTTCAAATCCCAGGGCAAAGTGGGCCACAATGCAAAAATCCATTCAGCTGATTAAAGCCCTAAGACAACAGCCAACACAACCTCTCCCCTTTACTTGTTTATGCCATGGCTGCCTTCACACTGTGAATGAAAAAGGCATGCAAATTAAATAGCTATTTTCGAAACCAGGAGCCAGGATCCTATCTACAGGTGGATGTGTGATTGATAACTATCTTCATGAATACCATTCTACCCTCAGACCTTCTCTGCACACACTGGGGAAACGAACCAGCAACCCTCTGGGGTGGTGGTACTGTATGCATTCAACAGGTGGTGACCCTGTGGCCCCACATCAGCAAAATCAGCATAACCACCAGGAGCTCAAATTTGCATGCACCATGTTCCAGAACCACGGAGACATGGGTGAACCGCAATGCTGCCTTCGATTTACCTTGGAAGCTGCAAGTTGGAGCTGAGAATGACGTCATACCTGAGTTAATGACGCTTCAGTACTAGGCAGGTGAGTCATAACCAATAGCAGTTTGTCAGGTTCATCGTTAGCCATTGTTTGCAGTATTAGTTCATAACAAGACAATATTTCTTTGACATACAAACACCACGTCTGCAGATAGAGGTTGGACAGTACTATATGTATGACCAATTTAATGAGTCACAAATAAGATAGAAATGCAGTATGAACTGTTAACTACTACAGCCTTTTGCTGTTGATGCACAGATCAGCCATTTTGAATTCTCTGATCGGGTTGTAGAGGTTCCTTTGACTTTTTGAGACGGAAGTCTGACTTAAATGTACGTTCCAGTTGGAATTTCAAATGAAATGCACCATAAAACCCAGCAACTGTATCTAAGGAAAGAAATGATCCCACTGTACAAGCAGGTCAGCACAAGTGACCTGATGATAAAGGGCCTAATAACCAGAATGGTGTTCACATAATCACATAATGCACAAATCAGCTCATGTAAAGATGCTTCTGTAAGGCTTTAGATATCCCCCAAAGGACACTTGCCTTTCTTCCGGACCACCTCTTCTGACTCAGGCTTGCGGGTAACTGAGACCACCTTCATGAGCAGGCGGCTGCCTCCCTGTCTGATCAGAGAGACCACCTGCTTGTGGCCCACCTTCACCACATTGACTCCGTTTACCTGCAGGGATGGAAGAGGGTCTCAGGACTGGTCTGTGTATCCTTGGTGTCTAGGCATCATCAGCCTGGAGGACCAAGGCAGGAGCACCAGGTGGCAGGAAGTGGCTCGGCAGGCCAGGAAGTCCCAGTGTTGCCAGAGTGATGTCACTGTTGGCCCCCTGAGTAAGGCCCTTAATGCTGAACTCCTCTGAGAACTCTAACATGCTAATTTTTCAGTATCATATTGCTTTGGCTGAAAACATCTGCAAAATAAATGTAATGTATGAGGAATGAACAGCCCACAGGTGCACTTACAACGACAGGGCCCCCCTACAGACTGACTGAGACATGTGATGATTTCATTTGGGGGTCAGCCAGAGTCAGGATGGCAGGAGATTGGGTGTCTGTGGACCAATCAGAATGGGACAGCAGGGCTCTGCTGTTGTACCACAGGATTGGAGCTTGGTATGTTGTGACTAATTGTTTGCAGGCAACCTGCTAAATCTCTAAGATGTCTCTCACATGCAAACAGAACAAGTCCGGCAAGACGCTACACAAGGCAGGGAAAGGTCATGTAACAGACCGTTTCTCCAGACAGTGGCAGCTAAACAAAGGCAGAACTACACTGAGCTAAACTGTCGGGCATAACAAAGTCTTTCTAAAAGCTCATTGTGGCTCCTGGGAAATACCAAAGCATCCCGACTGGGGGTGCGCTCATTAGCACCCAGGGGCCCACGTGCTGCCAGTGACAGTGTTACCACAGCCAGCCAGTCTCCAAGCAAAGCACACTCCTGTGAAGTCATATGGAGCACACATGCTGAGTCTCAGGGTGGGGGGGGGCAGTTTGGAGCTGCCAGGCAGTCAGATACACTATCTGTATGAGATGGTATTGACCAGGGATGCGCGACTTTAGTCGGGCCGTAAAATTTAACAGCCATGATTGGGGGGGGGGGTCCTTCTATTCCCTGATTAGCCACTCTGTCATTGGCCCAGAACATGCAAGCAGTATTAACACAGCAGTGCAATTTTAAATGTTGTATTTACTGTATAATTTTATGATTTATATGTAACAGGAACCAGGATGCAGCACTGAAGACAGACATGAACGTCCATCAGTACCGATGACAGTCGACTTCGGAACGAGCACATAATTCATGCTGGATACTCATTTCAGCCGGATATCCAGCTCACCTGTGATGTACATTTCTCCCAGCAACTGTTTCCAGCTCCTCCTAGTGGTCAGGCAGCATAGTGCGGTCAGCTGGCTATAGGCCTCAGGCCCCGGTGCCCCGGACAGAAGCCACTCAGATGAGCTGTGTTCTTTATAAGTGGATTTCTGTCTCACGTTCATCTCGATGTGCCATGTTTAAATATCTTACATATTTACATTCTTTTTATTACTGCTGCTGGCATTTTGGCATAGATGTCAATAGAGCTACTTTGACTTTTCCTGTCTGGGACGTTTCCTTGGCTGAGCCAGCAGCGAGCAGCGGTCCTCACCTCGATCAGGAAGTCTCCTGTGCGGAGCCCCGCCCTCCAGGCCACGCCCTCCACATCCACGGACTCCAGGTACTGGAGCGCAGGGAAGGCCGGCGTGGGCGTAAACTCCTCGATGGGCGTCTCCGCTGCCAACAGAGTGCACACAAGCATGCGTGTCAGTGACAACTGGCAGGGGGGTGTTCTGGAAAATTCTCAGAAAAGTATTCCTGCCAGCGATGACACATCTGCCAACCTAAAGTCTCAAACAGCATGAATACAGAGATACACCTCCCAATCTGCACACCCCCTCCCACACACACAGCAGAAGACAACACCTTTCACAAAATAAACTCTACATGGAGAGTCAAAAATCAGGTGCAGAGATGCTGCATCCAAATGTTTATGTCAATATGAAGTTCAAGTATCAGGTTCATTTCAGGTGAGAACAATCACACCCTGAAACCTACAAGGTCTCAGCTTGAGAGTGCTGCCCTTCCTGGGCCTTCACATCAATGAGGCCCTCAGGGATGGTGCCTTCACATCAGTGAGGCCCTTGGGATGGTGCCTTCACATCAGTGAGGCCCTCGGGATGGTGCTTTCACACCAGTAAGGCCCTCGGGATGGTGCCTTCACACTAGTGAGGCCCTCAGGGATGGAGCCTTCACACCAATGAGGCCCTCGGGATGGTGCCTTCACACCAGTGAGGCCCTCGGGATGGTGCCTTCACATCAGTGAGGCCCTCGGGGATGGAGCCTTCACACCAGT
>JAODJW010000062.1:32911132-32924353 GCA_026777045.1 Hyperopisus bebe
TCCCTCCTCCACCAAACTTTACAGTTGGCACAGTGCAGTCAGGCAGGTAACGTTCTCCTGGCATCTGCCAAACCCAGTCTCATCATGATTTTTCACTGCATAGAACACTTTTAAATTGCTCCAGTGTCCAGTGGCGGTGTGCTTTACACCACTCTATCCGACACTTGCATTCAACCGGAACTCGACTACATGACTACGTGCTTGATTTTATACACCTGTGGCAAAGGGTCTGAATGAAACTCCTGAATTCAGTGAATAATAGGTGCATCCCAATACTTTTGTCCACTACCTGTTTCATTGTGGCAAACATGCCAGTGAGTGCGATCCTGCTGGAGGAGTCCCTGGCTCTGAAGAGCTGCCCCTTTAAGGTACCATGAGTGTGTCTGTACGGCCTACAGGGCGATGGGACCTGAATACACAATTGCGCTCCATCACTTATGATGATTAAACTATTACACTACCTGCAGGGAAGCTCAGCAACAATTACTGTTCAAAAATCCTAGGCCGCCGTGCCTTTTTGGGACAGATAAATGGAGGTAAAACAGCAACAGGAAGCCAGTCACAGCAGGAAGGCAATGAAGCAATCTGAGCAAAGCAGAGAGAGCTACAGGTTCCCAGCTCCACCCAGCCAACACTATGTGAAAGGCAGTGAAGCTTCAGTTGCTATCTGAACAGGTACAGGCACATCGGAGTGTGTTACTGTTCACATATCCCATCATGCTCTCCTTTTTAATGCAGACACACTCATATAGCCGTGAGAGTGAAGCTTGGGGTCTAAGTGCAGGGTCAGTCATTTATCCTGCACCCCTGGAGCCTCTAAGCCACTCACCGCCACACATATACACACATTCACACTAGGCTGTGTTTCCCATGAGTCCTGGTGCTCACAGCCCTGAGGACAGAGAGCAGGTGAATACTCTCTGTTCAGCCTATGGGAAGTCCTTGTGCAAAAACACCTGCCTAATTTCACAGAACACTTCATCAGGAGGAAACACAGATGTGCAGCTGGAATATTCCCACTCAGGAAGACATATGGTGTAACATTGATCTGACATCATCGTGTCCTTCCCTGCTTAGCTCTTCAGCCTCTTCCATAACCAGACTAGAGGCAAAAGCAAAGGACAATTCAATTCATCCTCCCTGATGTCCGATAGGTTTCATTGCTTTCGAGAGAAGAGCCCATCACAAAGAGGAGGGGCCAGCGACATCTGCACAACTACCAAAGACACATACCCACACAGACACTCACTGACAAACACACACGCTCACACACACACACTCTCTCAAAGCCACATGCAGGCACCCCCTCACAGACATATACGCACATATGCAGACACTCTCTCATAAACACACACACACATGCAGACACTCTCTCCTCACGAGACATGCACAGACAATCAGACTCTCTCACAAACACACACACAGACTCTCTGACAGACAAACACAGACTCACTCAGAGACACACACAGACATTCTAAAGTACATGCCACATTTCTCCACACCTTAACAGGAAGATAAATCCACAATGAATTTCAAGAGGATGATTTAATAATAATCAATACTTTTAATTTACTAATAATTTACTGATTTAGTTGTACTGTCATCACCACCTTTAGGGCCAAGCAGCCTTGAGTGGAGCATCTTCAGGAGATGTGTACCAGACCACCTCAAGCTGAGATGAAGGAAACGGGGACTCTTACCCAAGCGAGGGTCATACTGCCGCATCTGCACCTCCTCCACACATTCTGCGGGGAACCAGCCGGTGCGTCCCTTCACGGTGCCTTCCCAGAATCCCCCTTCGCCGATGCTCAGCACTGCGGGAGACAAACACACAGGGTTAGTGTCACCAGAACCATGTTAGGTCATTTTGGGAACCTGGTTCATGCACCGGCACCCCAAATGAGCAAACACAAGTGGCATGGTCTTCATCTTCTGGGGCATCATGATTGGGTAGGCATGTTGAGGGGGATAGACAGGCAGACACAGGAGGGGAGGAGGGAGAGAGGGAGAGAGGGAGAGAACTGGCCACCAATGACATTCATTGCTGTCCATGTGACTCATTAACTGGACCATAACCTAAAGGTTAGGTTTCTGTTAAACACACTGCCCCATACACACATGTGGCACACAAACAAACAGGCCACACATTCACAGAAATGGGTGGACGTGTGAAAAAAGGTCGATGAAAGGAGTGAGCTGAATGAAAGCCATCAGCAGTCTGAGGACATTTAAACGCGGCACACTTATCTGCTGGAAGGTGTTCCATTATGTGCTGACAATGTGCACACTTATCTGCTCACATCAGATTTCAGAGTAACGTCTGAATCGGGCCCCGTATGCAACTCGCAGGACACATGGGCTGATGGGTATTTGTGGAAAGCGAATGCGGACTGAACAGATTCCTCTGAGAGTCATACAACAGTCAAAGTGGGCAATCAGACCAGGCCTAACTTGTTTCTTATTTCCTGTCTCCTAGCAACAGAGGAAGAGTTTTCAGCTTAAGCATTCAGGAAATAAATCATCACCCAGGCCGCAGCCCCTATAGCATACTGGGGACATTCGGACCCGTCGGGTTTCCTGGGCATTGTGGACATTTGGAGGTTTCTCATGTCCAACTGGTTTGCAAGAACTGTGTTGATGCCAGGGGCACCAGAGCAAATTGTGAGGTCATGAGAACTTTTAGGATAAAAGAGGAAGGAGGACAGTGTGAAGAGAGAGAAAGAGAGAGGCAAACAGAGAGAATGAGAGGATAGAACAGAGAGCCAGAGAGGACAGCACAGAGAGGGAGAGAGAGACAGAGAGAATGAGAGGATAGCACAGAGAGCCAGAGAGGCCAGCACAGAGAGGGAGAGAGAGACAGAGAGATCAGCCTAGAGAAAAAGAAAGAGAGCTAAGGCTGAAACTGTGACCAGCAGCCTGTGTCACGTCTGGGACCCCAAGTCACTCACAGCATGGCTTCCAGACCCTGTCACTGACCCTGCTGGACCCCCGGGACTCTTTATCAATCAGGTCAGGCCAAGTCCTTGATAAGCAGTTAAAGTGTGTTGGCGCTGTCCCCCAGAGGGGGTCCAGCAACCCCCTCCCCAACAGAGCAGGCAAAGGGCTATAACTGCTGGCTTTCAGCATTGCAGGGATGCTGGTGGTTAATGTCTGCTCTGCACGGGCTCCAAAGCAGCAGCATACGCCAGCTACCTCCAGTCTGGAAGAAAACCAGGAGCATCAAGGGTCATAGTGCTGACTAGGTGGGCTGGCTGGAGACAAAGGCTGCGGTGTAAGGAACCACCACATGGCAGCATGGAGAAAAGGCACACCAGCATGAGAAGAAATAAAGAAAAAAACCCTGTTCTAACTATATGGGTAGCAGCACCCGCCACCGTTGTCATGGTTACCAAGAAGCATGAGTATGGGCAGAAGCAGAGAGCACTGGGTCTGAATGAAGGCATGACGATGTGGAACCGCCCACAGGTCCCGGGACAGACCTGAACACTGCAAAGATATAGGCCAGCAGACTCCCAGTACAGCTTCTTACTATGTATACATTTATTTTAAAGGTACAGCATGCGATGGCTTTATAATTCCTGAGTAATAATGCTGATCATGCTTCAGCACCATGGACAGCCCCACAGCAGTAACGCACACAGCGCCATGTGATGGCTTTATAACCGAGTAATAAGAGAGTAATACGTTGATCATGCTTCAGCACCACGGACAGCCCCACAGGAGTAAGGCACACAGCACCGCGTGATGGCTTTATAACTGAGTAATAAGAGAGTAATACGCTGATCATTCTTCAGCACCACGGACAGCCCCACAAGGCTAACGCACACAGCGCCGTGTGATGGCTTTATAACTGAGTAATAAGAGAGTAATACGCTGATCATGCTTCAGCACCACGGACAGCCCCACAGGGCTAACGCACACAGCACCGCGTGATGGCTTTATAACTGAGTAATAAGAGAGTAATACGCTGATCATGCTTCAGCACCACGGACAGCCCCCCAGGGCTAACGCGCACAGCGCTGCATGATGCCTTTATAACTGAGTAGTAACAGAGTAATACATTGATCATGCTTCAGCACCATGGACAGCCCCACAGGGGTAACGCACACAGCGCCGTGTGATGGCTTTATACCTGAGTAATAAGAGAGTAATACGCTGATCATGCTTCAGCACCACGGACAGCCCCACAGGAGTAACGCGCACAGCGCCTTGTGATGGCTTTATAACTGAGTAATAAGAGAGTAATATGCTGATCATGCTTCAACTCCATGGACAGCCCCACAGAGGTAACACGCACAGCGACGTGTGATGGCTTTATAACTGGGTAATAAGAGAGTAATACGCTGATCATGCTTCAACTCCATGGACAGCCCCACAGGGCTAACGCAGACAGCGCCGTGTGATGGCTTTATAACTGAGTAATAAGAGAGTAATAGGCTGATCATGCTTCAACTCCATGGACAGCCCCAGAGGGCTAACGCAGACAGCGCCGTGTGGAGCACCAAAGACACCCTGCTCAAACTCTGCAAAGTATTAGTACCGTCTAAACACATGGCTGAACCTCCGCACAAAGATGGAGGACATATTAATTACTGTGTGCACCATTTCATCTGCAATGAATATGGTACCAGATGAGCATGCATTTATGTCACTTAATTATCCACAAAGCAAACATCTTGAAGCTGGCGATTAACACCTCAGCAGACAAATCTGATCCTGAAGCTGGCTATTAACACCTCAGCAGACCAAACTGATCCTGAACCTGACCATTAACACCTCAGCAGACCAAACTGATCCTAAAGCTGGCTATTCACACTGCAGCAGACCAAACTGATGCTGAAGCTGACTAATAATAGATGAGAAGACCAAACTGATACTGAAGCTGGCAATTAACACGAGAAGACCAAACTGATCCTGAAGCTGGCAATTAACACATGAGAAGACCAAACTGATCCTGAAACTGGCTATTAACACATCAGCAGACCAAACTGATCCTGAAACTGGCTATTAACACATGAGAAGACCAAACTGATCCTGAAACTGGCTATTAACACATGAGAAGACCAAACTGATCCTGAAACTGGCAATTAACACGAGAAGACCAAACTGATCCTGAAGCTGGCAATTAACACATGAGAAGACCAAACTGATCCTGAAACTGGCTATTAACACATCAGCAGACCAAACTGATCCTGAAGCTGGCAATTAACACCTCAGCAGACCAAACTGATCCTGAAGCTGGCTATTCACACTGCAGCAGACCAAACTGATCCTGAAGCTGGCTATTAACACCTCAGCAGACCAAACTGATCCTGAAGCTGGCTTTTCACACTGCAGCAGACTGCATGGATGTGGAAAGCTTTGAGGCAGCAGACAAATTTATTCCACACCAAACACCATAACAAGAGTGGGAGGCTCACGGACACCGGATGTTAATAACAGGACCTCCCATAAAAACCAGCAGGTGTTCAGTAAGGAAAGAGCAGAATTATGGAGCATGTCTAACAGATGTGTGACTGGGACCCCACAACTGGGTGACTTTGTTGCTTCTCACACCAGCTGCATGGCTGAGAACTCCTGTGTGAAATAGAGTTCAGAAGGTTAATTAACGGCAGTGACGTTTCTAGGGAATGATAAGAATCAGGTGGTCAGAGCTCCTCTCCGTCAGGCAGCCTCTGTGCCGTGAGACGTTTGTCTACCAGATCTCTGTGGTCTCACTTGTTCTGTTGCTTCCATTATGATTAGCACACAGTTCTGGCTGGCGGGGATCCATTATTTCCCGTGTGCTGCTCCTGTCAGCCTTCCGATTATCATGTTCAGGGTGGGGGGGGGGTGAAGGTCGTACCTCCCCCCCATATCGCATCATGCAGCTACTTCGTGTCGTCGTCAGCAAAACATTCATCGCTCGACCGATAAACCTGTCTCATCGCAGCTGTTCAGATGCTGGGGTTCTGCGCTGCTGCTAAGATCACTGACAGTCACACGCATCTCTCCAGCCACCTTGGTTAAATACCCCCTTTCTGCATTTTATCAGAAGGTGTGGTACAATAGTCTGCTCTGGATTCCACTTACCCTATTAGAAACCCACACACAAACACACACAGAGCGGAGTCTGAAGCTTAGGGTCAGCCATTTAACTGGCATCCCAGAGCATTTTGAGGGGCTTAAGAACCTTCCTGAAGGGCCCGACAGAGATTGGACTTGCTGGCCTTCTGATCATGGGCACAGAAGCTGTACACGCTGAGCCACATACCTTTCCCAGGACGCACAGAATCTGACACGAATCTCTTCTGCAGTTTAGAATATTGCTGAAAAACCCCGAAAGAGCTTCCAGAATGAGCCATGAACCCCTCCCATTTCCCTGAGCGCTCCTCTGACATCCAAATGATAGTTGGAGTCTTGTTTATCAGTGCAGAACCACATTAGGTCTCCAGTCGTTCACACCTCACACGAAGCGATCTCAGAAGCGATCCCCTGTGTTATCTTTCCCCTGCTTTGAGCTTTGATCCAGAACTCTATTATAGAAAACGAATGCTCAGAAACTTACATCTGTTATGGGTGCATCACTATGGCTGCTGACAGCAGGCTCACAATGGCAGAGACTTTCTGACAGAGTCTGACAGATTCTAAACTCAAACTCCTGCCCTTGAGGTAGTCTGTGTAGCGATGCTGTTAGAGCAGGGCGAGCTTCAGCAGCAGAAGCAGCAGCATCGGGACCTGGAACTCTGGCCTCGGGGCTCATCACAACAGCGAAAACAAGCTGCTTCAACATTTCAGAACCTTGAAGGAAACAGAGGAAGAGCAGCACACTGGGGATTCATCCCCCCCCCCTTCCCCCCGCTGCCTCTGGTGTGGGGGCAAGTGACGGGCAGTGGCTTGTGCAGTCGGGATGACAGGGCGAGTGTAGAGTGCGAGAGAGCCAAGTGACAGCATAAAGACAAGATTCTAAATGGCCACTCGCATCCCATTGAAACCCCTCAGGAGAGACCATAGCGGCTATGGGGGAGGGAGGGTCACAAGGGCCGTCTGGGGACTCACCTCATAGGCAGCGTCGCTGAAACCACTGCTGCCTCTCAGAAATGTGCTCCTAACCTAAACCAGACAGGGTGACCACCACACAAGCCCCACACAGACCCCGATGGCCCCGTTCTGGCCATTTAATGGTTTCATCAACAGGTAGAGGCTCTGGGCAGCTTCTCCAGAGCATTCAGGTGTTGCCTGCATTATTTAAGGGGATCTCCTGTGGGCCATGAAGGCGCCCTCAGCCCACGCCTGCTCCCATACAGACGCACATTAATGCTGAAGCTCACGCAGCCTCCTGCAGTGTTTACAGCACCTGCCAGATGAATAATACGGCATTCCTGCTTGTGAGGAGAGCACTGCCACAGAGCTTCTGAAACAGGAAGTGGGGAGCCTGCAGCCGTACTGATCTGACGCACCTCAACACTAAAGAACTCCTCTTTTTGAGATGAGTGTGCTAGTATAGAGCAGTCCCTCAGAAAAGCAGAGGAATCCCTTTGGATGGAACTCCTGATAAATACTAACGGGCAGCAAATGGCAGTCTAAATGCACCCTGGCCTCCTGCTGACCTCCCCCAAAGCAAAAAAGTGGCATCACTTAACAAGTGGTGGATGGAGCACCATTCAGCAAAATCTCACGGCATATAACACAACCATATACACCTGTAGTGTCACTGGCGATTTGCAGAGATCTCAGGAGGTCAGCTGGGTTAACGAGGGGAATCCTCACCAAAGGGGGGGTCCAGCACTGCACTGATCTGTGGGGGGGGGGCTCATTTACTCAGCCTGATGAACAGAACAGAACGCTGTTTGTGTGGCCTTTAACCTGCCTGGTGTTCTCATTCTGTCACTATCTTTCCACAGGAATTCTCACCTGCAAGGGGCCCCACTGCACCATTCCATCACCAGAATGTCACCACAGTGCCAGGCCATCTCAGACTGGGCCTCATCTGGATTTCGTTTGGGTGCAGGAAGTGAGCTATAGACTGTGCATGTCTGCTCAGACAGGGTGCGGGTGCTCATCAGTATGCACAGGCAGCCTCTACAGCCCCCTCCCCCCCCAGCCCTCCACAGCGACAGCGTGTGGAGCTGCAGCGTTCCTCGGCCGTCTTGCAGGAATCCCTGTTGATCAGCCCCCCCAGCCCGTGTGGTGGGTTGCCCCCCCCTCCATCACCCTGGCTCTTCTAGCCTCTGCGCCATACCACTCAAACCGGAAGGGGCTGGTTTCCGCACTGATGCATTCATCACCTGCCAGTCTCCATTGCCAGGCCGTCGGTGTGAGAAGCGGAAATCAGAAAAAGAGCAGAATCTATGCCTGAGACTGCAGGAGATGTTTTTGAATGAAACTCCAGCCTTAACCAGGAGGAAATGATGAGCCTCCTTCTGTTAGAAGTGATGTGCATCTCAGAGGGGTTCTCCTCAAACACAACAACACCTCACTATCATACCTTCAGGAGCACCAAGCTGTAATGTTCACAATTCAAACATGATTGGCGTGAAAACACACACTGTGCAAATCTGTCTTTAATAACCAGGGTGGAGTGTCACAGCATATCAGGGAGTGATTAGGAAAGGAGGTTCCAAACAGCTGCTGATGTTCTAGGGATTGGATCCCACATCCAGCACTTCTCCTCATTGGAAAAGCCCTGTAATGGAAACTAATTCCTGCCCATGGAGGGAGGGGTAAAACTTATTGAGCTATTGGCCTCACTTGTTTCTGCAAAGAAGTCATTTGCATCCCAGACCAGTGGCTCAGAACCAGTCTGTTATGGAACCATTCAGAGACCAAAATGAAAAGGCGGGTCTTCAATCTCAGACACCCCCTGAGCTGTCTCCTCCCATCATGATTGCTGTCCCCTCCCATCATGATTGCTGTCCCCTCCCATCATGATTGCTGTCCCCTCCCATCATGATTGCTGTCCCCTCCCATTATGATTCCACGTTCTCACACCAGCCTGACGTCCATTGAAACTCATGGGTCCTATCAGTCCGACCTTCAGCTAAGTCACTCTGGAGCAGAATGACACCAAATGTAACCTCCAGAATCAATGACAGATGAACACTTTCTCACATCCTTTCCTACCCGAAAAAGCCGCACCCCCAGTCAGCTGCTGAAGCTGCATCACCATCACCAGGGAAGAAAGCACTGCAAATGTAGCTCATAATCGGTCATTCTGATTGGCCGGTCATGCTCTGAGCGGTCATGCTCTGAGAGGTCATGCACAGGGCGGTCATGCTCTGAGAGGTCATGCTCTGGGCGGTCATGCACTGGGTGGTCATGCTCTGAGAGGTCATGCTCTGGGCGGTCATGCTCTGAGAGGTCATGCACTGAGAGGTCATGCACTGGGCGGTCATGCTCTGAGAGGTCATGTCCTGGGCAGTCATGCTCTGGGCGGTCATGCTCTGAGAGGTCATGCTCTGGGCGGTCACACACAGAACATGAAGCCACATCCTTCCATATGGTCACACGACATTCCCCTTCCACAGATATCACCCTCTTAATTTCTTATAAAAAATCGAAATCCTCCTTTTCATTTGCACATCCCTAAAACATTTAATCAGATACTTCATTCTGGTCTTAAAGGCGTCAGAGAGACTTTATACAACCTGTATAAGGAGGTTTTAATGGTAATATGGCATATTAGAGCTTGTGTAAAGTCGAATAAGACAGAATATAAATTAATATGATTAGAAATGACCAGCATTTCCCCAGATGACAATTAAATAGGATTTGCGGGTTTTTTAAGTTTCTGTGAGAAAATAAGCTAATTTAAACGGACACTCCATAACCGCGCCTCAAAACTCATTTCCAGCACTATCTGCCAGTTAGATAACAGCTAAGTGCAGCGTCTGTGTGTGTGTGTGTGTGTGTGTGTGTGTGTGTGTGAGACCAAAGGCACTTCCTGATCATTTACATTCCGTACCTAGTCACTTCCTGGAAGCTCACCCTAGCCACACACATTCCAAGTTGACTCCATGACGGCCATGTGTTTGTTTGTATTGTGTTATTTGCCTCACTTGCCCGTTGCTCTGGACAAAAGCGTTTGCATAATAAAATTCATTTGAATGTAAATAATTATCTACGACCCTAACAAAGTGCTCACAGCGTGCACTGAACCGCCATGCAGGAAGGTCGCGGTGCACAAAGAGGCTGTCAGAGCCACTGCACCTGCAGGAATGTATGCATGAAGCATGGCACAAATGCCTGTTTACCAAACCCGCGAGGCCAAAATGCATTTACCAGGGCCGGTGAAGGTCAGGAAGGCCACTGTCCTGCATAACAAGGCGGAACCACACAAGACACAAAGGTCAGGGGAACTAGGAACAGCGGCGGGGTGGGGGGGGGGCGAATCTGATGCTAGGTGAAATTCCACATTACAGCCTGTCCTTCAGCCAAGACCCGTGTGATCCTAGTGGGACCCAGGGAGCTGAACCGTCCAGCAGCAGGGGCTGGTGTGCCTCCTCACCCCCCCGGCACGTTTGGAGCTGCCATGAGAGCTGGGGCACTCTTGGGGGGGGGGGGGGGGGGCAGGACCGCTGCTGCAGCAGCTCTTAAATGCACCATGTGCTTATTCAACATTTAGTGTAGTGATTGTTTGTGGCCAACAGGGGGCCCCACATAGCTCAAATGCACTCTTTGATTGGTGGGAAACACTCACACCCTTATTAGGACTTTACGCCCATCCACAGGGGAGATCGCATCCATGGAGGAGGCCGTACCTTTAAAAACGCAGGGAAATCATTCTGGTCTTTCTGAGGGTAGTGATGCGATGCTTGAAGGGCTGCTGGACTCCGTCACCCAGGCCCCGCCGACTGGGCGGCCATATGGCAGGGTGGGGTGCAGTCACTCTGGGTCAGGCCTCACAGCTGCCCGTTACTTCCGGGCCCTTACTGGGGCTGGGGGGCGGAGCCCTCCTGACGTATCAGCACGCTCACGGCGGCCTGGCGGTAAGCACTGCGTTTGGCGCAGATGGTATTATCCTTGAGAACGCTCCCGCGATGCGATTCAATCACAGCGACAGCACTGTGCCGCCCGCCTTCCCGACGCTCAGCCGCTCCCCCCCCCCCGCTCTTCATGTCTCCCCAAGCCCCCACCACAAACACTCTGCCCTGCTTACGATGTGGCGGGGCTGCGCTCACACTGCTGCGTGTGCCTCCACAGGCTCGCTTACACCACCGCCAGCTTCATTAACGCAGCCGTATCCATCAGGCTGCTTCAGACTGTTACCGGCGCCCAGCTCCTCTGGGTCGGCTCCGCCTGCCATTAGGGAGATAAGGAGTTTAACCCCATCCTTGTTTCCCCAAACATTAGAAGCTCACTGAGAATGACCTGCCCAAGTCCAGGCGGAGTTCCCCGGGTACGGAGGCTCAGCATTGGGCTGGCCAGCCCGGCTCCTGCCTTCCCCGGGTACGGAGGCTCAGCATTGGGCTGGCCAGCCCGGCTCCTGCCTTCCCCGGGTACGGAGGCTCAGCATTGGGCTCGACAGCCCGGTTCCTGGAGCAGGCCGGCCGCCGCTTGCTGGCCCCGCAGGCCTCCCATGAGCTGCTGGCACGCTGAGTCTATGGGGAGCCCAGCTTAAGCTCCCGAGTCAAATGTCCCTCACAATATGTTTAAAAACCAGTTATTTTAACGTTGTGGGGACCATTTTTCACACAAAGATCTGTGAATGCAATCAAAAAACTAAAAATGCCAAACGTCTTGTATTTAGTTTGATTACTTAAGGTTAAGGTTAGGGCTGGGTTGAGCTTAAGTTCTTCGTGGATTTGAGTTTTCCCATAGAAATGAATGGAAACTCCCCACAAAGATATAATTACAAACGTGTATGTGTGTGTGCGTGAGGCAGAAATGCGTCAGGTGGTGGGCATTGGGCTTCTGGCCCAGGTGACGTGTGCTTTGCGCCCCCTGCTGGAAGCTCCAAATGGTACCAGAGCCCCGAAGTCCTTCACCTCAGAGAGGAGCAGCAGCACGCAGCCGGCTAGACCAGTGCACGGGCCAGAAAAGGCACTGCAGAAACCAGGAAGACCATCGGAACGGGGCACTGTCACCTGTCAGACCTTTAAACCAGCAGACACCAGAGCATCTATGCTAAACATCTTATTCCAAAACCCAAGGAAAAGCAAGATGCTCATCAACAAGAAATTTAAGACACACAAGGACATGGGACACTGCTAATGAAGGGGACTGACTTTTCTAAATCATACCAAATGAATCATTGCGGGTGAGATTTCACCCATAATTTACTAGCTAAGGAAGGTTTATGTATAAAGAAAATCAAAGTACATATCACATAGCTCCTTGTTAATGAATTTAAGCATAGTCATTAAACAAAGTCAACATATGTGCATTAAACTCAAACATAGTGAAAGTTCACATATGTTCTGGAGGTACATAAAAATATACAAAAAGTAAAATTTATTCAGCATTAATAATAATGAAAACATTATATCCAATTTCTTGTTGATTGGATGTATACCTTTCTGCAGTAATACATTTTCTGGAGGCAGATAATTAATGCTGGTCATGGCAAAGAGCCTATCAGTAGGGCCAGACGCATGGAGCCCATGCAGTCATGTGACAGGAAGTAACCCGTCTGGCCCATGACACAAGCATCACTTACTGTGTTAATCTCAACTCACCCTATTGAAATGCATAAGTTCAGAGACAGCGGGGTTTGCAGCCACTGAGGGGTAAAATTAGCTTGCATTAGAATAAGACATTGGCAGAGTTTAAAGGTTATCGTTTAATCATTCCAGTCAGAGGGGAAAACAACATTTCCTGTAGTCACATCCTCATACGTCCAGGAGTTGTGCATCAATCTGCATAAATGCTAAGCCTGTAAAACTGCACCACTCTGCATTCCTCAAATGTTCAAAGACTAATCTCATCAGAACGTGCACAGCTGCTCTCACACAAACAGCACAACAAAAGCAACCTTGAGTTGAGCGTGGAGGCGTGCACCGCAAGAAAAGGCAACTTCAATCCCCACCATCCTGGCATCAAAACTGTGAGGGCCATACCAATCACAAGCTCAACCTCCAAAGGCTTGTACTACTCAAACTGGACATCCAAAGGGTTCTACCTCTCACAGGCTCAGCCTCCATAGGGCCATACCACTCACACTCGACCTCCATAGGGCCATACCACTCACACTCGACCTCCATAGGGCCATACCACTCACACTCGACCTCCATAGGGCCATAC
>JAODJW010000062.1:32954106-32974069 GCA_026777045.1 Hyperopisus bebe
AATTAAAAACCAAAGTGTGAGGTAACACAGGCTAGTCTAATTCCAAAATGCCAACAAGCTTACTGCTTACATACATATTCATGGACACAGAGCAGGCATGCTCTTCATTCAATGGTTTCTGACTCTTTCAAGAAGAACCGTGTCAGAACGTGGTGAATTATCATCAAACAGAACAAGCCATCCAGCCAGAGTGGCTGTGTTAGCCACAGATAATCCTACAGAGGACAGGGCAGAAAGGTCACTGCTTCAGGGTCAAGCAAGGCAGAGTTTGAGGGCTGCATCATGGAAGTAATGGACAGTTTTACGTGGAGACCCATACATCCAAACAAGCCACCCCAGCATGTCGAATGTTGTGCAATACAGACAGGCAGCAAGGCCACGTGAAACCTGGGCTCATCGCCGCAGTGTGCATCTTAACCATCAGAGGGCTATCAGCGGCAGTCATGCCAGCTTCTGAAGCACTGTGTGCCCAGTTTAACTGGAGCAGAGTCCCACACAACACACTATGGTCTCCACAAAAGGCTGAAGGAACACATTTATACTGAGAAAAACTCTGTTCATTTGAAGCTAAACCTCGCATGCTTAGGCTGTAAAGTTGCACCAGAAAACATGATTCAGTTTTCAGTCTTACCATAAATCTCACAAGACTTTCAGCACCACCTGCTGGCATCATGGTCAGCACTGTAGCCAAATACCCAGAATGCTCCCTGGGATCCTGGGAGAGCATGCTTACCTTGGTGTGCAGCTTAGCCAACTGTTTGTCGTCCAGATGACTCTGAGTGTAAACACGCCTCTTGTAGCGAAACTGCAGGGGAAAAGAAAATAAAGAAAATGAGACTCTGCTGAACAGCAATGACAGGCACCGCGGTAGTAGCAATTAGCATGTGTGATGTGGTGACCTCATTGGGGCACAAACACCTTTGAACAGCCACATGGTGCTGTCACATGAGGCCCCTGATTCCCTGCCCCTCTTTCCCCCCGGACCGGTGGAACATATAGGTACATGGCTGGGCCTCTGACAGCCTGCCCCTATGGATGGCCTTGATGCTCTTGGAGGAGAGATGGGATGAGCTTGGGGGATCCAGCACACACCAGAAACTCTGAACTGCTGAGCGGGCTGCATACACTGGACCTTCCTGAGCAGTAACCTGAAGACCCCCCATGTGCGCAGAGATCCGGAACAACTTCACAAGGACTTCAGCTCTCAACAGCTGCATGCATGTCGTGGACCATCCAGAAACTTCCAGGGAATCTTGCATACACCACATTGAGCATCTTGTTTTCCTCATGATTTGGAATAAATTTTCTGCTTCTGGAAGGAAGCAGGTTTTACCTGACATGGCCACACGATATCACTTACCTCCCATATCATCTGGGAAGAGCATTATCAACTTGGTAATAAAATAAAATAAAATGGTCCAGAAAATAATGAGACTCAAATTAATCAGAGGCAGGAGATACAAAAATAACAATAACTGGACAATGAATTGCATGCAGATGATAGCAATGTTAAAATTCTGCCCTCTTGTGATAATCGGACAGATGAACTAATCAAGCCAAGGGGATGCTTTGGGATTTTCAGAAACGGGGCAAGTGAAGCAGAGAGCAGACGGAGAGTTAGGCGTCTTTATCCTCCTCTACCCACGTAGGCACACATGCTCCTCTCTCTGTGGCTGCCTCACCATGACTCCGACTTTAATACTTTCTATTCTTAACCCAACAAACACAAGTAGTAGCACACTGCATTAATAATTTAGAAATTGCGTTTATATCAGGAATTTCCTTTTTGAGTAGAAACCCCCTCCCGCCCCTGAACGGCGCACACATACCTCCAGGTAGGGCACAGGGGCGATGGCCGGCAGGGGGTACTCCTTCAACAGTCGCTCCTCGTCCAGGAACTTGCCGGCCTTGCCGTTGTAGGCCGGTTGGAACAGGCCGTAGTTCAGCACGTCCTTCAGGCTCTGATTCAGAGTACACAGGATGCGCTGCTTGGAGGACCAGATGGGGGCATCTATGTTGAACTTCATGCATTTCTGTGGGAGGTGAGAGACTGGCATCATCCAGACAGAAGTTGCACCCAGGGCTGAAGGTGACGAGCCGCTGGTATTGCCCACGCCCACCAGGCGGCAGGGGCCAAGGATGCATTGATGACAGCCAATTAAAAAAAATACGGAGTACCATAATTTCTGATGAAATGAAGAGAATGAGTGTCACTGAGACGCTGATGGGATCCCCTCTCAAAGGCATGCAGCAAAGCATCAAACGTTCACCAGATCAGGTGCAAGTCCAACTTTTCTGAGACTCATAATCAGCAAGCGCACAAGACCTGAACGCCTCACTCCGGCCATGTGACAAAGACCAGGAAAGACATGGGCATGGTTTTATCACTGCAATCCTCTTTCCAGGGGTTTTGCCCTCTCTGATTCGCCGCAGCCTTGCCTCCGTGATTGGCTGCAGCTTCACCCTCTGTGACTGGCTGCAGCCTTCCCCTCTGTAATTGGCCACACCCTCACCCTCTGTAATTGGCCACACCCTCGCCCTCTGTAATTGGCCACACCCTCGCCTTCTGTGACTGGCCACACCCCCGCCCTCTGTTATTGGCCACACCCTCGCCTTCTGTGACTGGCCACACCCTCACCCTCTGTTATTGGCAGCACTCTCGCCCTCTGTGACTGGCTGCAGCAGTGCCCCCAAAGCCAGCGCCTTCATAAAGGAGCTCATTTCCTTGTTTTCCACCACATTACAGTACATTCTCAGACGTGGCAGTAATGGACCACGGGGCCCAGCAAAGCATTCGACAGTTAGTCTGCTGAGAGGCTTGTTTACTCCAGCCGCTGAGAAGCCATCAGGTGTTAAGGCTGTTTAGGGTTACAGGTGGCAGATTAAAGGGCGAGGAAGGAAAGACTCCGAGTGACCCCCCCTGCCCTGACCCAGCCTGTGGCCCTCCCCCAGGGCACGGCTCCCTGGATAGTCACTGACAGTGGGAGGCCTCTTGATTCCTTCCAGGACAGAGAGGACCGGGTTTCCACTACAGGCAGAAATGCGGGGGGAGGCCATTTCTGCAGCCAGATCGAACACCTACAGTTCGTCAGTAAGACTGGCCCACTGGGACCCCCCCTCGTTAGCATGCAAATGAAGAGTAAGTCAGGGCCAACGTAGCTGTGTGTGGCTACGCCGGCCAACCAGGCGGGGGCTCACTGATAAAAGAGGCTCACGCCAGCCTCATTTCCGAACGGGAGCAGTCCACACATTGCCACGTTCCAGAATGTTCTCACACTTTACTTGCACAATTTTGCTAATAAGCTGATATGGCTGGATAAATTAAGGGAGCCGGATGATTTATACTCATTTGGAAAACCTCATTAGATACATTCCCACAACCAGCACTGTGGTGGAGGGGAGATTACGTGATTTTCCTAATGTGTCTGCTTGTATGTCTGTCTGTCTGTGTGTTAGTCTGTATGTGTGTGTGTCTTTCTGTGTGTGTATGTCTGTGTGTGTTTGCTTGTGTTCGTCTGTCTGTCTGTGTGTGTATGTGTGCGTGTCTGTCTGTCCATGTGCCTGTCTGTGTGCCAGCCTGTGTGTGTGTGTGTCTGTACCTGTGATGTGTATCTGTGTGTCAGTCAGTAGGAACCCCGACAGAGAGTTACTTCCCAATTAAATCTGTCTCCGTCAAGCGAGAAGCAAAAGAAGCCCGTTTGGAATGAGGCTTCATGGTTAATGATCTCGGTGGAGATGATCACGGCCGATGGGAAGCAGCCGCTCAGCCTTGTTAGCAGTCAGAGCTGAAGCCGGGGCTCCGTGCTGCTTAAGCTGTGGTCCACGGGGCACACAGTGCACACTGTCGCCTCTTAATGGATAATCCCTGACTAAGACTATTAAAAACATGTTAAACCCAAAAAGAACCATTTTCACAAGCAGGAAATAACTGTAATGATTAAAAGGTTATTAATACCAAAATAATAGTTTAATTACTACTTAAAAAGCAACACCTCAAAATAGTCAAATAGTTACTTCCATAAATATATTTACAATTATCTTTATACCATGAGATCTCTAAAGCAGGGTTCTTCAAATCTGGACCTCAATTCCAAATCCAGGCCTGGTTTTCAGTTCTCCCAGGTAGTTAGTTTAATAATTACTGATTCTGATTGGTCAGAGGCTTCACACCTGACTGACAGGTAAAGGAAGGCTGGAAAACCAGCAGGGCTCGGACCTCGAGGACCGTGATTTGAATAACCCTGCTCTAAAGGATTTAACTAAAGTATTACTGAGCCTCTGTGTTTCTCAAATGGCCAAGGATCTGCATAAAGCCCATGCAGATGACAGCCTTTCCAGATCTTTCCATCCACCTTGCAGCTGCTTATCTGGCTCAGGACCTCCAGTATAATGGTTTGATGACTATTACTTCAAGTATTCCTTGCAAACGGGAAAATCGGTTTAATATCAGCTACAGTCTTTTGGTTTATTGGACGGGGCCCCAGCAGAGAGTGAGCAAGCAGGAAGCAGGTCTGGAAGGTAGAGCTGGACCTGCTAGGGACAGGACATGGGCAGAGAGCTCGCCCCGAACAGAGGCCCGTAGCGCACTCTGCGGAAAAGGCTGCATCGCAGTCTTTAAAATAAAGTCTGTAGCTAAAATTCAAAGGGCAACCTGGGCAGATGTAAAAGCCTCAGAGCATCATCAGAGCATGTGCTCTTCTCTCCTCCATCTCTCCTTAAGTACTGCAGAAGTGCCAGCACTAAGCAGGAGGCCCACATGACCGGCCACCGCTAACTTAGCGGCCACTCGGTGAGACACAGGGGCTTAATGGCCTCTTCTGCCAAATGCTAAGTGAAAGCAAATATCTGAATATTTGAATGACCTCAATGTGAATAAATTATTCGGCTTAACCTAAAATACCTGTAAACATAAATTAGAAAGTTACATTTAAATGAACAAACTAATAATTTTCAACTACTAGAATGTGAAGAAACACAATGAACGTACAACAGCTTTGTTTTGTTTTGTGTCACAGCCCTAGTCAGTGTGCCAGTGGTTGTAGTTTTGCTGAGCTGCAGTTTCTGGGTTATTAACTGAAGTCAATAGCCATGGGGACAATCACTATCACCTTAAATGTAAGTAAAACATATACCTGTAGGCTACTGACCAATATGACTTGTGCAGTTCTTTGTAAATTTTGAGAACACTAGTTGAAATGGAACTGGTGGACAATAATTAGCCAATAATTAACTATCAAATAAACAGAAGTAATGCTTACTAAGTAAGCATGCATCTCCAGAAGCCCAGTTGCTTAATCTGAGGTAGATAGCAGTGTTTCAGAAGCTGCACATCAAACGACAGAACGGAGCCTGCGCTGTCTGCGGAGGGGCCAAGGTGCAGTTTACATGGCGCTCTCTGACGAACGTACATCTGCCACACAGAGTGGAAGCAGGTTCCTCACCCGCAGGCCTGGAGGTGTGAGGAAATACTGTTACCTATTGTGCCGCCCAGTGCAGAAATCTAATTCATTCTTGTGTAACGTATCCTCCAGTTCACCCGGGCCAGAGGCAGCTATACACTTGTTGACTGATTATGCCTGGCTGTTCTTTCACTTGAAAAAAATATCAACCCCATTCCAGCCAGCATCTTAAACTGGCACCATGCCCAGGGCGTCCCCAACCTTATGACCAGGCAAACTCTGGGACCGAATCCAGACTCTCATCTGACAGGAGATCACTGTCAGCTCACCCCCAGCTCTGCTCCGTCACACCAGCACTAAATGCCCTGTAGCGTGACAGCGGTGCGCGGTGGACGTCCCACATGTGCCGGCGAATGCAAGGAAGAGATAAAAATGGAAATGAATTCTGGGGAAGCTGCCTGTTCTTTTGGTTCAGAGCACAGTGTTATGGTGTTATGGAATGGCAGCATGAAGAGTTTAAAGCAGACATTCCGCTGAATGATTGTACGTTTTACAAATCAGACTGCAGAGCGACGCCTCTAATTGTGGCAGATTCCTGGATATACGCTCCTCTCTGACGTGTAGCACAGTTACGCACGACCCCCCCCCCCAGGTGGCAAGCAGGCTGGCTAACAAACAGCCAACTTAATTCCTGTGTCCCACCTGTACTGTGAAATGCAGGGTGGGGCCACACCCAGCTCTCCGGGAACATGCACAGCACTGTGGAAAAGTCTGTCAAAAAATTATATTTAAATGCAATCATGTTTGTTTCAGAATATGTCTGTCAAAGCGTGTTTCTCTTAAAGTCACCGCAATATTTGCAGCAATTATCCAACACACCAGCGTATTTTTTGGGCTAATCGATATCTTGCTGACTTTTTAAATCAGGTAAGTTACAGTATTGTATTAACTAGTTATGTGAGCTGGTGGTGAAATTTAACAAATGCATGGAATGTCTGGGGTGCCTCTGAGAAGAGGTTTAGGAACTGAAGAGGTGTCCTCTAGCCGTCCAACTAGGTATCAGTAACCTTTTGCTTGGTTTTAATAGTGTTACTTTTAATTTGCATATACAGTAAAACCTCGGATTGCGAATAATTTGGTTTGCGAGTGTTTTGCAAAACGAGCAAAAATTTAAATAAATTTTGACTTAATAAACGAGCGAGCTCTTGCAATATGTGTATACACGCTTTGTCTACCGAGCGTCACGTGATCATTGAGCCGATGGTTTTTCTCTCTCTCCCGCTGCGGGATTGTGGGTAATCGTCTCCCATGCTCGGTCTCAGTCGTTGTCCCTCACTCGTATAGTCAAAATGTAGTAGAAAAGCACCATCCGAATAATGGCGTAGCAGTGCGAGCGATGAATCTGTTTAACGACAATGCAGTGTCTAAATTTCCGCGAAATGGAAAAGGAGGGAAAAGCGGATGCCATAGGACAGGTTCCTTGTTAAAGTCGCACACAAAGAAAAAGATTCCCGTGAGCCAACAGATAGCAGTGATTCCGTTTAGTTATAGTGAAAGTCGTCCTACAAAATAACCCTCCTCTTCTCCTCTCTCTCGTCTCCCTCACACCATCCACGATTCTTTTCAAAGGTAAAATGCATGTTAACTTGTTTTATGTATTTTTACTTTATATTTTGTATTAATCATTTTTAAATGAATATTTTTGGGTTGTGGAACGAATCATCTGAGTTTCCATTATTTCTAAAGGGAAAATTTGCTTTGATATACGAGTGCTTTGGATTATAAGCACGTTTCCAATCCGAGGTTTTACTGTATTATATTTGCATATATAATAATATAGTTATTACTATATTATTATAAATATACACTTGATACCCAGATAAATGATCATAAACATTTTCTTTGCCTAAGACCTGCACAATACTGTTCATGTACTATAATAATTGTGGTATTTACGATAATAACTGATCACGTGGCAAATAATTACAGTAAAACGTTTTTCTGTAACCTTCAAAATTTAGAACTAAAAACTTTCTGTTGGGAAAAAATGTGAACTGCTAGAATCTCATGCTTAAAAATAACATTCATTATCAGTAATAGATTACATTGTCTGAAGACTACAGTGGAATTAAAAGATCTCTCTTAAGGCAGGAATCGAATTCTTTTTATGAAATATTAAATTCTATAGTATGAAGTGGCTGTTAGTTTTATGATTACTGTCACTCCCCTCCGGCCCTCCACCATGCTGAGCCCCAGCAGCATCCCCGACGTGTTTTTCCCCTCCCGCTAATTACGTTTCTCCCGCTTTGTTATGAACCCGAGCCGCGGCTCCCACAGCGTTCTGTCTCCAGTGAGGACTCCCCTTCTAATTGCGCACCTCTCTGTGCCACTCTGGACCCGGAAGCTACTCAAGAAACTGAAACTGAAACAAACAGACAATAAGGAGAATTCTGTCAAAATCGAGTGTGTGGCCCATTTGTTTATGAAAGCCAGACCTCGCCCCTGTCCTCCCAGCTCACTATGCTCCCCGCCCACGGCCTGGTACTACAGGAAGTGCGTACCCACATGGCCTCGCCCGCCGCCTGGCAGTACAGGAAGTGCGTACCCACATGGCCCCGCCCGCCGCCTGGCAGTACAGGAAGTGCGTACCCACATGGCCCCGCGCGCCGCCTGGCAGTACAGGAAGTGCGTACCCACATGGCCTCGCCCGCCGCCTGGCAGTACAGGAAGTGCGTACCCACATGGCCTCGCGCGCCGCCTGGCAGTACAGGAAGTGCGTACCCACATGGCCTCGCGCGCCGCCTGGCAGTACAGGTAGTGCGTACCCACATGGCCTCGCCCGCCGCCTGCCAGTACAGGTAGTGCGTACCCACATCCTCGCGCGCCGCCAAGCACCTTCACACCTGCAGCCCATGGAGGTGTGTGTGGGGGGGGGTGTGCTAAGCACCACCTGCCTCCGTCTTAATGGTCCACTTTTAAGACCCCAGGCTGTGGCAAATCGAAAACGCCGTCATGTGACTCTTCCCCCAATCTCAGCCCCCCTGCCATTTCCATTCGCATCCCCACACCGGCAATGTTCCATCTCCCCCAACTTTCGAGCTCAGAACGCAGTTGGTGGCGAGCTGTGGATTATCGATTCTGTCGCAGTGGATTTTGCTGAGATGATCTCAACAGTGCAGTTCTGTGTCTTGCTCCCGTCTGCAGTCACGTCACTCTTTTAGCGCCTTCCCTGAAATCACGGCTCACATCACGAAAGCCTACCTGGAACTCCCACTCTCACATCTCGCATCATTTCCTCTACCGTAACAGACATGGCTTCCTACAAGTCAATAAGATTTCATTATGGATCACTCATGTTTTTGACAGCTGGGCTCAGCATTCAGCACCAACACGGCATCCAGCTGTTAGACTCTGCTATACTGGTCTGACTCGACCCTGGACCCTGTCCACTCCAATGGCCATTAAATACACACAGATTTATTGGTCTGCTGTAAAACCAACAACCACATGACAATCAAATTGCTTCTTGCAGCAGGAAGCAAAAGAGCTGAAGCCAGGTGTCAGCACAAAATAAGTGTGAACGTGCAGAGAGGTTCCCCACGGTTAAGGGGCCACTTCGACTGACAGTGAAGGTCCACCCGGTCTGCTAAAATGTTCTTGAAGCACACTGCAGCTCATCCCTATACTGTAATACTGTATATCCAGCCACTTGTCAGCTTTCCACAGGGTATCAGTGCCTTTCCCAGCCAATCAGCAGGAGGGTCCATGCTGGCGACACCGGTGTGCTGGTGTGTGAAGCCTGCCTGTCTCTCAGTGCCTACCCCACCTTCACCACTACGATGTGGCTCGTATCCTATTGATCAGACTTACGGTGGCCACCAGGCAGATATGGGGTCTGCTACAAATAGATCAGGGTCCTCCTCACTCATGCAGTAATCTGGTGGCGCCAGAGGGGTGTCAAGGCGGAACCTTTGAGTAAGACCCTTAAGTCCAATAACTCCAGAGTGCGACTGAACCTGCTTTCTTAAAAATGTACATTGCTTAGATTAAAAGCGGCCGCTAAATAAATATAAATGTAATCTGCCAGTTTTTTCCTAAATATCTCTTTTACAGATTGACTCCCTCATTTTCCATCTGTAACCGAATGGAAATAGTATATTCTTTTTGCTAATAGTTCTGCACATTAGTTATAATTCGACTCCCTGTATCTGAGAAAAAACACATCTCAAGCCTGTGAGTTTGACCGTGGTCTGAAGGTGCCCCAAGAGACAATTAGCATGGACCTGAGCAGCAGGCTGAGAGCCCATATTACACAATTAAGAAAATGTTTGTTTGATATTTGGGAGCACTATCCATTCAAGCATTCAGAATGTGGCTCATTAGAAGGACAAAAGCCTGATCAGGATTTGAATAACTGAAGACACAGGACATTAACCATGCATCACAAGCACACTGGGCATTATGCATGTGACAGCACTCTGGTGATGACTGTACTTCCTACGGTGGAAGGTCTGCTTGTCCTTCCACAATGCACCAAAGTTAGAATTAGAATTGATCAGTGGTCATTGTTGACACACCACAGCACACAGTGCACAACAACGAAATGTGTCCTCTGCATTTAACCCATATGTGACATTGTGACATAGCAGGGGGCAGCTAATTCAGCACCTGGGGAGCAGTGTTTGGGGGCGGTACCTTGCTGGTCGGGGATTCGAACGTACGATCTTTCAATTATAAGTTTGCTTCCTCAACCATTAAGCCACCACTGCCTGTAAAACAGGTTCCGATGAGGATGGGATTCGAAGCCGTGCGTGCAGCGCATGATGGATTAGCAGTCCGTCGCTTTAACCACTTTGTCTTATAATAAAACGTGCAAGTCTGGTGGGACTCAAACCCACAACCTTTGAATCACATCTTAAGTGCTTGACGAGAAGCCCAATACACTATCCATTGCGCTACAGAGCCAACACACATGATTTAAACACTCAGCAACTCTGCATCTCAGCATGACGGACTTGCATGGGTGTTACAAAAATATCTTGAAGACGTCTCAAAACTGTCCCCAGAAAGTCAGCGGAAAAACATAATAGCACAACCAAACTGGTTACATTTACTTATTGGCCGAAGCTTTTGTCCAAAGTGCCATAGGAGTGAGGATCAGAGAGTAGCGTCAGCTGCTGTCCCTGGAGCAGCTGAAGGTAGCGGGCTTCTTCGGGAACTGAACTGTAACATGATTAGAACCAGCACCCTTCTGATCAGGGGGGGCTCTGCTCTAAAAGCCACTTGGGCAGCACCTGGAAAGGGAGATGCCAGGGGCCAGCAGCGGGCTACTGAGAAACCTGCAAGGTGAAGGCAAAGGAGAGTCCCGTTAAATTGCTCACACCACATGTGGAGTCTCAGTCCTGTTGGGGAAGCCATACAAAGAAGCCCTTTTCAAGGCTACCTCCATCCAAGTCCTACATCCAAGTCCCATGGAGGGGTGACGTCGTGGATGCAGTCTTCAATCTGCCACCCCACACCGGCCAGCATGGAGAAGAGACTCAGAACAGATGGACTTTGGCTTGACCTTAATGGCAGCTTACACCTTGCTTTTAGCAAGCAAGTTCACTCTTTTTGTTTTCAGTAATGTTAGCATGCCCTGGGGGGGGGGGGGGCAGCCAGTTGACCTTGGACCCCCAGATGTTATTTGTTCCTCTCCTCCTTTGTCATTCGGCTTTTTATTTATTTAATTTCTTTGTTTTTCCTTTTTTGTATTTTGTATTACTTTCACTTCATGATGTTGTAATGTATTACAGCACACACATTTAAAGCGACTTGGACCAACTCTGCTGTAAAAGGCCCTATATAAAACTAAATAGAATTTAATTGAATTGAGTGGATGAATAGTTGACATCACTTTCAGCTCACAACATATCAGATGGAAACATCTTAGCCAGAGTCCCCAAGCCAGAGCCTGCTAAAGATGCCCCAGGGAAGCTCAGCGAGAGCCAACCATCAGTCTGCATGCTGCAGCCACGGTACTGTGGATGAAAGCGTCACGGTACAGACAGGCACATGCGAGGAAATCAGGAGGACAAGAGAAAGTGTCAGAATGCAAATCACTCAAATGTGCATCTTATTCCAATTCACTCACCCAGCAAAGGACACTTACTATGGGTATAATACTGATACCCCAAGTTTTACCCCTTCCCAGCCCAACCAAATATGCCACATATGTATGGATGCACCTGAGATGCATTAGAAGCGTAGCATGAATGGTCCAGCCCGACAAAAACACGCTTGGCATTACTATGGCGACACAGTCAGCCTGATGGTGCAGATTTCGTTTCGTGATCTACAGATTTCACTGTGCGATGTGCAAGTTTGTGGGCAGAAACATCCCCAGTGATGCAAAGGGATTAAAGAGCACAAGGGCGGCCAAGTGTCAAAGTGGGGCAGCTCACAAAGCTGCCATTCAATTAGGGGAATTTAACGCCTGGAAAAGCCCGACAAACACAGGCCGCGCAATCGGGAAAACAAAGGGTGACCGCCTGTAATTAATTTAAAATAATTAACAAACAATTGAGCATGAGCGATGGCCCCCACACTAAGAAGCGAAGCCTGCATTTAAGTGGGAGGGGTACCAGCTCACACCAAGCATGATACATTTACATTCCTCACAGTGGAGAATTAGAAACATCTCGTTTTCAGAAGCTTCTTAATACAATGAGGAAAAAGATGCAACATGATTTAATTTACACTCTCAGAGCTCTTGTCTGAGGACCCTGGTGCTGATCCCATTTGTACAAAAGGGAATGAATGATTCAGCCTGCAGTCTGGGTCCTTGATGATTCCCAAGGAGGTCTTTAAATTCCTCTCAAATTCTCTATGTGGGCCAGTGTACAGTTCGCAGGGTAAAGGCCCAGTACCTGTGGTTGAAAGGTCGGATCAAAGAGTCTAGTAAATGTAATGTGATCTGTGGTTTAAAAGAACCAATCCTGAACAGAGAAGCCAAAAGCAGAAGTTAACACGCCAGCAGCTTTAGGATGGTTTTTCTCCAGGTGTCTCTGAACTCAGAGTCCCTGAGGCTGAAGCGGATGGACTGCAGTGCCTGCAGGGGCAGCTTGGCCACGGTCCTCCCTCATAAGCAAGCGTCAACAAGGCCTTCAACAAGGCCTGCCTCACCCCTGGGGACCTGCACTCACAGCACAGCAGGCAGCCTGGGGACCTGCACTCACAGGACAGCAGGCAGGCAAACATCTGCGTGACCACTCCAGAGTTAGGGTTAGGGTTATGTCCCTAGAAATGAATGGAGAGTACCAACAATGACAGGAACTGTGTGTGTGTGTGTGTGTGCGTGTGTGAATGTGTGTGCGTGTGTGTGTATGTGTGTGGTTGTGTTCTTTTAATTCACATGGCACCATGGTGATTAGCGAGTTCAAGTACTGCTGAATTAGAATGTGGCATGAAGGGTCACTACTGCCCCAAACTCTCCCCTGACCGATGCCTGATGTGGAAGTGGAACCAATTTGTACAGGCTGACAGCCTGGAGGGAGTGTTTTGGTATGGTGCGCCGAGTGCTGCGGAATTTCATAGCTAATAGTACAGAGCAGCGTACCCCCTGAGATTACAGCCTCCAGCAGCCCCCCCCCCCCGGGTCCACAGGGATTCCCAGCATACAGAACCAGGAGAAACCCCCCCCAACTACCAGCGGCTCATTCATGCCCCACGTCACTCTCAGAAGCTTCTTCCACTCCAAAAGAAAAAAAAATAGCAGCATTATCAGAGAAAGAAAGCTTTAGGGCAGAACAGCATCTATTGTGACTGAGGCGGGTGGCTGAGGAGCGACACCCCGAAACTATGGGATAGAAGAGCCATAGAAGCTGTGCAGAGCAGCAGCAGCACAGTGAACTACGCTCCATCCTGCGCTCCATCCTGCATTCCTTCAGAAGGTGCCACTGAAGCGACGGCATCGCACAATGGGCTCGACCGCCTGCTCCACGGGCCCCGCATACATCACCCTCCCTTGCTCAAGGCCCCGGGCCCCCGGCAAAGCTTGAGCATCGTGACGCTCCGGCTGGCCTAAAAATAGGGACAAGGTGGACGTGAGCAGCCTGTCTGAGTGCCAGAGTGACGCCGACAAAGGAAACGTGAGTTTTCTCTGTACCGGAGCCGCGAATGTCAGAGGAGCCCGGAGGTGTCAGGAACGCCGCTGCGCAGGACACCCACCCCCCCAAGCCAATCCAACAACAGCATCAGAATCGGGTTCGAATCATGAAGCAGGAATCGGAGACAGGTGGCCAGCGGTGGCAACAGCAGGAAGGTTCAGCTCCTCTGCACCGGAGCTCAAAACATGCAGGGCATGTCCCTCGGAGCAGCACGACTCGACGATCTCCAGAAAGGGCGTGGTCACATCACGATCTCCAGAAAGGGCGTGGTCACATCACCCGCTGCCTGGTTTGCCACACAGCCAGGAGGCTGGATTTTACCAGGTAAAAAGGTTAATTAAAAAACCTCGCGATAAAAGCACATCATATATGCTAACTTGCATATGCATGAAAGCAATGTGTAAATACATAGAGGAGCAGCACTGAGGTGTCTCACGTTACATAATTGTATGCCTAATGTTCTGCTATGCCGCTCAACCCCCTAGGTGACACAGGCAGCCGCCTAGGGTGCCGCCCTCTGAATTAGCAAAATATTTTCAATTTGTCCTGATGGCAGGTGCTGGCAGTGAAGCTTAAGAATTGAAGCAGTGAAGGCGGGCTTCGAACGAGAGCTACGGACCTGTGGCCTAGTCCAGGGAACACCCATCTCCTGCTAAGACATTACCTCCATCCAGAATGAGCTGCAGCTCGTTATATGGCACCGATGCATTCCCAGAACTCTCCCATTTGTATGGACATCATAGTTTCAGAAGAGTGAGGCAGCCTCCTGGATGACGCCAAAGGTCATACGCTCATGGAAATGAACTGCAAACATGAAATGACCAGGGTGGCACCATTCTGAGGAATACATCTGGTCATTAGGATTGGGAAGCAGGCCCAACTGAGCCAGAACCATCACCACCCTCGTAGGGGGCACCGTATCTTTAAATCTGATGAATGAGAGTGTAAGTAAGATGTCTGAGTGGGTTCCAGCAGCCACACCAGACACCATGAGGTGACAGATTGATCCCCGATCTCTGTGTGAATCCCGCAGATAACCAATGCATCACAACACCAGACCTCCACGGAAGATCCTCACACTCTCTGCAGAGGCCCGGGTCAGAACAACCTAACACATCTGCCCCAGCTGTGCTGCTGCAGCCCCAGATTCGGGCTCCTGGGAGTCACGGATTACATTGGATGGGTTTCAGAGCAGAGTGGAACAACACAGCCACAAGTTGGACTATCCCCCCCCAACCCCCCGCCAGCAACCTGGCGGCACACAGACACCGGCAGAGTTTCGCCGTTAAATACACCCCTGCTCTTTCACGATCTCACGCGTCTCTATTCTGCCCTTCCCCATGCAACCAGGATTGGCACACCGGAGCCACTGGAAGTGCAGTACTGCGCTAACCAGTGTCTCCAATTCATCGGCACACATGAGAGAGGAAGAGAGAGAAAGAGACAGAGAGGGAGAGAGAGAGAGAGACGGATCACTCACTGTTTGCTGCAGGTCCGGGATTCCTATGCGGATCACGATGGTGCTGCCTCGGGGCTCGTCCATGGGGCCGGCGGGGGGCTTGTCGGCCACCGAGCGGATGGTGTCGTACACGGAGTCTTCTCTGGAGCTGTCCGAGTCGCCCCGGTCGCCGTTGGTAGCACACAGCTGCTGCTGCAGCAACTCCGCCTCCTGCTGCCGCTGCTCCGCTGGCTCATGTTTGCCGGCTGCCGGACTCAGAGGCATGCTCTGTGAGAGGGGTTCAGCCGCGCTCACTTCAGAGGGCTCATCACAGCGCTGGGGGGGGGCGGGGCCAGGGGCAGAGGCGACAGCAAGAACGTGATTAGGGAGGCAGCGAGAGAAGTACCTACACACAGGAATACAAGTTAACGTGGGGCAGTAAATCGGCACACTGATGTACGCAACACGGCAGGGTAGGAGCCAGACAGGGCACAACAAGGATATACGGTCAGTAACAGGTCCTCCTGAGGGAAGCTCCGACGGGGCCAGGAGGACGGCATAAAGGGAAAGCCATGCACTGCGGGCAGGACAGAGGCAGTGTAAGACCCATGGTCATTTGAACAGGACACGCGTCCACTGGCAAACAATCTCGGAAACCCCAAGTGACGGACAATCCGATTTCAGGGAGTTAATTCCATTAAAATTATTACTGTGTGTACAATGGGTTTAGCTTGAACTACATAAGAGAAAATGATACTTTATTCTCATCGAGGATTAAGAAGATCCAACACATATCCAATTATGGGAGCTCCGCAGAGAGTACAAAAATTATGTGCTTGGATTATGCAAATGAATGCACATGAAAGTCTAAACGAGAATCTGGAAACAGCTGCAGATGTAGCAAGCAGTTTGCACGCGGCAAGGTCAACAAAGCATCTTAATCACACATGAAAATTACATGTTAGCATAAGGAACGGCATTTTCTGTACATGGCCAGACCCCTCCGGCACACTGGCCAACGGCAGAGACCCAATCCATCCTAATGAAGTCAGCGGTTCCATTAGAGAGGGTAAACAAAGTGGAACCGTGAGCTTGTGCACTCACAGGAGCGGAAGCACAGGTCCCTTACTTTCAATTTATGCAAATTTATTTTAAAAGTCTGCCAGAGGACACCTTCTATACTTGACAAAGACACTTTCTCCAAAATGTTTCTGCAAACTTTTCAAAGAAACGAACAAGCTGATGACACACAAACAAAAGGGCAGTGTATGAAGGGCCAGGCGCCAAGCCCTGAGTGTTCACTCACATTCACACCACTTTAAACTGGAAGGTGGCTTCTGTGTCCGGCAACCGGTGGCTGACAACATCAGGAACACAGACATCTGTGCTGCTATTGACATATTTTAATTGCTATTTGTACAAATACAGGCCCATGGGAATTGCATGAGCCAATGGGATTCAAACTGATGACCCACCGCTTAGTGACCAGAGCAGCAGGATCTCAAAGCATAAGCGCTTGGGCGATGAACATCCTCCAAAAGCAACAACTGACAGGCAGCACAGTGAGTGGTGTAAGTGCGAGCAGAGTTCCCTGGAGCTTGGAGCAATGACCTAAAAGGTGGAGCATCAAAACCAATGACCTAAAAGGTGGAGCAGAAGGTCTTATTTCATCTGCCGCGTAGAGCAGAGTGCACCGGCGGTGATGGGACAGGTAACAATGACACAGACACAAAGAGAGAATGAAAGGAGTGCTTTGTCTTGCTTCGCACTTGTCGGATAAACGGAATGCTTCCATTTCCTGAAGAATGTCATAAATTAACTCGAAAAGGGCTGCCTCATAACAGAATGAAAAGCCGTAAAAATCACATCAGGTTCCCCTAACAGAATTGCAAAGAATTCAGACCACATTAAGCAAAGTTCAGTAGCAGAGTGCTTGGGGGTAGATGCTCCGGGACACTGACCAAGAACAACTCTGCTCACACCAGTCACACTCTAATCTAGTGCAGAGTGACACAGTCATCTGGGAATCCTATGGGATATTGATTTTTCTGCGTCCAAGATGGTGATATAGATAGCAGACAACTAAACCTGCAGCCCGTCTATAAAATGTGGACGTTTTACTAGAGGGAAGAACAGGCTTGACCTCCTGAAACTGGCTGGGTCACACCACAGAGGGGACGGACATGCACACCCCTGGCATGGCGCACGGTCACAGCCAATCGTAAGGGGGAGCGATAATGACCGAAGTGATTACGGAGATGCTGACACCTGAATGGGAGAAACGCTCACAGGACCTTTAGGAGGCGGCGGAACTGCAGAAACCAATTCCTTTGAAAAGAGCCATGAGGAACCATCCACACCTGAAAAGGGTTTGCGAAGGAACAGTCACAGAGAGTGAAGTTTCAGCCAAGCTTCCCACACCCAGAATCCTCCACATGTGCAGAATGCATATAGTAAACCCAGACTACACTGAACACATCCATCCATCACTGAACACATCCATCCATCATCACATTCACAGCTTATCCAGATAGAGGAGACCTGGAAGGGGCAGAAACACACATGTTTGTATTCATATCTTTGTGGGGACTCTCCATTCATTTTTATGGGAAAAACCCTAATCTCAACAATGACACCCTTAACCCCTACTCAGCCCTAACTTAACCATAAGTAACCAAATAAAACAAAAGACTTTTGACATTTTTATGTTTTTGACTGCAGTCACAGATTTTTTATGGATGTATGTTTTGAGGGGTTTCAATTTCACCCAAAAATGTAAAAGGGTGACCAATAACAGATGATTTTAATGTTATTACAATAATACAGCACACTGACATTTACCTGAATTCAAAGGGAATATAGACACAGTTGAAGTGAAACACCATATACAGGCATTTTCAGTATCAGTATGGGACATTTCTATTTGGCTCAGATAAATCAACATGGAAATGAAACAGGAGCCAGGTCAATGGCTGAAAAAAGGGGGACTGCAGCCTTCTGAAGTCTGGCCCTCTCTGTTCAGCTGAGTGGACTTTCCTGTCTTCAGAAGGCAGCTGCCGATGTTCCAACTAGTGACGAACTATGTTGATGCTAAAGTTCCCCCTTAGATGACGCAAACAAATGTATATTTAGTCAAAATGTTTAAAGTGGTCCATGCCATGTTTGAAGCAGAATCTGGAGAACGTCTGACATCCCCACAAGACTAGAGGAAAACAACGCAGAAAGCAGATGTGTGTTTCGCTAAGCACGCCTGTCCAGCTGCCACCGTGGCACCCGCTGAATCACTGGTGTCTCACGCAGCGTCTCCATTCGCAAAAAGCATCGATTTTCCTGCGCAGCGTCAGGGCACAGCGTCAGTGTCGATCATGCTGACCCTCTTTTGCTCAGCAACCTTACTGCATGTCTCTGTTCATTAGTCATTATGTTTCTTCATTCTCTCCAAACAAGAGGAGTTGTCCTTGAACTCCGCAATCCTTCAAGGCTGCGCTGGAATGTAAAACACCTAGGACGCTCGATACTACCCAACCGTCCACATACTGCAGTCGTAGCTGAATGCAACACAAATAATTCATAAAACGCCGGACTTCAAAGCAGGTGGCTACATCGTGAGGTCGGACCTTCCACGCTTACACGAACGTGCTGGGACAGCTACTGGACTTCCAGGCAGTACACCCCTATGGTGAGCTCAGCCTCTGCAAGAGCACTCTGCCGTTAACCTCGCCATCAGAGCCCTGCGTCAGTCACTCGACGTTAGTGTGAGCGCCACCTCTGCAGCCAGGAAGGCCGTCATGCCGGTAAGCTGCGCCGCTGCATTGGTGCTGAGGTCACAGCAGGTACATTGCAGGTTGTGAGAAAGTGCCCTCTGTGACTAAATGCGACTCAATATCACTGACTTGTTTGCTCAACAAGGAGCTCGTCTAAAGATAAAACAGACCCGCCTGATTTAATGTCACCACTAATTGAGATGCAGAGATGATAAACCAGGGGGAAAAAACGGTAATGGGATTTAAAATCCACTGGTTTCCACTTCCAGACAAGTTGTCAGCACTCTGGCTGAATCTGTTTCCCCTGCAGTGAAGATTTGCACGACCAGGCAAACCTGTCTGCCTCAGTCCGGGGCTTTTGGCTGCAGCACGAGATTTTTCTGATTTAGTAAATTGCTCCCAAAAAAGTCTCACAAGATAAAAAACATGGCCGCACAACAGCCTTTAGGAATTTAATGGGTATATACCCGCAAAATGTCAGACCACATCTCAGCCTTGGCATGTTGTCTGCTCATGACAAAATCCTGAACATCTGCAGGCAGATGAAAGACAAACAAAAGGCTATACACGCCGGACCCTTTGGTAGATCTTCATAATATCAGGGGGGGCAGCTGCCTGTTAACAAGCCTGAAGAACACATCTCTCCAACCGCTTAGTTGCAGAGGCTGGTACCAAAATTTGAGGAAACCTTATGTGAACTAATGATGTTAAAAGGCTGTGATCTTTACCTCCTAGAGGAACAGGCAGCAGCTGGTATGCTGGTGTCCAGCAGCAGGTGCCTCATGCTTCTGGGCACAGCTCCAAGGCTCCGCCCAGGGCCCATGTGTCTGGAGTTTGCATATATTCTCCCTGTGGGGTACTTTGGTCCCCCCCCAGTCCAAAAACATACTGAGGTTAATTGGAGTTACTAAATTGCCCATAGGTGTGCATGTGTGTGAGAATGGAATGTAAGTGAATGGTGTTTAAGTGAATGGCATGTGAGAATGGTGTGTGATTGAATGGCATATGGGAATGTGTGTGTGAGTGAATGGTGTGTGAGTAAATGGTGTGTAAGTGAATGGCATGTGAGAATGGTGTGTGTGAGAATGGCCTGTGTGAGTGAATGGAATGTGAGAATGGTGTGTGAGTAAATGGATTGTGAGAATGGTGTGAGTAAATGGTGTGTGAGTAAATGGATTGTGAGAATGGTGTGAGTGAATGGTGTGTGAGTAAATG
>JAODJW010000062.1:32986958-33003800 GCA_026777045.1 Hyperopisus bebe
GGGGGAAAGCCTAGCCCCCCCCCCCCCCCCCCATCAGAGTGGCACAGGAAAGACCTTGGAAAGGACTAAATAAGCTTCCCCTCTTATTTATAAAAGACAAAAAAAAAAACACAGATTGATCCGGAGACGCAACCCTTCTTAGCAATCTCCAAGAATGTTGACAACACCCATCCCCCCCCCCCTTATTGCGTGTCTCTGCAAGGTCTGGGGCAATCACCTGGGCCCCCCCATCAGTCAGAGCTCTAGGGTACAGATGGCCACCAAACAGTCACTATGCCAAAAGGGGGAGATGAGGTCCACCTGATGAATATCATATATTCGATGAAAAATTAATTTAAGGTGTGTGTCTGTAAAATGAGTCACATTAGCGCTGGACCTCATGTGAGTTAAAGGAACCCCAACGGACAAGGGCGAGGCCGAGCAGCGGCTGGCACACAAGCGAATCACAGGAAGCCTGCCAAAGTGCCATGGGTGGCATGGCAGCCGCGCCATCGGCGGCCCAGGAAAGAGGGACGCTAGAAGGAGGACCAGCCTGCATGGCCAGGACCTCATGAAAAGGAGCAGTACATTTTTCTGTTCTTTAACTCTGTTAACTAACAGTTACAGAAGGCAAATTACTAGTAGTCTCAAGTAGTTTAGCATACTTACCCTAGCAGCTCTGTCCCGTGGACTCTTGGTCACCCTCCCACTGACCGCTTTTACTGCAAATGCCCACCCAGCTGGTCCCAGTGTGACGTGGGTAGCGTGGACCAGTAAGCTGTGCTGTCCCCAGCTGAGACTGGATAAAGTGACTGGAAACGTCTCTGCACCTCAGAAGGCCTATAAATGAACGTCTAAAATACCAAGAAAATCTGGAACTGTGAGCTTTGCTCTTCAGGAACATTTCATGAAATTAAATTTCCTATTCTGTGTAAAATAGCTGACGCTGGGAGAAATCTTAGGCAGCCTACACCTGCCTCGGAGATCAGAAGGCAGGTTGGCAATGTGAAGCTCAGACTGGGAAGCGCACAGGTTATTGCCCCTAGACCTCATCTGGTTTTGAACATTAACAATTCCCTCCCACATACCAGCAACCCTGCGTCTTCACAGGACAGAGCAGCCATCCTATGTGCTACAAAAACCAACCCGGTCCATGGCCTCTGCACAATAACAAACATCAGATTTAATGCCATAATGTAAGCAAACAAATATACTTTTAAAGTAAAGTCAGTTTTAAGGGCTTCGTCGCTAAAGCTTGCTGACTGCGGAGGGTGGGAAGAAGACAGAACAGCAGGCGCTTCAGAGGAGATTATGTGCCTCTCTGCTCCAGCAGGATGTCACAGGGTTGCTTCAGCCAAAGAGCTTAAGGCACGAGCACCGCATACATAAAATCCAGCGGGATTCCTCTCCTTTGCACGCGGTGTCAGGGTGATCGGCCCGTCCTGCCTCCAGCCAGATTACGGGGGCTGCAGGTAGAGTAACCTTAACCATAAGGAACCGAACTAAAAACAAGAATTTTGGCATTTTTACTTTTTTGATTGCATTCACAGATCTTTCTGGGGACTCAAAAAAAGTCCCCACATCGTCAAAAAGTCCCCAAAAAGTAATATAAACCTAATCCACACGCACACATACGTCAAAGGAAACATCTAAAACCATAGCCACCCTCAAACTCGGAAACGTCGACCACCTCTCCCACAGATGACCTCCGGCCCAGAGTTTGATGGTGGGTCATCCCCCACATACCTGTCCTGCCCCATCGTTCACCCCTGCAAACTCCATCCAAATGCCAGGCATCACACTCATTCCATACGGCTTATCCTACGTAAACCGCGTCTCTGTGAAATCCTCTCAGCTGCCACGTGGCCCCTTACACAACATGCAGCACGGGCCCATTGGGGAAGCTGAAGCTCAGAGCTTCAGCCTGCAGGGCACTTGGTGCGTCCCTTCACCTTATTGTCCAGCAGTTGAATGGAAGATGCCGCCCTCTGTGTCACCTCCCAGCCTAACACCTGTAGCCAATGACCATCTCTCTTGGGATGGTCAGCATGGCTCCAGTGCACTTGAGGCACAGCATGTGCTGGTCTCCAGTCCAGAATGAGCTTTTGGTCGATCTAAATGCACAATATGCGTAACACATCTATGTGTCTTAAACACCTCCAATGAGAAACCCAAAGAGCTAGAGAGGGACCTGCTGCTGCAGAATCTGCAGGCCACACTGCTCACTTCACCTTTACTTAACTTTTGAAAAGATATGTTTTTGGAAGAACTAAATCAATAGTCCCACCTTCATGACCTGGATGAGCAGTCACAGGTTGGATGGAGCGTGGGACCCCCCCGGCACCCAACCCCCACCCTCTTTTCACCTATATCGTCTCTTCCGTTCTGTCTAGCAATATGTGCCGAGCCAAACAGCAGTTTCCCCAAGGAGTCCGCATCATTCAGTATTTGAAATGCTAAAATAATTGTTTCTGATTAATTAAAATGCCCAGATGGACTGTCAGACATGTCATGATGATATAAATCCGCTTTTCCTTCTTCAGAGCCAGTGGATCCCACACAGCTTAGACGAAGACGGGGGGGGTGGTGGGGGGGGGGGGGAGACAGAATGGAACCTATGTGGAGGAAGAACCACCACCTCTGTGCCGCAAAACGGCTCGGCCACCACACAGGAGCTATTGGATGAGATCAGAGGCGGACAATTCAGGTTCAGAAAGTAAAAATCCAAACCAGGATTTTGTTTCAACCAACCAGTTGAGCATAAAGAGTCACTGTCACAGAGTATGCAAATGGTTGGTTAAAACAAAATCCTGGTCTGGGTTTTTGCTTTCTGGACCTGAAATGTCCACCTCTGAATGAGATACTCGGCGGCTGCAGCCGGAGGACAAGGAGGCCGGAGCTCTTATCATTCACATGAAATGGTGCCGAGGCCAGGGAAGTGGTCATAGTGCTCAGAGCTGCGGACACACACACGCCACCTATACTCTGGGATTAAATACACAGGATTCATTTGGCTGCAGCAGAGCCTTCATACTGTACCTATAAGAGTATCTGCACACACAGACACACACGCACGCTAAGCAGCAGCATCAATTAGCACCATGAATTACACACAAATCGGCTATCATATCCATCACAGACCCCCGGTGCTGCTGGAACGCGCTGATGAATTATTAATTTACACTGATGTTATGTAACAGCGGGCTGCCTGGAGACGCGCCCTCGCATCTCCCGTGAACCCGAACACTATGGAGACCAGTGTCACCAGTCCACCTGGCACACCAGTCCCACTAGTCCACAAGGCACCCTGCACATCAGTGCTACCCCATTCATTTAAGCTTAACGTACGAAGTTCAACATCAAAATGGAGGTGAGGGCCACAGGATCAAGCAGAAGTTCTCAAGAAGAACTTCACATGATTGCAAATACATCCATTTAGCAACCAGATTGCCTCACATTTTAAACGCTGCTCTAAAAGCCTATAAATGGACATCTAGCTTGGTTAAAATATATATATATATATTTAAACCTGGGCTCACTCAGATTTGTCTGACCTTTCACGCACACATCCATTACATCTCTGCTAGATCAGGCATTGCAGGCACCTAAATATCACAGGAAGTGAGTCACAGGGCCCTTTTCCATCCCATAAGAAGACGGAGCGACAGCGCAGCCACGTCACGCACCTAACGAATCCCCCATACTCTGTGCAGAACCAGAAACCGGGGCCAGATTCATAAGATGAGATTATTGCTGGGCTGAAGACACACAGCAGCTTCAAACCAAGAACCACTAGTACAGACATCAGTGCTGAGAATGAGCAGAGCACTAAGAGAATGCCTGATCTACTCTGAAAATAAATCACAGCCAGATTTCACTGCAAAAATGTACACTGCCGAATACACCAAAATTATCAAAAGCTTTCTTCTGCTAATGTAGTTAGTAAATTAGGCAGGACATACTGTAAATATATGTTTTTACTATGTTAAACTGCCTTCATGCGGAAAATGAAGGATAAATCCGCAGAGGAAAAAGTTAAGTAAAAATTCCCTAATTTGTCATCTCCCGACACAATTCAGAAACAAGTCACAGCAGAAGTCAATAGCAGAAAATGCCATTTTTCAAATAAACATGTGAGAGCTCGCATCCATGTTGACAGAATGCAGGAATAGCACATGGTACAGCGTGTGGATGCAATGAAGAATTAACAAAGCCCCACTAGACTGAAAGGACCCTCTCAGTGAACAGAAAAGTTACCTTTGATCCTTGTGTCCGATAAAGAAAGTGTAGCAGGAGTAAACACATTAAATGAGCAGCTGGTTCACTTGCTTGACCCTCTGTTTTGCCTAGACCAATTCTCTTCACGTCTGTGCCGCTCCACTCGCTGCATATACGCTCCAGGAAACTGGAAAGCACCAAAGAGTCTGTTTAGACCCGGGAAGGAAACGGCTAGAGGAAACCAGAGCAGCAGTACAGTCAGTTACACGTCTCCAGTTTGAAGCAAGGAGCAAGAGAGCAAAGACAGGGCCTGCATTTCCTCTACATTCACACCAGACATCATTCCTGTAATTAGCAGGATTCAATTTACAGGATGCATACTTCAAGCTGCATATTTGCAGGAAGAAAGACAAAAAAATTCCCAAATTTTAAAACCATCACCTGTGATGTTCAGTTTATGTGTTTCAATTGACATAATTAAGCTTAGCTTTTTAGAAGCTAGGTTACTCTAGTTGATGTTACCAAAGTAGCGCAGATCTTGAACAGAGCGCCAGGGTGACAAGCTGATCACAGAACAGTTAGCTGAACCATGTGGCCCATCTTCCTTAAGGAAGGAACTTCCCCGCCTCTGCTCTCCCAAAAACACCTACTCCAGGCAGGACCTCTTCCTGTCTAGGCCCCCTGCCCCAGGATGTTTTGCAGGAAATATGGGAACTTGCTGATAACTCAGCCTTTTCCTGATTGGCTAACACGGAAACAACCGCCTCCACAAGTAGAGACAATATAAACATGCAAAATACCCAGACTGCCATGTGAGAACTTCTTTAATTCTCAGCTTGAATGCTCGTTCGGACCGCGATGAAATGGTGTCAGAGAACTTCACCATGCTTAAACAGACCTCTTCATCCAGCAGCACTAGGACTTGACAGTATCAGTGTAGATGACAGGCTTTGCTAAATGCAACCATCAGCCAGCAGCTTGGCCCAAGTAACACATTATGGAGAGTTTATTATGGAGGACTATAGCGTCTGCGTCCGTGAGATCTTTGTCTATGCACGACGAGACCTCAGATCACAGCAGCATCACTAATTTAATAAAGTCTGCAGAGCGAAGATGAGCAGCTGTTAATGTCATTTTCATAGGCGTGAGCAGGTGTCTAAGCAAGGGAGGCTCTGCTAGGGAACATCTGGGGTGAGAAACACATTATTATGGTATACATCTACCAGGACCACATTATCATGGTCTACATCTACCAGGACCACATTATCATGGTCTACAGTACATCTACCAGGACCACATTATCATGGTCTACATCTACCAGGACCACATTATCATGGTCTACAGTACATCTACCAGGACCACATTATCATGGTCTACATCTACCAGGGCCGCACAAACAACGGCTAGTATTCTGGTCACATTACACTTCAAAATCCGCTGCAGAAAAATCGTAATAAATGGTGCATTACCAGTGTGTAGTTGCTTTTGTGAGCAGGATGGTCATTGTTGGCTCAGTGGAGTGACATTTATCGTACTTGACTTGTGCAGCAAAGTGCAAACCCTGAAGTTTAACTACCAGCTCGACACGCTTAACCATGTCTGTGTTTAGCATTGCGGTGACAGTCTCAGGCTCTGTTTAAAGGTATGTGTGCATGCTGGCATGCATCTAAGAATAGTTACTGCTAAAATAAAGCAGGGCAAAAGCAGCCCAGCTGCAGTAATAAAAACTCACCGGCTGTGAGTCTATTCTTTAACGCTTTTCAAAATTTCTATGGTCTCCTTCCCCTTCACACCTTTGGAAATATTTCAGCTCTGCACAAACCACAGATTGATAGCTGAGATGTAGGTGTAGACAGATCTTTCTCCCAGGCAGGGATCAAACTGGAACATCATTCAGGTCTGTGGGCAGACTTTGGTCCAACTTGACTTGGGTTTCCAGGGGCCTCAGATCCCCACTTAGGGCCCATTTCCTTTCATTCCGAGAACTCATCTGCATACCATTTATTGGCAGTTATTCCTGGCTTACAGCAGACCATCACCCACAGTAAAAAGAGCCTTGGCCCAGGGTGGAGAGGCCCGGATAAAGGCCCTAGGCCCAGGGTGGAGAGGCCCGGATAAAGACCCTAGGCCCAGGGTGGAGAGGCCCGGATAAAGACCCTTGACCCAGGGTGGAGAGGCCCAGATAAAGACCCTTGGCCCAGGGTGGAGAGGCCCGGATAAAGACCCTAGGCCCAGGGTGGAGAGGCCCGGATAAAGACCCTAGGCCCAGGGTGGAGAGGCCCGGATAAAGACCCTAGGCCCAGGGTGGAGAGGCTCAGATAAGACCAGCTTGGGATGGGCTGGGGGCAAACAGAATCTATTCAGATTTATACTCAGCACTCAAGGAGACCAAGGACAATTTTAAGCATTTTAAACAGTAGCCATGCCATGCGTTAACAGGGGAAGGCATTTGAAGCCACCTCTCAAAGCTGGACTAGGGTCTGAAAGATGCAGGAGGGTTTTACTTTGAAACTGCTGGAAATCCTCACCCTAGCCATCAGTCAAAGCCCCAGTGATCAGCCTCTAACCTCACACATCACCAGCCATTCTGGTCAGACCCTGAAAACCAGCCTCATGCCAAGAACACTGATGGAAAGTGACAAGCAAATAGTGGTATTAACCTGACAGCAATCAGTATGGTGGTCTACAATCAGTCACGCACTAATCAGCATGGTGGTCTACAGTCAGTCACGCACTAATCAGGATGGTGGTCTACAGTCAGTCTCTCACTAGCATGTTTGCAAAACACTTGATGGAAAAAGACACTAAATGCTAGTGAAACTTTAAAAACCCACAGCTTACTCCAGATTACTCTGGACAATGACAAGAATGTGTACTTTAAGGTTCAGGGGAGGAAGACAATAGATCAATACATAGTAAGCTCTTAAAGTGAAATTTCTATATGGTCTGCCAGGTAAGTTTTCTACAGAGCGTTCAGTGTGTAACCAATATAACCGACAACTTTGTATAAAACAAAATGAAAATGAGTTATGAAGTCAACTCAACATCTAGAGCTAAAATCTCTGGGTAGCGATGCATTAAGTTCCGGAAAACATCTCAGCACATCAAAATCGCTGTGACAAGGACAAAAAACACAGAGACTCGGCTTCAGGCACCAGAAGCACAGTCTGCAGGTTTATGATCAGATCCTTCTTGGGTATTAAATCACCTCCAGGGACAAAATACAGTTGTCCTGATCTCCAAGTACATGATCAAGGAGCTCCGTGGAGATAGTGATGCCTAAATATGGAGATTTTGACCAAGTACCAATCACCAAAACCTTTTTGTCTAATACTACCAATACCAGTAACCGGCTAACCTCTGAGCTCCACAAATCTGTAGTGAAACTGATGTAATTGACGTTAAATCCAATAAATGTGTGGAGCAACTACACCATTTAATGCTGGCAGTGATCATCAGTGAAGCACCGCCGGCTTGGGAGACTGTAGAGAGGCTCTAAGTGCTGGACGAACTGGTAAAATCCCTCTTCCGCAACTATGGTAAATGGCTGATCGTCCTACGCGATCATATCCATTATTTTAGTAGGTATGTCTTTAGCTCTGCTACTGCTAAGTAATATTGACCAAAGTCTATATAACGGTCAGCAAATTTGACCAAGACTGACACATCAGCTGATGTCCATATGTTACGCATCCCTACTTTAAGATCTGCCCAACATTTTCTGCCTGCTCCTCATCATCTACCACCAAGCTCTTGATGCCTGTTTAGCTTCTCAAAAGATCTAAATGCCCATGCATTTAATGGCAAGCACTTCCAAAGCAGTTTAGTTCACGGAAGAACCACGCTTAGTGTTTCGAGATTCAAGTCAGCAACCCTCTGGGTCTTTGAGAAGAAGGGTCTCCCTAAACATTGGACTGGGATATTTCAGACTGGGCTTGTTGGGGGCTTCAGATCACAGCCTTTTTTTCAAATAGGAAACGATGCTGGTACAATTTCAGGAGGTAATACATGACCAAGTAGTGGACAGAGTGCAGCTGACTTCAGAACAAGCTTCAGGGGAGGTTTATTTGCTACAATTGCATGCAAAAAAAGGTAATGAGTGGATTTCCTGTGTGGTGTTACTGGTGATGGGCAATTCTAATACCTGCAGATCTCTAAATTTAACACATATGATGCACAAATATTCCCGTGAAACTGGAACATTTTTATCTGAAGATTCCGATAATAATTGACATATCATGCAGCATTCTGGGTCTCATGCTAGCTGCATTGTTTTTAATAACTGCACAAACAGCAGCGAACGTGTTTTATTTTTTCAAGTGTGGTGTCATTGCTATGGTAACCGAAGGTTCGGTGCTTCTCTGTGTCGCTTTAAGGAGCCGTGAAAAAAGATTTTCCACCTACAATCAATTCAATGAAATACACTTGATATCTGCAAAATTTTGACAAGTCATTGGTAAATTTACCCTCAAGGTCACTCCTTTGATAACTGCAATCTGCACATTTATTTAACGGCAATCAAAAATTGCAAAATGCCAAGTGTCTTCCTGTCGCAACCTTATTTGGTGAGTGAATTACTGTAGCTCTTCTGTTCAACTCTGAGGGAAACACAGAAGCCTTTCTGGGATTTAATTCAAACTCACTTCCTTCACTGCCACACCATCTGCTACTTAGTACTTAACAAAAATTGAACACCAAGATCAAAGTCTACTCCCCCAAGTTAGTTTTTTTTTAAATCAGTTTTCCTGTCTTGTCTCCCCACCCTCACCACACATACACACACACGCCCTGGTAACAGTCAGAACACCAGCACCAGAGTCATTTAGAGGTGGATGCACAATGTGGATGCACAAAGTGCAGTCTCTGTGAGCTCAAGCAGCACAAGAGACAGCCAGATGTTCTGCCACGCAGCAATTTAATTAGCTGCTAATCACAATCTCAACATGCTGCTAAGCGGCAGTGTTAGCAGCGGCTGCGAGCTCTTTTACGGCCATGGTGGGGATACGGTCAGGTATCACTAAGTGGGACCATATTAAGATTATCACCACGCCCCCCAAGCAAGAGCTGATCACGGCGCATTGTAAACCCCTCATGAAAAGGAGCTCATCACAGCGGTAAGGATATGAAATTAAGCTACAGAGACGACAGGCCTGTAAGGAGGCACCGGTTTGGGATGATCGAGATGTTTCCCATCAGCTCTACAGATGCTCCTGCTTTGATCGACCCCTGGCTTGAACACTTGGGTAGCTTCTCGTTCAAATGCACAAATAAAGCAGAGCTGCTAAATAAACGGCAGGGGAATAGCATGGGGAGAGGCATCGGAGAGAGATCACCACTTCTTCAACACCAGTGGGGTAACCATGGGGGCTGCCCGTGTGGCAAGTCGAGACCCATGAGCTGGAAGGCATCACGCATAGCTTGGGACAGACGAAAGGGCTCTGCAGACTGCAGCCTCTTTGACCGAAAGCACCTGCAGACATCTCCATCTTCACTCCACTCCATGCTACCCTGCTAGCCAAAGGCATCCCAAAGCTATTGCATAACCATTCCACATCTCCTTAGCCAACAGAGAAAACCAAAGCGGGCACATCGGGGATAGGCAGTTAGATTTCTCACAAGGTCAACAGCTAGATATGCACTGTTGCCGTACAAATGTATTAACAAAGCAATCAGATCCGCTGACAGAAGTCAGAAACCTGCTGCCTCAGAAAGTCACAGCCAGAGATTTCACTGAGCTGCACAATCAACCCAGCAGTGCAGAAAATCCAAGTGAGCTCTTAAAAAGTATGGTCAGAAGTCACCTTCTCAGTGTCACATAAAACCAGGTGAATGGGACATATGCTCCGCCATTGCGATAAAAAGTTTCCCCCACTCTGTTACAAAGAAAGAAATCAAAAGAAGCTGGAACTTACCAAGGAGACATCAATTAGCCGGTAAGCGGTGTGCTGCCATCTCCAGCTGCCTGCTAGCGTGACAGTGCCTGTGCAGAGCTCTGCTGTGGAAGCGGGAGCCTTCAGCCTACACTCAGGCAGGAATGGCATTTTGACTGACTGTCTGTGGGAGCCCGTGTGTGTGCGTGCGTGTTCCCGTGTGTGTGCGTGCGTGTCCCTGTGTGAGTGCGAGACTGCCCCCCCCCCCCGGGTCCCACGCCTCGGCCAACCCGGCCCTCCCACTCAGCCCGGCGTGGGCTGCGGCCCCCTCCAGCGGCTCCTGAACCCGCTGTGGCTGAAGCTCTGTGACGACAAAGGAAGGACAGCTTTCAGACGAGGAGCCAGACCACAAGGGCAGCTGTGCTCCAGGTTCGAAGCGAGCTAGAGCCCCCCCCCCCCCCAATGTAACAAATCTGCCGATAAATCCGGCGTCACCGTGGCCTGTTGGTACCACGCAGCTCCTCTCATCATGTCTGGCTAAAGCCACCCACCATGTTTTTCCTACTTGGGCTTTTAGTTTAAGAAAAACGTCTCTATCAAATCCACGCACAACCCAATACAGCGGTGAGACACACCTAGCTAAAGATAAGCTCAGCTTCACTCAGCTTGGCCCTCAGAGGCATGGGGGGGCAGCCTGCTGGTACCTAGGGGGCTGCTTCGTGACTGCGCTGAACAAAGGAGATTTTTTTTTCTATCTCAAGGGAAGGAGCGATTGCCAAGGGACCCATAGCCTGCCTCAGAAAGAGAGAGAAATCCGAAACGTTCATCAGAGAGCCCATGGCCAGCCGTCTTCTTTAGGGTGCCATAGTCACAGGACCATATCTTAGGCTGACCTCGCACGATATGCACGAGTCTGCTGAGTAAGCAGGAATAAGTATTTGATGGATTGAGCCAATTATGCAAAAGCAGGAGAGAGGGAACGGGAAATATGAGGTGTTGAGGTTTTAACCCCATTAAGGTGTCAGAAACCCTGCATTGTTTATTTTGCTCAGGTCTCCCATGGTAAGTGAAGGCCCACCTACAGCTGGCTTGCAGCGGTATGTCACTGGACCATTTCATCCAGTAACCACAGAAGTTTCCAGAAATGGCCATAGAGACTTGGGATGCCCATTGCTCACATTTTTCTCTGATTTACTCATTTAACCATTGGTTAGGTGTGAGAAGCGAGCGTTCGACTCAGTGGGTTAGGAGGCTGTGACTGAGCTCCAAAGGTTGCCAGCTGAAGTCCAGCATTGGTAGAGTGATGTCACCGGTAGGTCCTTGAGTAAGGCCCTTTATCCCTAGTTTTTCCAGGGACTCGCTGACAGCTTTCTCAAAAATTTATCCATTTTAGGCAAAAGCGTTCATCAAGTAAATAGTCTGATATGCAGATTCAATATCTGTATTTCTCTGCCATCCTTGATTTAGGAGTCTTGCTCTTTTCCTTCAGTACAGGATGCCAAGATTGGATCTCAGCCTTTCATCAGCCGCATCCCGTCCAGATGACTAAGCGATGCATCTGTGTGCCATTCCCTGCCTTGAGACCCTAACAGCCAGCGACTGACAGACAGCCCGCCGGAGCAGGCAGAACAGAGATCAGGGTCATGCTGTCGCCACAGCCTGGTGGTGGAGCTGCATTCATGTCCAACCTGTCAGCATCCAGCCAGGGCAGATTAATCTTCACCCTCTTCCTACCCCCTTGCAGGCAGTCACTCAGCCTACGGGGAACCAAACCTTGTCGCTCACCTGAGTGTGGACATGCACCAGTCTTCTGGCAGCCATTAGGTTGGCTGGAAAACCTTCACTTCTTTCCAACCAGCCAGGTTAGCTGGGCAAAGTCGTTGTTCCAGTTCCACTACGGGGTTGTAGATGAGAACCAGTGGTGTAGCGTCGCTAAGGGTCATTACAAGAGCGAAGCTCATTGGTCTCCCAGGAGAGTCTTTTAACCTAACAGGAAGATCAGCATAGCCCTAAGGGCCACAGAAAGGGTTATGCGCATCTAAATGACTGCAATTTATTCAAACTACTCAGTGTCCTTAGAGAGGAGTTAATAGAGAGTTTCGTTGTATGTGTATAATGAGAATAAAGACACAGTGTTCTATTAAAGGGACACGAAAAACTACAGTCCTAATCTCTTCAAATCTAGCAGTGGGGGGGGGGGGGGTGGTCATTAACACAAAGCCTCAACACAACAACAACAGCACACCGCCCCAAGCTGATCAATTCCCTTAAGAGGCGGAAAAACGATTGCTATGCTTACGGATGAGCGATCCTCAAAGGCTTTAGTCTTAATTTTGTTTTTTGTTTTTCATTAAAGGTCTATACGCTCACATTTCTGCTGACAGAGATCAAACTATAATCATCACAAAGGAGTTGGATTTAGTTCATTGATAAATGGATCGATTCCATGTTATAAATGCAAAGGAAAGTCCTTAAAATAGAAAGAAGTCGTTACAGACCAGCAGCCGCCACTAAAGAACATGCAGCCGGTATCATAGCAGCTAGAAACAGCCGCGACAATTATTCTTTATTTTTTACTTTTTTTGAAACGATAATCAGTAACTTTACTTTTTAATCCTACGCACATTTAACGGTGCCCAAAAATTCTGCCTTGTGTGCGAGGCAGGTCGTGCGTCTGGGTGGGTGCGCTGCTCGCAAGCAAGACCGCTACTGCAGTCATTCAGCACTTTTTCGGTTTCAAGCCAAGGACACGATGGTAAGGGAAAAGACAAAATGAAAGACAGAAACACCACAAGTCTTGACTCTCACCTCAGAGTTCCATCATCCAGCTGAATTCGCAAAAATATGCAAAGTTCCTTCGCGACCTGGTTTGCTGCCAGAGGTTTGAAGCAGACAGCCCTCAAGTGAGACCAGATACAGCCAGCCATTGTCAGAGTGTTTGTTAAAAGCACCGAATACAACGTGGGAGTTTAATATGGAAGGCATTCGTAAATGTAATAACGAGATGCAGTGCAGTATAAATGGTGCGCTTTCACTCCGTGGGGGGAAATAATCCTTAGCGTCAAAAGGTCCCAAACTTGCTATCCCAAGTAAACACAGCATAGCAGACTGGCAGGCAGAAGCGGATCTCAGGGTGGGGATTATCCTCTTCTAACTGCAGACACAGGGGGCGCCGTGAGTTATGAGAATTACATGTCCATCACAGCTCACTGGAAACAAACTAACTCCAATGAAGTTTTTGTCCCCTAGAATCACACAACGGAGAAGCTGGCTGCCTCATCAGCACTGGTAGGTCAGCTGAGGAAATGTGATTTTCATTCTGTTAGCCCAAAAGCACAGTTAGTGAGAGCATCATTGAAAGGACAACCTTGATGAACATTCTAATGTCACATAAGTAAGACTGCATTTGTTGTCAGGACATGTAAACCTTTTCCAAATCATGAAAACCATTTACAGTTAACTCTCGCATTCCTCAGTTGCTTAGATACACTGAATGCCCCTTAAGGGACTCAAACTCATGCCCAACACCTCATCTCCAACTCTAAACCCCATTCTGGATTTCAGGATCTCAATGCAAAAGCTTCGTTCTGATAAACCAGAGGTATTTAGTTTAATTGTCTGGTCATATCTTGGATATTAATAAAACTCATTAGAGGGGCATAGGGAAAGATTACCCAGGGGCTATAACGCAAAAAATCATCAGCCCGGTTCTAATACATATTTAAAAGTGCCGCCACAGAGATTAAAGCTGGTTCTGAGTTCATTTAGATACGACAATCGTCAATGTTACAGTAACATGACCCAGATTAGCCTTACAGCATCGGTCAGTCTATGACTCTGTAGGCGGGCTGAACACACGTAAGTTCAGGGGAATCCCGTATCATGTAGGTATGAGCTACAAACACTGAAATCTGATCTGAGCCAATAAAACTCAGAAGCTGACAGAACAGTGAATGCTGGGTATCTTCTGCAGTCCTGAAGGCAAACAGCTCACCGTAATTCAGAAAGGCCAGATTTCTCAGTTTCCACTGAATGAAGAAGCAGACACTTTTAATTGTATGAATATTTAGAGGAGACTAACATTTTCCCCCATACATATTCACTTGAAGGGAAAACCTTCCTTCAAAACCTCCCACTTGAGAACAGTGCCAGTAACTCATTTGCAAACCCTAGAAGAAAAGTCCTGTTTTTACAAAGTCGGAATCTTTGGAATGAGCACGAATTAGCATACAGTGGGCAGGCAAGTCTAATTGGGAAACAATAACAGACAGCGTCAAAAGCAGGCTTGAAGGAAGCCCTTCATCACAGGATCACGAAGGCTGGGCCTGTGTCAGAGACACAGGGCTTCTGTTAAGAAAGTGAAGTCCATGCTGGCCTGTTTTTTTTTATGAATGAACCAGAGAGGAACATAAAGCGAGTAGGACCACTCCGTGTGGCAACCCCGGAACGTGTGAAGCGACCACAAGCGGATGTCCTGAGACCCCATTAGTGAGAAAAAAAATTTATACAGAGGATCTGAGATTTTGTGTCCTGTTTCAGGCGTGACACACATGAAGCAGTGATCAGGAGCATGTATGCACGTGAAGAAAATATTAATTAACACAACTTTCCAAACACTTCCCTAGGTATGACTAAGCTTTGAGGGAGTCTGGGAAACTTTCAAAGATGAGGCCTTGCACCTTACACAGCCAAATGCAAGCCATTGTCCACAAGTCCCGTACCAAGCCCAGAGCCCGGTACCACAGAGCCCAGAGCCCGGTACCACAGAGCCCAGAGAGCCCCGTACCACAGAGCCTCGTACCACAGAGCAGCACAGACAAGCTGCAGGATCACAGATAACTAGGATTGTCTTGTTAGCGACGGACTTACTCTTTGTGGAGATGCCATGGCAACTATCACTCCTTAAAAATGATAACAAGATGCTGATGGGGCATAGCTGCTGTTTTAATTGGCTTTTCTTGTTGTGTGGCTCCTAATATCTACTATCAGGTAATTCACTCGAGGAAAAATCAAGTTTAAAAGAAATTTGAATGTTTTATGTAGGAGGAGATTATGAATTTAGTAGAGTGTCACAGAAGAAGTTCTGGGTCAAAGGCACGACATTGTTTAGAACTGCGGCAAAGAGCCAGAGTTCAGACAACAACGCAGGCATTGCAACACTGACGGAGAGTATTGATCAGCTGGAATAAGACCGACGCACATTCATTCCCAGCGGGCAAAAATTACTGGACCTGTTTAATTAAGGAAGAGTGGTCCTGGAACCTGGGACCTCTCAGCACCCAATTCGCCTTTGTCAGTCACAAGCAGCACCCCATTTAGATCACCTGACCTCCACCCACCCCCGTCTCCCAGTAGTTCCCAGTTGACCTGAAGATGATTTAAATTTTCATAGTCTGGGAGATTACAAGCTCAGAGAATGACCCCCCCCCACCATGTTCAGAAGAGCTAGACTCCCACATAGTTTCTTCTTTGGCCTTAAAGTGGTGCAGCACCCCTCCTGCACTGCCTCTAGTGCCACCTGCAGGTGGGAGAGCTTTCACCAAACTCAGCTCCTGCTGTATTATTGCCCACTGCAGTTCTAGATGGCATCCCTCAGAACCTCACCCTCCAAGCACCAAGAGAGTGCTGATGATAAACAAACAAATGGCAGGTAGATTTTCACATAATTGTCTCAGGGAATGAAGCAAACTCTACCTTATCGGCCCATTGAATGTGGATATTATCTATCAGAAGAATGGCAGCCCTCCACACAAATCTTCCAAAGCAGCTCCACCTTTGATGGAAGATCTGATACATACTAAGTTCTCATCAGTAAGAGGTATGTCTGTCATTCTCCAGCCTGTGGTGGCTTCTGTCATTTAGTCCTAAATTTATTTTGGGATTAATAAAGTATCTATATCTATCTATCTATCTATCTATCTATCTATCTATCTATCTATCTATCTATCTATAGCTATCTATCTATCTATCTATCTATCTATCTATGTCTGTCTGTGTAGTTTAGTATTTCCCAATCCAGTCCTCAGGGACCCACAGCCGGTCCATGTTTTTGCTCCCTCTGAGCTCCCCTCCCACTACTGAGCTGGTAGGGAGCAGAAATGTGTACTATCTGTGGGTCCCCAAGGGAAACACAGCCTTGGATATTTCTGTGTGAAAATTTGACAGTACAGTGACTCAGATGTCGGTTCCCTGTCCTACACTGCAGACAGAGTGCTCCAAAGTGAGAGGCTGAATATCATAAATTTCAATGCCCTATAAATCTGGAGCATTAGCTACCAGTGTCATTTACAATGAAAAGGGGTCGTCTGTTCTTGGAAACAGTCTCTTTGCAGAAAGTAATGTTGAGAGAGGATAAACAGAGAACTAAGACTGTACTGTCCTCGCGGATCAGTCATGGTAAAGATATGACATTGTATACAGAGTACTGAGTATCCCATTAAAATGTGCACTATAGATCACACTCATCTATATTCAGTGATATCTAATTCAGTACTGAAGCACATTTTGTACTGCTAATTCAGGTGTTAATAAAATGTCCGATGTCATTATCAAAAGCCTTGATTTATCATCAGGACAACACCTTTGGTTATTCCTAAGGCTTCTCACAGAGTCTCTGCAATGTACGCTACACTTTAGGGTCTGGGCGATGTACACTACACTTTAGGGTCTGAGCGATGTACGCTACACTTTAGGGTCTGGCGATGTACGCTACACTTTAGGGTCTGAGCGATGTACGCTACACTTTAGGGTCTGAGCGATGTACGCTACACTTTAG
>JAODJW010000062.1:33062645-33089652 GCA_026777045.1 Hyperopisus bebe
TAATTAGTAATATAATTAGGGAGCTGCAGCAAAAACCCACACACACAGCGGCCCTTTGCGGATAAGATTGGGCACCGCTGCCTTAGAAGGTGATGTTTTTAGAGGTAATTCCTAAAGCCAATTAGACTTGATAAGGCTTTAAAAAGAACTTCGAAATTTTTATTAGACCAAGTGCACAGCAAAGACGAATGGGACGACAGTTCTGCCTGTATGGAGCATGTAGCTGGTGGAAGATGAAGACTCACTTGTGGAACTGCTCGATGATGTTGTACGTTTGGATGAGCTGTGTAGAAGGTCGTGACATCGCCACGATGTTCTCGGTGATCCTGTCCACACAAATGGACTTTCGTTTGCCGTATTATTAATGTAACCGACGATTTCATCCAAAGTGACGTACTCTCTAGTCACGTGTGGATGCTGCTAAGCGACTTTCGCATCTCAGATACACAGTTTAGGACACCGACTAAACCACAGGCATTAGTTACTGCTGCATGGTTTTGGGTCCTTACCACGACGAGAAGAGCCCCCGAATCGCCTGCTGGCTGGTTCTCCAGCACTCCGGACCCTCGTAGCGGCAGTCCCTGCCCCCGCAGGCCAGCAGGCAGATGATTTTTGGAGGGATGGCTTTGACCAGTGTCTCCCGTGCCTGGGAGTAGGACGGCCGGGGAACCGGAACAGGCAGAGTCATGTCGCGGGTGATGCGATTTTGCTTCAGAAAAACGGGCTTGTGTGTCGTTAATGGCCAGGCTGTGGGGCACTGTGCATCTTGCAGCTGCAATTTATATGTATACACACACACACACACACACACACAAAACTTTAATAATTTAAAGTTAATAATTTAAATACTTTAAAGCAGTTGTCAACTATAATTAATCCCGGAACAGGACAAGCACAATGTTCTTTTTTTAATAAATATTTGCAAATAATCAAGCATCGTCTATATTTTGTCGTCTTTTCGTCATTCAAATTTCTCTTTGGTTTTCCTTATTTTGATTGTACAGCATTTTTACACCAATTGTTTTTAAATGTGCTTTATAAATTATATTTTACTTTGACTATATTATTGAGATAGCATCATAATTCCATATTTATAAAAAAAAAACAAGAAATGTTTAAATAACTTACCGATCTCTTAGCTCATTCTTTAAATCCGAAAAGAACAAGGGAGTTTATGAAATGAAGGTAAAGGGAAGGACAGAGTGCGACGCTGCCTCCCGAGCACCGAAGCGTTTCTGCTGACCTCGCTTCCCTGCTTGATCCTCATTAGCTATATAAATAGCGCACAGTGGCCTGTACCACGAAGCGGGGTTACTGGCTTATCGGGGTAACTTGTCGGATTTAAGGTATCACAGTTTAAAAGAACTTCATATTCGTTCACTTACATTTTGCCCAGACTACCTTAAATCTGACAAGTTACCCCGATAAGCCAGTAACCCCGTTTCGTAGTACAGGCCTCAGGTATCCGTGAATGATTAGCTTTATTACATATGATGACACCAGCTCATATCACTTTGTTTGCAAGTGTTGATCAACAGCATACAGCAGTAGTGACTATCATAAAATCAGCTTATTTCTTTCATTTACTCGCATGATCCTGGTTGGTTACAACAGTTTAAATACCAACTCCTTGATATCGCACCGACAGATGGCAGCAGAGATGTGGCCGTTTGTATTGTAAATACAGAAACAGGGTTTCTTTATTAAAATGTTGCTAAGTACCCAGTACTTATAAACAGAGCGGAATCTTACATGTCATGGCTGAAAGTCATATTCGGTTTATAAGTTGCACTTCTGTTTTAATGTTTTATATATAGGCACTTTTTATATGGTGCAGACAATGGCAGACAGTGCTCACTTTTAAGAGTATATGCGGTGAATTGGAGACGGGGAGCCTCACTGCCAATACAGTATTTGCAGTGAATGGCAGACAGGGGCCCCTCACTGCTAACACAGTACATATGCAGTGAGACAGGGGGAGCCCCACTGCTAACACAGCATATATGCAGTGAATAGCAGTGAGCCCTCACAGCACACACAGTGCGGACCCACCCACTTAAGGAGTGTTTGTGTGCTTGCCAAGGGGGCTGACAATCCCAAACTGAATTCCCATTTCTGGGTGACCACTAGGGTTCTGACAAGAATGCATCTCCCTGCCTCTCATCTGGAGCACTGACTGATCCAACACTAGCTCTAAACCAGGGGTGTCAAACTGCAGTCCTGGGGGGCCGGAGCCCTGCAGTCTTTGAGTTTACCTTCATTTAACACACCTGATTAAACTCCTTGTACTAATTACCACACAGCTCTTGAGCTGAATTATTTGTGGTGGAAAAGGGAAAGAACTAAGCTACACAGGACTGGAGTTTGACACCCCTGCTATAGACTATGTCTTCGAACTGGGTAGATAGCAGTGCCCTCTATAGGGCAGTCTGAGTATGACACATCACTATTATGCTTATACGCGGTCCACACTTAAGACCTCATCACCAGGGGGCAGAATGTCACTTGCAGTGTTCTGTTTAAATTCACTTCTTTTTGCTGCAAAAAATGTTAATGCTGTTGGACCCCCACACACAGTGAGGAAATGCTGCTGTTCAGCCCATTAGGTGACACAAACGGCCACCTAGGGCGCCATCTTCTGGGGGGAAACGGTATAACAAACCACTGGCGACAGCCCCACCCCACAACCTACCCCAAGATTCACCGCCGGCATGAGCAGCAGCGTCCTGGACCCCCAGACGTCCACCAGCACCATGGCAACATTACATTCCTACGTCTCGCAGCGCCAGATTGCTGTGCCTATTTCTCCTGCCTTTTAAGGACTTCCAGAGAAACATGAGTTTTTCCTACATGTTTTATTATTTTGTTTTGTACAACAAACCGTTTGACCCCCTTGGAGGTTTTGAATCCCATGCAGGGCTCAGAGGGGGAGGTAATGGAATGTACACACTGGAGACCCTCAGGGGCTGAAAAGCACAACACAGGATTCCTACTGAGCCCAAAGAGCAGCTCCTCCACCACAAGGTAAGACCCTCACATGCTCCACTAAGCTTGTCTGGAGATCTCCGATCGCCTTAAAACATGCACTCACTTAAAAGTCTCCCTCACAGCACCAGTTACACTGGGAGGTGTGTTTATTGCATCATGTACTGGTCCCAGCACAGCAGTTCCACCATCCAGTCTGTTTTCCGCTAATTCTTCTTTCTCCATGTCCCGCTACTTCCCTGAAAATGATTCTTTACCGTGGGGGGGGGGGGGGGGGGGGGGGGGGGGGGGGGGGCCTGGTCAGTTATAACAGGGTAAGATGAGCAGGAGTGGAGACCTGCACCCCTCCTCTGCACCACACCTTAGTCCATTTCCATGGTAACCTTACACCGTCTAAAATCATGCAACCTAAAATGTTTGTGGATATGGGTGGGGGGGGGGGGACTCTAAGAGATAAAGGCAGAGGATAGACCAAAAAAAAAAAATACAGTCCATAAAGCGAAGGTGTAGCAGACAGACACACTGATAATTTAGACAGTTTCTTGGTTGAAATCCCCGCCATCCGTTCCCTTGTGTGCCTTTCCGGGCTTGGTCGCCTTCACGCCACCTGGCACTCTGCTGCCACCTAGTGCTTGGAGAGCTCATTGGATAACCAGTCCAGCCCTTCGTAGAGCCCCGTGCCCTGTGTAGCACAGGTTGCCTGTACGTGCCACTGGAGAGGGAGAGAGAGACATGGAGACATTGGCTTCGCTCCGCAAAGACCATCCCTGATGCTCAACTCAGAGTTCAGTTTAATGCCTTCAGATCCATTAAGGTAGTAAGGGAGACCCCCCCACCCCCCCAGCCAGGACACTTACGGTTCTGCTCCGCAGGCTGTGAAGGCCCAGTTTGTCTGTCAGGTCGCTCACTGGCATGGCGTTGGGCAGATCTTGTTTGTTGGCGAAGACCAGCACAACAGCATCACGCAGCTCATTCTCCTGCAGCTGTGGAGAAAGACAGGACAGGTACGGGTCAGTTAAACCGCATCCATCTAGGGGTCCGGGGGGGGGGGGACATGCCCCCGCAGTGTGAAGAAATGCAGCCCTCAGGAGAGCATCAGTGAATTAGCCTGTGTGACTGCAAATGAGCAGGAGGCTCTGTGGATACACAGGAAGCTGCAGGAAGTCATGTCTGCTTGCAGACCACACAGATACCCACCATTTTGGAGAGCTCCTCTGCTGACTCTGCTATTCGCTCACGGTCGTTGCTGTCCACAACAAAGATGAGACCCTAAGGACCAGACAACAGCTCAGAGTCAGCGTGACAGAGAGATATGATCGGGGACACTGTCAGAATAGTCAGTTAAGCCGGCCAAAAGATCCCACAGAGAGCTAGATGTGGCTCAGAATTCCTGCTGAAGCCAAGCCAAATATCTCAAAACGGAAAGGAGATAAATCAGACCAGGAGGGACACCTTCACTATCCAGCTGACATGGCAACCAGGTGAGAAGCCAGCAATCTTTCAAAAAGCAGTTTAGCAGTATGTGTTTAAAAAGGTGCTGAGGATATTTACTGATCTCATCTACTGTTACAACTCAGTTACATTTCAGTTTGGTTTTTAACATTTGTGGCTCAGTGGTGGAGGACATAGAGGTCCTACAGGTGAAGAGACATACCTGTGTGTTCTGGAAGTAATGTCTCCAGAGAGGCCGGATCCTGTCCTGGCCACCCACATCCCACACCGTGAAGCAGATGTTCTTGTATTCCACAGTTTCCACGTTGAAACCTGTCAAGCAGGTCAGCAGAGAGAATGATCAACGCTTGAAGATGTTTACAATGAAACTGGGAGTCACAGTCACAACCTGGAAAGCTTCAGATCGAAAGCAGCATGGTGACTGGGCCAAAGAATAGATGGTGACAGAATGTCTCTCTTCAACGCAGACCTTACCGATGGTTGGAATGGTGGTCACAATTTCTCCCAGTTTCAGTTTGTACAGGATGGTGGTTTTCCCAGCAGCATCCAAACCCACTAGAGAGAGAGAGAGAGAGAGAAACAAAACTGTTTTAACAGTGCAAAACTTTACATAGAAAAAGTTAAGAAACCTTGCACCTAGATTGCACAACCAATGATATCATGAGCACATTAAAGGGTTAATAAATAACCCTGCTTTTGTCCATCTCAAGTCAATGTGCGAAGCCGGTAACAGCTTTGTGCGTCTGAATGCGAACTCCGCTCCCGTCCTCCGTCTGGCAGACGCGTCAAGCATGCCGTACTGCGGTGCCTGTGATATGAGTGCGACTTGAGTAAGGAGTCAATCCACCTGTTACCTCTATCCTCAGCACATCAGCTCCATGTCAGTCCGGGAAAACTAACGACGCCCCACACCCTGGCTAACAGCCACACTGACATCTTACGCTTCCACCCCCGACTCACTCACCATATGGAATAAAACGGGCAATAACGGTTCACGGAAAATCCCTCGTGTGTCATTAAGTGCGTAGTACGAGTCTAGCAGGCACCGTAAGTGTTAAACTAGCGCCACTGTTGCTAAACCTCCGATCCTGCTGAAAGAGCCGCATCGAAGCCCTTTCTTTTCCACACAACTGTCCCTCCCTTCCTTCCAGTACTCACCCATAAGGATCCTCATCTGCTTCTTGCCGAAGAGCCTGGAAAACAGCGATGAAATTGTGAGTCCCATTTTACTCGCACTGACAAGCCAATCCAAATATCCCTAACCAGCAGTTTGTAATGCAAGGCTCGAGTCCTCCGATGATATTTATCCTCCCCCGTCTCGGAAGAGAACAGGAGTACAGCCCCCCACTGGCTACAGTGCCACGTCCGGGCCAACGAGGCGGAAGTGACGCGTCATCCCCTCGCGCAGCCTCAGCTTCCGGTGTTGTTAAAATGTTACACTGATCGTTCAAATGCATCTCTTCTTATATTCCTGTATAGTTACTGCATTTTATTGTTCATCACCACGTAAAGAAAAATATCTACTGAACACACGACTTAAAAGACCACCCAAGAAGTCAAAACATTAGCGACGCCCTTGAATCGTTATCAGGAAGTGTATGTCACCTGCGCACACGCGAACGTCTGGCGCGAAACGGCATTGTCACAGGAGGAGATGACGGGATCTCCTGTATGTCACCTGTGGTGTCGTCGCGTCCGACTGCGTGGCTGGGAATCAAACTAAACAGGTTTTTCCCTTATAGGCATTGCTGTGATAATTACTTGTCTGACTTACTAACATTAAGATCAGTCCCCTTTCCTAACTTGCAGCCCTGGGTTTTACGTTTATTTATAAAACACGGGATTACTCTGAGGTCTGATTAACTGTCTTGTTATGCATTCAGACTTCATATAAAGCTATTGAAAGTTAGACATCTGGACGTGGTCTGTTCTTTACCTCTCGCTGTTTTTCTGTTTCCGACTTTTGAGTTTCATAAACAGGAGACTGATGAAGTGTGCTATTACAGGAAAGAGGTTTGACCCATCCTCAGATGACCGGTCTTCTTGAGTTAACGTCATGATACATTACAGGTAAAGTTGTCCAGCCTTCACTGTAGTTATTGGGTGCTCGTTTTGGTTTGTAGAGAGGGCACTGAAATCAGGGCTTGCTCTTAAATTAGGTGGTCTTCTAATGGTTAGGGAAGCGCACTTGTAATTGAAAGATTGCTGGTTCGAATCCCTGACCAGCAAGGCACTACTGAGGTAGCCTGAGTAAGGTGCTGCTCCCCAGGCACTGAATTAGCTGTCCCCTGCTATGTCACAATGTCACATATAGGTTAAATGCAGAGGACACATTTTGTTGTGTCAACAATGAGCGCTGATCACCAAATTAAAATTAAAACTAGACCTCAAATCGATTGTCATTGAAACTTTTGGTTATTGCATGGTAAACACTCATCTGGGATCATAATCTGAAAACATTTAAAACAAAACTTATGCTTAGAATTCAGTTTATTGCTTCTGTCATCTATCTGTCATCTTGTCTGCCAAATAAGCCAATGTGTGAATTATGCCGCGTTCCATTTACCTTGGTAGTCCTAGCTGAGAATGACGTCGCAACCTACTTAACCGGAAAGCCATTTAGCCTGTGACTAGGGACCTGTTACCACTCCCCCACAACCCAGCCGCCCAAGAAATAAAGCCTCAGCATCAAATTGCTTTTCTGTTTTATTAGGAACGTGTTCAGATTTGTCGGTATCAATAGTGAGAGTGTAGTGATGCAATAAATAAGCCAGTTCATACACCTAAACAAGGACTGAAGATGACTGTTAAGTGCCATGAATGATAAATAATAATAAATGTAACTCCCGCATCACATTACATGTTAATGCACATCAGCCTGCTGTAGATGCACGGGTCTGCTTTTCAGGCTCTCAGTACCAGCTCAGAGCTGCTGTGGGCCCAACCGGACACTGCACCTGTGTATTGGGGAGGGGGACATTACAAGGGCCAGCCGTTTGCTCCAGTGCCCCAGGAGAGACATGGTGACAGGAGTTAGGGTCAGGCTGTGAGCTCGGCCTGGTAGCACCGGCAGAGGTCCAGCAAAAGATGGCCTCCTCAAAGCATGTGCCGCATTTATGTTTGGGGCACAGCACTGTGACATTTTAGACATGCATAAAAGTCTTTTCTCACAAATAATATAATAATAAAAAAAATAAATACCATAAACCAAAAATAACTACTACTAAATTCAGTGCAGAGCTCATCTTGACAGTGTATCTGAAAGCTGGTTCAATGTTAATGAATCTATCAAGGACAACAGGCAACCTTTATAGTTGCTAATGAAATCCTAACGCATCTCCACTATCCAGCTAAAAGTGCTTTTGTGTTTTTATGAATCCCAAGCAATGCAAGAGCCTCCATAAACCCAAGAAAAATACTCACATACACAAGGCAAAAGTTCCAACATCTGCAATAATGATGCAACGTTTTGCTCAGACTAACTAGTGTGACTTCATGCTAAATCTATTTCTAAGCCAAGCAGGGCCTTTCCTAAACACTGTCTGCATTAAGGGGAACTGGCTTACAAGCGTGAGCATGGTACGTGACCAGTTAGTGACGGGGTCGGAGGTCGCACCTCGGGCTTCGGTGGAAGGTGGAACCTGGAGCAGCTCAGTTTAGGAAGGAGCCTTTCTGTGCTCCTCCGTGTCACGCTGCATTACAGGCGTGAAACCTCGGGTGCGTAGTGTGTTCTGACCTAAAATGGAGTGGGGTGTGATTAAAATATTAAAACTGTCAGCTGATAGGAAGTGGTGAGGAGATATGTGTGTGTGTGTGTGTGTGTGTGTGTGTGTGTGTGGGGGGGGGGGTGGGGGGTCAGCGGCGAAGCAGAACAGCCTGCAGGTCCTCTGGCAGGGAGCAGATGACCGTCTCCACATGCTTCTCCTGCTTCTGCAGCACCTCCTCCTTCACTGGGAGCTGCTGCCGGCGGGCCTTGGTCTGGGGGACAGGGGGAGGTGACAATGGAGCCACCAAAATGCACACGGACCAACAGACAACTGTCCACCAATGCTGAACATGGCTCAACCGACCAGCTTCTCCCTCAGCTTCAGCACAAGGTCCACGATCTCCACCTCGGACTTGTCTTGGATCCACGCTGCGAGGTCCTGCAGGGAACATAGGCGGACGGCAGTACAGAGATGCTATGGTGCCTGCTGGGTCAATGGACCACAGTACATTGTGGGAGTGAGTGGCGGCACTCACAGCTTCAGAGATGACCTCCAGGTGAAGACACTCCAGTTTCTGCGTCATCTCTCTGTGTCTGAGGCGAAACCACCCGTCAAAGTTTGGGGACCTGAAGAAGCGTCTGAGGGGTGAAATCGGGGCGTTGGTGGTTTCAGGACATTATTACAGGATGTTAGGTTTAACATCAACATTGAGCAGACACTGTGACATTTAAAGGGGACTAAGATCTCCCAGCAGCAGCACGGAGCAGGACAGATGTGTCACCTGTACAGGCCCATCCAGTCGCCCTTGAGCACGGAGGTGAGCTGGGGGCCAGCATGCTCCAGTGTTTTCATGAACTCCTCCTGGCTGAAAGGCCGGATCTGGGGGGGTGTCTGGACACACATGGGGTCCCGGTCAGGCCATTGGTACGGACAACCAAGGACCCTCATCCGCTGATCATCATGCCACCGGGATGGGAATTCAGGAGCATGGTGATGCACATCATCGCGGTGAAGGCCTGGACCTACCTTCCATGGTGTCACTGACTTCTGAAGGGGCATCAGGCTGGCCAGGTAACGCTCCTGAAGGAACAGGAACAGAGAAGCGTCCATGTGTGGGAATGCTGACCTGTTCCACAGCCCTGTGTTTCTGCATTCTCAGTATTCAGCAGCTAAATCTACTTTACTTTCATTTTTCAGTCTTAAAAAAAAAAAAAAAAAAAAAAAAAATCACACTCTGATGAATATTTCAAACAGTGCTCACTTATTTAGTAGGTCAGTTATCTTCTGACAGCACAGTTATTAAATAAAATATTTAGCTTAAACGACAATTCTGCTCAGTATTTAATTACAGCAATTGTCTGTGTGCCCAGTGTATGGTGACAGAAATGCAAGCTGGGAGGAAGGAGACAAGCCAGTCAACTGGGCCTCACCAGGGGTATAATGAAGCTCTGCGTGAGCTCCAGCAGGTGGCGCCTCAGGATAGCACACTGTACCTCGGAAGGGCGCTTCCGCTGGATGCCCTAAGAGAGGAGCGGACGGACCGAGCACTGTACTGGGGCGTACAAAAGGGTTCATACCCGTGAACATTACAGGTTGGGGCAGTCACCACTAGGGGGCAGGTCTCAGTGACATGTGACGATTCACTTACCTTTAAGAGCCTTTTAATGAGGGCCTTATCTTTGTGAAGAAACGTTTTATATGCCGTGTATACGCCTAGGAAGAAGAGCAGAATGAAAAGACCCCAGGAAGACCCCACGTCATCACACGCCCAGTGTTCTGTCATGTGACTGAGTTCACTAATTTCCTTAGTGCACCTCTAACTATGTACAGTACTATTTCACCAATTCCCCCGCTCGCCCCACCACCGTATTTTGGGGTTACGGTCGAGGGAGCCTCAGGGCTCTCCTCAGGCCCAGCTTCCTGCTGAATGTGCAATAATCAGCCCTTTGTTCTGCTTCACATATAGCCATGCCTTTGTAGGCCACTGGCTTTTGCTCTGCTGCAGGGCTCCCCAGTTTCAGTCCTGGGAGGCCAGTCTGCAACAGAATTTGCAGGTTTTGCTGCTCAAACATCTTAATTACTAATTGCCAGGGATAGTAGGTGTGTACATTATATCATTTGTATATATTTTAATATTTTTTTTGTACATCATATTTATTTTAAGGCTGTGAATTGACAGCAGCGGGGCTGGGCTGACCTCAGCTCGCCCCTAATGGAAGCCTGAGGTGGGGCGAGCGAGGGAATCGATTAAATAGTACTGTACATAGTTAGAGGTGCACTAAGGAAATTAGTGAACTCAGTCACACTACGAAATGCTACCAAATGTAACAATTGTCGTTAAACAGATTCATCGCTCGCACTGCTACACCCTTATTCCGGTAGTGCTTTCTACTACATTTTGACTATATGAGTGAGGCATGCCCTCGCTCGTTTATCAAGTTAAAATTTATTTTAAAAAATTGTCATGCAAAACACTCACAAACCAAGTTATTCGTAATCCGAGGTTTGACTGTACGAGACAAAATTGTGGCCACAAAATATGAAACGTAAACAGACATACAGTATGTAAGCATTAATGGAGCCTCATGCAGCAGCCTGCGACGGAGCCGCTTACCTGGCTTGGTGTCCAGGCTTTTCAGCTTTGCCAGCTTCTTTACCTTCACTTGCTTTGGCAAGTCACCTTAACCGGGTAGGAAGCAAGAATGAGCCCGGAGGAAGCCAGCAACTCGGAAATCAGCCCTGCTTGCGGCTCATTCAGGGCACTGGCCAGTTAGCAGGGAACCCTAGGCTCCAGCTGGCCAGGAAGCTTGGGGGGTGTCTCACAGGCAAATGGCTTGGGCTGTACAACCTCATATGGCATATGGTTCAGCATTAAGAGGCCTAATGCTCTGCTCTATGCTCCATTTGCCTCAGGGGGATCAGCGCACAATAACCCGACAGATGTCAGATAACAAGCTGCGACTTTCAGCTTTTAGAACAAGGCAGGGTGGGGGGGGTGGTCGAGTACTGAGATGGGTGAGACACCCTCTCCAGTCCTACCGGACATCTTAAGGTCTCCCAGGCGGATGACATGGGGCCAGTACTGGAAGGTCTTGATGAAGAATGGGTTGGTTACCCCCAGGATGACATTGGGCCTGAATCACAAAGAGCTGGGCATGAGTGTGCATGACAGAGAAACTGAAGACACAGAGTCCCAGGTAGCCAAAGAGCAGTGGAAACGAGGAAAAGCACGGGAGGCCCAGGCAGGGACGGCACTCACGGCGCTTGTGTCCTGGTGGTGTACTCCTTAAACTCGCTGTCGTGGATCGTGAAGTATGGACGATAGTCGCAGCAGTACTTGAGCGGAGCAATGGAGCTGAGGAAACAAACCACTGGAGAGGTGAGGAACGTGACCTTTCACTTCATTTAGCGATGCAGCCGACAGCGGCTGCCAAGAGCCAGCTGGGGGAGGGCTGCCGCTGAACAGGCCCCCCACCGGCTCTGCCAGATATAAACATTCACCCAGCATGGCTCGGCTGGTCTTTGCACCTTCGGACATGTTTGTTAAACGCCATGTGGAGGCATTGGAGCAGAGCAGAGATGGCGAGAGAGTGCTGCAGAGAGATTCCTATGTAAACACACCGCGGCGGGTACCTGACGAGGGCCAGGACAGTTTCCGAAGAGGTGGTCGGGGAGGGCGCCATGACGACCAGCGGCTCTCCTAGCAAAGCCAGTTCCCAAAGCATCTGGATGTGGATCAGAAGAGACTGGAAACACCTAAAGCAGAGGTTAGAGAGATCACCTAGTGGCCTTCCTGCAGAGAACAGGTTAAATTGTCAGGGATCATCTTATTAATGCACACGATGGTAACAGCACACTGCTCATGGTGCCGTGCTGGAGACTAACAGCGGGTGGGGAGGCTTGTCTGTTCGTTCCCCACCGCCTCCTGCCGCCAACTCTGCTAGAGGCTTAACATCAGCAGATGAGTCTGACGTCCCTCACACTAACAGTCCACAAATGCTAATGAAATCATCACAGCATGCAGGAGAAAGCCAGCACGTGGCCTGGCGAGATACCAGGAGAGGAGGCGGGGGCCCAGGTGGGAGGCCGCACTTACCTAAACAGGTCTAGCTCGTGTACTGTGGGCAGGACCACTGGGGCTGGTAGCAGATTCTATACGACAGAAACAGACGGCCATCATGAAGCAGGTTCCGGTCAGCTTTCACCTGCTCTGCATTGCCAGGTTCTCTACTGCTCCAGTCCCAAAGCACGCAAGACCACATCCCAGAGGAATGAGGAAACCCCCCCAAACCCCGCATGCTTGACCAGTGCCCCGGCCTGCACGCCCCCCCAGCACCGCGAGCGGCTGACCTCCTTGTGTGCCTGCTTCAATGGGCTCCCTCCTAGCTTGTCGTTCTTTGTTGGGATCCTCACCTGAATGAAACATGGAACAGCCATCCTCAGAATACCTCCCACGGATCTCCCGGCAATTATAGGTGTGACAAGCACCTTGTGGGGTGGGGGGAGGGGCCTTACCTGCATCACCACTCCCATCACTGGCAGGTTGAGGGTCATCCCTGGCACTGGGGCAGGCCACTGGTCGATCTCATTGCAAACTGGGGGGCAGAGAACATCACACCATCGGAGCCAGCTCACAACATCATAAAGACCTTCAGCCCCGAGACCACAATTTGGTCTGTCATCGGGGGGATTTAACCAGCTGTCCAGTCAAACACGCAGCGCCGTTATGAGCCGATACACGAGTTTAGAAATCACCCCGCTTATCGCTCCACTTTGCCTAACTGAGCAGAAGCCAACAGGCAGAATTTGCTGCCTGGTCCCCGACCATCTCCAGCTCCAAGGTGGCTGACTGCTCCCTGCTTTAAGCACACGGTGCTGGCATCACAAACAACTTCAAGGGGTTATGAGAAGCCAGTCAGAAAAGCAGCACACCGAAATACAGTAAGGTTAACATGGAAATGCATCAATTTACATCCTGAGCACCAGGTATTACTTGTGCTACTACTAGTGTAGCACATGCATTATTTGGCAAAATCCGGTTGGATTTGTGTGACAGCAATGACGTGTTTAAAGAAGGTTGAAATCCAGCTCTTTAACCATGAGAATAAAGGTACATTTACATGCTTAATTGTGGTCAAACAGGGCTAATTCCCAGTGCTTTCAAGTTTGCACCTCACCTGCTTCAAGGCAAGGCTCCAACTTCTCAAAAAACTCCGGTGCTACAAGCTGCAGCAGGGACTGGAAGAGGCTGACATAAGGCAGCCGGGAGATGAAGACCAGGGACTTGGGAAGGAGAGGGTGAGGATGGCAGGAAACAGTAAATCACAGCTATAGCTAAGCAGCAGTCAGACGCCATGAGGGCAGTTACAGTATAACATGCACCGTTTACTCATATTTTGGGTAAACACTGATCTTATCAATTGTGTAATTACGAGGTGTGACAGCTAGTTAAAGCAAACATGGAGGTGGATCAGCTCAAAGACACCAGTGTATATCAAACACTCCATAGCAGCATAGAAAATGCGATGATACACAAACTATTTTATCGAAAGACGTGCCGTTACCTTTTGGAAGTACCCTCTTTTGACAGAGACGTCTTTGACTTGCCTGAAGTAGACATAGCCAAAGTAGTGTGCCAGGTCTCTCTGGGGGAATCACAAGGAATAACAAGCTGCCTTTTCAACACTTACTCAAATGACACACAGTGTGCAGAACAGATATGGAGCTTGTAGTTCTGTCATTAGTATTATTTGTATTTTATTTGGTTAACAGACAGCAGCGGCCACATTTTTCGGCAGGATTACCCTACCTGCAGAGTGACTGGAGCATCCCCACCGTAAGCGTCTTCTGATCCAAACCAAGAGCCCTTCTGTCCCACAGACTGCCGCAGCCTGAAACTGAACTGAGTGTCTCCAAGGCACCCTAGGAAACCAGCATAAACCCAGCCTGGTGACTTACCCAGCTTCTGAACAATCACACTGCACGCATTCAGACGCCTGGGGAATGGTGTCAAATCACTGTCCAAGATTCACGACCTATCAAGCCTGGCTGGAAAACTTACCCGAGTAAGAATCTGGGAATGACAGATAGCATATGCTGGTTTTCTGGGGGAATAATGTTGACACAAAAAGGTTGTTAAATGTTGCTGTTCTGTCGTACGTATTGCAACCATGGAAAATACATGCTTGTGATATCCGCAGTAGACGCGAAAAGCACAGAGCGGTAACTACGGTCGGAGCTTTGACATCAAGGGAAGCAAACGGCGCAGTTACCTCTTTTTCCGTAAGTTTCACATCTTGGGGATAAACCAACTGAAAAACAGAAACAATAAAATGCATCCCAGAGGTCCCAAGGCGATCGTAATACGCAGCCATCATCTACCACGATTTAAAAGCACCGAAAGCTCTGCTGTTGGTACTGTTCTCATTAAACTGTCACCCACGACAAGACTCACAAGAAAAGTACAACATAAGACGTGAGTAGGCTTATTTCATTATCGATCTGAACCTTTTTTTATTGCAAAGCAAGCGTCACTCAATCCTGGTCACCAGCTGTCAAACACAGGCTTCAGCACACCTGGATACAGGTCAGTACCTCGATAGCTTGCCCGAACTCCAGATCAAAGGTAACGACGCAAACGCACTCCAACCAGGAGGAGAAGCGGGCCCAGGCGGTGCGAGAAGCCGAATCGTCTGCGCCTTTTCCCCATTTATAGCCTTGGGGTTCGGCGTTTTCCAACGGGTCCATCACAGCTTAGCAAGCCATTGCTTCCTGCTGTCTTCTTCGGCGGTGCTTGAGGCGTGTTTGCATCCCCAGCTGAGTGGTGTGTAGTGCCACCTACTGCTCCGGAGTGCGGATCGCTGCCCCGATTGTGACAGAGTTCACAGCCGCTCTCCCAAGTAAAGGAAAATGTACATACATCAAATACAGTACATACCGTCTCATCGACTGGTCCTCACACAAGAAAAATATTTGAGCACGATATGTCTCACTGTCTTCAGGAAAGGGCAGAGACAGAACAACCAAAGGAATTAATTAAACCAATGAAGTCAGTTTTTAAGTGTTGTTACTGGCAACTACGAAAACAGAAGAATATGAGCGCAGAATTCCCCCGTCACACTGTACGATCAACAATATGCAACAGAATATTTCAGCACCAAAAATGTATGTTTACCATTTCTAAAATTACCTATAAAGTCTCATTTTATGCTCTGTCATAAAGAACTTGTTTGTGGGTTTCAACTGTACACGTTAACCTAGAAATCATCGTCAGTCGATATTAATGCATATAAATTTGAGAACGCAGTACTATTCGAAAAACTTCATGTCCTATCACGTTACAGCGTCCTATTTTGATGTTGTAATAATAATAATAATAATAAACAATATAGGATGTGTCAACTCAGAAGGGACCGCACCAGAAGAGAGGCTGTAGTGTTTAAGGCACAGAGGGCTTAGTAATATTGGAATACTTTCTTATCTAATACTACACCATAACTTTCAGCACCTCTCATGAGGAACCTTGAAGCGCCGCGCTCTCGCGCTCGCTTGCGCGCTCCCGAGACAATGTCCGCCATTTTGATTCGAAAATATGACGGGGTTTCTTTCGCTGCCCTGAGTGCCCGTGAGGCCGGCGGCTCTGCTCTGCGACGGCTTTCTCTCCCCGTTTACTTGCGAAGGTAACGCGGGGCAGTGCGGGGGGGAGAAGCGGCTGCGGGTTCGGCAGGCTGCGCTGGTGCAGGGCGTTAGATGGACGGACGGCCGTGCAGCTGCTGGGGGTGTTTCGACCGGCGAGCTCTGCAGACGCGCCGTGCCGCGCTTTCGCTGTCACTGTCCCCGGCTTCAGGTGAGTCGCCCCCACGCGCTGCCGATCGCGCACGCGGGGCAGACGGGCGTGCGGGCGGGTTCGCCGTAACCCGTTTCAAGGCGAGTGTCCACGCGGATCCGCGTTACCTTAGCAGCCTAGCTTCTTAGCTGAACTTGATATGGCTAAGCTACGTCCCGTCATGCTAACGGCTAGCGGCCGTGCTGTCCTTTCTGGCACGGATAGTTAGTTAGTTAAGTTAGTTAGTCGGTTTTTAGTCGGTTAGTTAGTTTGACGCGGCGCCTGGCCGTGTCTCCAAGGCCCTCTGCGGTCAGTGACCCGCTCAGCACCGACTCTTGTCACCTCAGACCCGCCCGCTTCGGGCTGTTTTGCTGTTTCGTGGCTCTGTTGTTTAACAGGGAGCCGACCCGTAACGCAGCCGTATGGTCACAAGCTAAAGCTGCAGAAGCTATGGAGGCTGAATTCGAAGTGTTATTAGAGAAAAGGTACCGGTTAACACTGAATGCTTATCCGCGGACGGACGGGGCCGCTCAGATCCTGGTCTTAATAACCAGCTAAAAACCGGTCTGCTTCATAGGTATGCGCATTGGACCAGATGGTTATCATTTTTTAGGAGCTGGCGGTGATTAATCTAAACTAAGCTCACTGGAATTCAACTCTATTGAATCGCTCATTTTCACGAGCACGGTAACAAATGGCATTTTGTCATCGTATATTGCATTAAAAACGGTCTAGTCAGTGTAATTTAGATTGACATAACTAGAAACTCAGCAATTTAAGGATAAGAGTTTTCTGAAAACCACATAGTCAGATGCATAACATGTCGTTGGTCCCTTGCTGCAAACTTGTTTTATACATATCTTGGACATCCCTATACTAGCGACATATTTTTCAATTTAAATAATGTACTTGTACTCGGTTACAGTTTGGCTACACCGTGCATGGTTCTCCACTCAGGTAATCGTTTGGCACTGCTCAGTGAGCATGGCATGTAATGTCCTAATTTTTTTTATTGTAACCATTTTGGTATATATTCTTTGTTTGTTTTTCTACATCTAGTTCTCTGAATTGGCCTAGTTGGTACTTTGCTCAAGTGTCACACAGCTGTGTGTGTTGAGTCAGATTTGGACTTTGATACATGATTCAGTTCATGTAATCAATTTTCTGCTGTCGGTCACAGTGCTTATCACGTGGCTTTCTTGGAAGCTTATAGTTCCTATATATTATGTCACATTAGGGATCCCGGTTAAACTGCACTAGGAAAGTAGCCTGAAAAACAAATGCTATTGGGGATTGGTATCACTTCAAAAAATACATTTTTTTGAAAGTCCCACATGGTCTTTGTGAAAGCACGGTTTCCTTTTTAACTGAATGTGTTCCTTAGTATTTTCCTGTTGAAAAAGTTTTGTTTGAAGCTACATATTAACATCAGAGTTCTTTGGTTCTATATACCGAAGAAAAAACTGTTCCCAGCAATTATATCTTGAAGTGTTTTGTTTCTGGTTGTCTACTGTGGAGCGGGGGCGAATCTCGAGCTTTAAATGAGTCTGCCAGATTTAGTGTTTCCAAGGAGTCGATCTTGAGGTCTAAATCTGAGCTTGAAAGTAGAGCCAGCCAGTTAAGCATGTTGTTTCCTTCAGAGAACTTGTGCAATAAGCAGCCTCTGGTGGTGTTTTTCCAGTGTAGTGTGTGCAGCTGTGTGCCTGCATACTTTCAGGATTTGTCTTAGTGCACAGCACACCTGTACAGTAGCGTGTTGTAGTGTGTGTGTGTGTGTGTGTGTGGGGGGGGGGGGTGTAATCAGGCTGGAGAAGCAATTAGCAGTAAGTTTTTTTTTTTCTTTCCTTTGAATGAATGATAAATATGACAGTGCATCTTTGTTAATGTGATGTAGTCTACCTAGCTTTGTTTCAGCAGGACCCCTTAGCATGTAGGCCCTGATTTTTCATGTTGTTCTCTAAAAAGCTCCTAAATAGATGCCCTCTTCTGCTCTCCGTGAAGAAGATTGTCATCTGTTGTTTTGAGCACTCAGTGTTGCGCCTGAGATGGTTCAATCTGGTTGTCATGGGAACACGATGAATGAACGATAAGACGGGGAACTACGAAGTTGGCAGAAGCCCTTGTAGCTGGGCGTCAGCATGTGATGTAATGGTGAAACGGGTGTCTGCCCGTGTGAAGCTGAGCTACTTGGCTATCAGTTTCCAACGATCCCTCGATCTTGAGTAACCAGTGATATAAATAAGGAATATATTACAATGGGTGAGATGTAAGAAAGCTTTAGGTTTAGCATGTAACCCCAGTATGATTAGTTGTGAAACTTGGTTTATCTTTTTGGCAGGATGGCTGCCTTTATCTGCAACAGTGTATAAGGCTGTAAGATTGCTTATGCAGAAACTTAATGTTTCCATAAGCTCATTAACGTGCATGGTAAAGTGACTGTTGTGACCACTCTGGGAATCAGTCACTGTTATGTTTAGATGCCATCGTCTAGAATTTTTTTTTCTTTTTTGTTTGTCATTGTTTAGATTTTGTGGTTTACAACAGCATGGTGTATTGTAACTAAGGCATCATTAAAAATGCAATTGGACTGTGGACTTTGGCCATAATATCCCCTTTGGGTAGTGAATATTCAATGCTGGTGCATAATGTATAACAAAGCGATGAGTGAAGGTGACATCTGTTTGAGTATTAGAAAACTAATGTGCAGTTTTAGCTCCTCATTTCTTGCTTCACAAATCATCCATTTAGGAAACGATTTCTATGGATTTCCATTTGCTTAGCTTAGCAATACAGATAGCTGTTTAAGCAGTTAGCCCTTAGCAACAGGTCTTCAGCCTGCAAGGGATCCATTGTTAAATGCCAACTCGGTTAGAAATATCAATGGGAGCTCTTTACAGCATGGTTAACCTTACAAGAGGAAAATGAATGCATGATGAACCAAGGGGTGATGCACCTGTTTTCTCTAGACAGCAATAAGGAACTAGTCTGTTAGCAGTCTCCTTGGGGCCCCATGATGGGCAGAGCTGGCTTTCCTCGCACATCATTTTTATGAACTGAGGCTTGACTCCAGAGCGAGAGGAAGTGTTTCACGAGGGCGTATTTCACAAGGAGCTTTGTGGCCTCCAGTCAGGACGTGCATTTGGTTTTTGTATAGCATGGTGCCACGTGTACACCTCAGTGCACTGACAGAGTGCCTCTGCCCTGTGTGAGAAGTGTGGAAGAGGAGGAGGAAGGTGAGTGTGCATGTCCGGGAAGCCTGCAGGAAACGGAGCACAGCTGTGTGTGGGAGGGAGTGAAGTCGAGCAGGAACTTGGGGGTAAAAAAGATCATTCCTGTTACTGTTTTTCAGCTGACTGCTTTGTGTCAAGGCCTTGTAAAGGGGTGTCTGTGTAGGACCTTCAGTACTGTCAGGTGATTGGCAAAGCAGCGTCTTTGGATATTGTCCTGTACAATTTTTCCTTTGGCCAAATGGCCTGGCTGCTTCCCTCATGTTCTGCAATTTAAGGATGAATTGGTACCTTTATCTCTGGCTACTCAACAAAGCAGTTCACATGGCAGTTAGACTGCGAACATTGTGCTTTGCTGTCAGGCTGATGGACAGACAGGAGAAATGAAAGAAAATGGTGTGTTGAATTTGTGATGGGGGTTACATTAACTGCAGTCAGGCTGCTCTCTTATGTTTTTTTTTTTTTAATGGGGAGAAAAAAATCAATGTCTGACCTCACCAGGAGATTGTTCTAATATGGGTCACTTTCTGTGGAAAATAAAATTAATATCATCTGCACAGTCAGTGTTTGCCCTGTCTCAGTGGCAACATCTGCAGTGTCTGTTTCTGATTGTCTATGGTCTCTTTATGTGCTTGAATTTATAAAACAGAGTATCTGCGCTGTGACATTTGCACTAATTTGTGGTTTGCAGTCCTTGGTGTTCGTGAATCCTCAGTGCCATGAAGGGCTTATTGTGAGTGAGGGATGGCGTCTGACCCACGAAACAGAACATGGATGGTTAGTTTTACTACCTATGAAAAGTAACTACAGCAGTTTGATTGTATCTTCTAGAGTAGAGGGATTAACACTAAACTGTGGCACACATCTGGTCACTGAAAATTCATGCAATTACTTCTATAGAAGCTGGATAGCTGGTGCGTTTGACATTCTCTCTTGCATAATTAAAACTTCCAGAGGCCAGATTGTACACAATTTTTTTTTCTTTGTGTTTGAATTAGACAATCAGAAAATTACAAGAAAATCTCTGCGTTCTCTGCCCATATGCCTCTCCTTGCTGGCAGCGAATAAACCTGAGCGGTACTCCCTGCAGGAACAGCGGCTGATGGAAGACAGTGAAGCGAGTCAGCCTTGCAATTTAATTTAGCCATGCTGCGTCGCTCTCATTTTTGCCCCATCCTGCTGTGCTTTCTGCTATCATTGAGCTGGTGGGGGCCGCATGCTGTCCTGTGTGCCAGTGCCACTTTACTCTGCCCCCCTTTTAACCTGCCTGGCGTTTTTGCCAGGGTGCTTGGCTCACGTTTTGCTTCAGTTTTTCGGTCTTTTTAACACGAACGACGGGTGTGTGTTTTCATAGGAAGGCCTTTGTGGATCAGGCGCTCTTGTTTGTTAGGCCTGCTAATAATGTTTTAAATGGTTCATCGATGCATGATGGGAGTGAGCCCAGACTTCACCCCACAGGAGTAAATTGCTGTCATATTTGTGCTGTTCCTGCCCTCATAGAAGAACATGCCTGAAGTTCAAGGTGTTCTCCTCTTAGTATAATTGGTCAGGCCTGAATGTTGACAGGCGTGTGTGGTCCTAGGAGGGGTGGAAGGCTGTTGGACCTGCACAGCACTCTTGTGTGTTACGAGAACATGGGCGTGCACCTGCCATTGAGAAATACATTTAGTATAGCTATTGATTCTGGCTGGCTCGCTGTCAGTTATGGCAAAGCAAGCTGATATGGCCTGAGACATGGTTTTTGAGTGGTTGGTTCCCGAATCTCCAGTGGAATTAATGAAGAAACAAAAATGTGACTGCCAGATTTCAATATGAAGGACTCATCCGTAAGGGCTTTACTGATTTCTTCATGGATTTAAATGTCTATGGAAATTCCTGGTTGCTTATTATTTATTCATAGCAGTCATTTAGAGTATTAGAATAGTCATTGTAGAATTGTATTTTCGTCATATTGCTGGAACTAGAAATTCAGCGATTAAACTGTATGAAGTCTTTCTTTTCTAACAGGCTGCTGCATGTAAATGCACTGCAGTCCCCTGCGTTCTTTCCTGGTTCAACTCAAGTTTAGCTTTTATGCTGCGCTGCCTGGTGGGGAGGGGGGATGTTTTTCCAGTGTCTCCAGGCTACATGATCATTGTGACCCTGGGCGGGGAGGTTTCACCTACCGAAGGCTCCCTGTCACTGCAAGGTTTGCAGCTGCTGGCATAACCAGGAGCTGGCTATACATTTACAGATATTAGTAAGGTGCTGATTAAATTGCTTTTTTGTGTTTCATTGTTCAGCCCTGACTGATGCAATTTAAGTTCAACACACCTATGCATAGCCAGTGAATGGTGCACTGTCTGGTGACACACGCCCTCTGACTGAAAAGGGAAGTCCTTTGCCAAACGTTTCGCTTTCCAACTGCGTGTTCTGTTGTCTGGTGGTGATGTGAATGAGGAGATCTTTGGGGTTTTGTAGTGCATGTTCAGTCTGGCTATCCATGTTCTTTTCATCCCTTGCTTGAATTGCACGTTGAGGTTCTACTGTCATCTATCACAGGCCTGTTCAAGCAAGGACTTCGATAAGGCATTTTGGCATCCTCCTCATGTGCAAACTGCACCAGCACCTCTACCGATCAGACGGTCGATGAAATGGTCATTAACAGAGGTGGGGATTTCAGGTCCAGAGAGTACAAATCCAAACCAAGATTTTGTTTGAACCAACCAGTTGAGTGTAAAGAGTCACAGAGTACTCAACTGGTTGGTTCAAACAAAATCTTGGTCTGGATTTGTACTCTCTGGACCTGAAACCTCCACCTCTAGTAATTGTCGACTGGGGTTGTGTACTAATTTCTGCAAGACCCAATGGAAATGGAAGAAACTGTTATGAGGCGAGCTGTAGCATTTCAGTGCTGCGGAACTAGATACAGGGAAGAATCTGACAAAATGGCCACTCCTGTGTCATGCATGTGCTTGCTGTGTGCAATTTTGCCATGTGCCCTGTGTATTATAATTGCGCCTCTCTTGCCTGCTCCCAGGACTCTGAAGGCAGAAGTCCCATGCTGATTATTGAAAGGCTACATCTGGCGTTCTGCAATCTGCGAGACAAATGCTTCTCAACCAGTGGAAGAGGATTCATTAAGGATACAGTCATTTTTTACAAAGGTAATTCATATTCTTAATTACCTATGATAAAAACATTCCTGTTTGACAAATCATCTTGCGTGAACAAGCTGCTTAAGATGAAGCAAATGCTGGCTTTACTACAGACGAAGCTGGTTTTCTGCTCCAGAGTGCTTGAGGCCCCGTGAGGGAGTTTCAACACCAGGCGTATCATGCAGGCCATCGGCCTTCGTTACATTTGCCCTCCATCCTGTAGAGATGCTGGCTTCTTTAGGGTTGCTCTTCAACACGTGTCTGTGTTAGAACTGAAAGAGATCCAGATGGCTCAAACTTTACTGGTCATAATGGTTTAGCCTAAGCAATTAGCTGCTGGATATAAATGGCGTTTGATTTGCCTGCTTTTAAATTCTCATTTTACAGCTATGACTCTTGGGTTTCTTACAGCTGAATATTTTGTTACGTAAGTCGATGCGGCTTGAAAATGTCAGAAATCAGTCGCGTTCCCATACTTAGGGTTTTGCCCAAATCCTACATACCTGGAATGTTCTTTGGCTTTCGGCCTGTGTGTGGAGGCACGTGCCTGTGCACTTGTGGGGTTGTTGTTGTTTTTTTTTTTTTATTATTAATGAAGCATAAGAGCATTATGTTATTGTTGATGGTATTAATGAAGACCAGTTGTGAGGGTGCAAACCACTTAGTTTGCTGGGAGCTTCCTTGTGCCTTAGTCATTTGAATTAACTGTACCCTAAAGGAAGCCCAGTCACTGGGTGATGGTGTTTACATGGGGTCATGTGACCAGACTGCTTTAGGAGCTTCTTGGTTTGTTGCGTGTCATGGCTCTTCCCCTCTGTATATATTCTCATCCACACATTGTATCTGTGTGAGATTTAATTGCTGGACTACTGACTAATGAGAGACTGGAACTGATGAGCTGTCACCTCAGGGATCTGTAGTTTTGGAGATAATTGTGCCAATTGTGACATTCCTCTGTATTTAAGACTGGTGGGACCTGGTTCTTTCACACTCCGCCTGTGTTACACATTCAGGCATCCTAGCTGCTGCACTTTGGTTCCGAGAGCCCAGTTGTGATGTTCCAAAGGCTCTGGGCCTCAAACTACCCTCCTGTCTTGCATATCAAATGGAAAGTTTGTTTTCTTTTCAATTTAGTGTTTTCCTCTCTCTCAATTACCAGTGTAATATGTAATATGCAAATGCTTCTTTCTGCTAGATAGTGTGGTGTTCTGTTTGAATAAATTTTTTCATTAGTGTTTACGAAAGTATCAACAGGGTAAAATAATGTGTTTCCCTGGAGAAAATCGTGATGTACGTGCCCTTGTGCCCCCCAGGTCTGCACGACCAGCTGCCATGTTCTGGAAGTTCGACCTGCACACCACGTCCAACGTGGACAAGCTGCTGGACAAGGAGGACGTGACGCTGCGTGAGCTGATGGACGAGGACGACGTCCTGCAGGAGTGCAAGGCCCAGAATCGCCGGCTGCTCACCTTCCTCAGCCAGGATGAGTGCATGCAGGAGCTGGTGGAACTCATAACCCGGGAGCCTCCGCTGGACGTGGAGGAGAAGCTCCGCTTCAAGTGAGCTGGCCGGGGCAAGGGGGCAGGGTTCCGGGTTAGGGAACCACATGCCAGGGGCAGGGTTCCGGGTTCTTGTTTCGGAAAACGCATGCAGTCGCTGCGGCTCTGCCCCAAGGGAGCAGGGCTTCACTGCAGCAGCCTCCTGTCCTGCTCCATTCTCTGTGCTGTCGGCATCAAGATGGCTCCCTGGCCTCCCAGCCGTCCCCGTGCGTGCCTTTGCCATCCGTAAACACGGGTCGGGTGTCCGGGCAGTTTACGGCGCCGCCTCCTGCTGGCAGATAGTGTTTCTCCTGCTCAGAGTAGTAATTGGACGCCTGTCCTTCCCGCCGCCTGACTTGTGACGCCGGTCTCTGACTGGTCAGGTGTACTTGCTCAGTTAGAAAGGCACCAGCGTCAAGTTCATGCTGTTTTTAGCTGTCCCAGGAGAGCACTGCTGGCCATGGGAGGGCAGGGTATGCTGCGGATGGTTTCCTCGCCGGCTGCCATGGGCTCTTTGCCGGGGCCCCACCACCGAGGCCCCTAAAAGCCTGTAGAGCCACTCTGACAAAGGTCCCCTTCAGTGTCACTCCCTTCTTCCATCAGCCAGTCATGTGTCATAATGAAATTTCCAGAAAATGAAAATTTAATTACATTTCTCCCTCGAATTTTCCATTCCATGTTTTTTTTATGCGGAGGACCGTCCTTCTTCCGAGTACATTAGGGTGGTAAAGCATGTCCTCGGAAGAGAAAATTGGGTCTTTAATTGTGCCGTTTAACACTGCCGTGTGTGTGTGTGGAAGCGAGCCTCCTCTCATATGCCTGTGTGTGCTGCTCAACCAGCAAAGGGGCTGGCAAAGCGATGCATTGGCTTAATGTATTCCCAGCCATGCTGGGACCGGCATGTCCTCCTCGGTAACAATGCACATCATCCTGACTGAGGAATGCCTGTGTCCCCAACAGGGGACTGCTGGCTGAACCAAAATAGCAACAGCTGTTTATCCGTCTGTAGCCCCACCCCCTAGCGCCGGCTCTTCCGGCTTGCGTGTCTAAGAGCCGCTGTTGGATGTGACTGTTATCCTCTCTCCATGTTTCCTGATTATTCCCAACATTCCTCACACACCGTGTGTGTGTGTGAATTTATATTATATAAGGCAATTAAAATAAATAAATATAAACATCTATATTTTTCACAGCTGTCTTCTCCTTGGTGCGAGCGTGATTATTTATACAGATGGTAAAGCGCACACCTGCAGTGCACACCTGTGAGTGTGAGCACAGCTGCCTGTGGAAGCCCTGGCAACCACCTTGTGGTTCCAGCAGCCTGCCTTCCCATCTCATGGCGCCCCCCGGTGATCTGTCATGTTCATTGTCCATCATCCTCGTGCCAGGCCTCGGGGATCGCTCCAGCTAGTCCTCCTTCCCAAAATTTATTATGCTTTTTACGTCCCAGTTTTTGCAGAAGGGGTAAAATAAAAGAATATTTCCTTCTCATGTTTGACATGTGAAATGGAGAGTGTTTCCTCTGCTGATTATGCTTCTGTTGAACGGTCACTGCTGTTCAATCATTCATGTCTGTTCAAAGTGGCAGATGAATGGTAACAGCAGGGTAATTAACAGTTAATCTTCTCGGGATCTCATTCTTGTAATAACAGATGTAGAAAGATGCTGTGATGTGCCGCAAAACTCAGAATGTGAGTCATTTGGGATGACAGGACTCGGCTTGGGGACAATTATTGTTATGGCTTGGTGGAGGCATCTTCTAGGTGCCCGTTATTGTACATGGAGCTCAGAGGTCTGTAGCTACAGCTTCTCATGTGAAACGCGAACAATGCCGAGGGAAACGGGGCATTTCCGTCCCCCCCTCATGCACTTGCCTGTCATCTCACAGATACTCCAACGTCGCCTGTGAGCTCCTGACATCAGATGTGAGCCAGATCAATGAGAAGCTGGCGGGGAACGAGTCCCTGCTGGAGGGGCTCTATGGCTTCCTGTTGCAGCAGCCCCCCCTCAACCCGCTGCTGGCCAGCTTCTTCAGCAAGACCATCGGCAACCTCATCGCTCGCAAGACCGAGCAGGTGTGTCCTCCGAGGACCGCTCTGTCTGACACCTTAACCAACTTCTTCATACCCCTGGGCTTTCTGAACGCCGTTTTCACAATCTTATACGTATATGTGCTAAATGATCAAAAATGTTCTCAGGTGTAGATTTGCCTATTAACATATCTACATGTGCGTGTTTATGTATGCATTTGTATAAACATCCGTAATCAGCTGGTTCTGTTCTCACTTTTAAGCTAAAACAAAGGCTACATTCATACTACCAAACTGATCTGATATATTCAGGGTAGTGTGGACACACAAATCTGATCTTTTGAAATCAGATTTGAATCATTTTCCTGTGCGGTCTGATACATATCTAGTTTGTGGCCGTACAACAGGAATGAGTGTCAGATTGATTCATGTGCTTTTTTTGCCTATACTTATGTTGGTCATGCAGATGAGTCATTCAAAAATGTATCAATGCGTGCATGCGACCTGTATTGGAGGGCAGATGCATTCACGTTACCGTTAGACACAGGTCACTTGTAATTATGAATGTGAACCATCAAAATTGGATTTGCCCATCTAAGCAAAAATTCAGAATTGGACAATGAGGGTTGTAATCTGAACATAGCCATTGTGTTGCATTGGTCAGTCTGTAATAAGTCATAATACTAGTGGTCTTTGAAGTACTGAGCCTGCCGTCTGGGAAGCTTTATGCCAGTGTGTCAGCTGTATGAAGTGGCCGTTTTGTTGGTGACTAATAACAGGCAAACTTCTGCTGCAGGTCATCGCCTTCTTAAGGAAGAAGGATGAGTTTATCAGTCTGGTGCTGAAGCACATCGACACCTCTGCCATGATGGACCTCCTCCTGCGGCTGATCAGCTGTGTGGAGCCCACTTCTTTGAGGCAGGACGTGCTCAACGTGAGTCCCGAGTCGGTCGCTTGTCCGCGGTCGAGCGTGCGTATTACACAGACATCGTGCTGGTGCCCGCTTCTTTGAGGCAGGACGTGCTCAATGTGAGTCCCGAGTCGGTCGCTTGTCGGCGGTCGAGCGTGCGTAGTACACAGGCATCGTGCTGGTGCCCGCTTCTTTG